>WBNH01008953.1:189196-441947 GCA_013401255.1 Urocolius indicus | reverse complement strand
ACTGGACACGGGACTGAGGCAAAGAAGAAATTCACTAGTTCTGCCATCTCTGCATCTTCTGTTATCAAAGTACCCTCTTAGTTTATCAGTGGGTTCACTTTCTCCCTAATCTTCCTTTTATTGCTGATGTATTTGAAAAATCCCTTCTTGTTTTCCTTCACTTCCTTTGCCAGGTTTAGCTCCAAAAGGGCTTTGGCCTTCCTGAATTTGTCCTTGCAAACTCTGGTAATGTTCCTATACTCTTCCCAAGCAACCAGGCCCTTTTTCCACCTTACATAGATTTCTTTCTTCTTCACTAGTTCCAGTAGTTCTTTTATCTTCCATGAAGACCTCTTACTCCTGTTTCAACCTTTTCTACTTGTGGGGACACAGCAATTGCAGGTTTGTTTTGTTTTTGTTTTTTTTTTTTTTGCACAGGAGCGTAAATATCTGCTCAGATTAACCAAGAAAAGCAGTTCCCACTCAAGAGCTCCTGAGGAAATCACAGATCAGAAAAGGCAATAGCCACTGCTCTCAGAGGGTTACCAAAAGGTGCAGGAGCCATCCTGATGCTTTTGATAATGTGTATGAGGTAGTTGTGGCAATATTGGGACAACATGCTGTGGGTTCATGGTGTAACACACAGCCCTTCTCCTCACACACCCTCCAAGCTCCAGGGCTTGCATGGACACCGTTGGCTGGCACAGCAATGCTTCCTTTCTCCAGCTGTGGAACGGACAGAGCCTTAGCAGCTAGACAGAGGGTCTATGAACTTAAAATAACATCAGAGACCTCTTGTCTAGCACAGACAGACAAGACAGAAATGTCAGAGATCACATACCATCCTTAACTGACTACATGGAGATTTATGATGCATGGCATGTTATGCAGGTAAACATTTCCACTCACATTTACTGCACAATGAAGTTATCACACACCACCACTCCTGCCAGCAACCCATATGGCATGCAGAATAGAGGAGATACTCTTCAAAGGACAGCAGTCTATGCTAAAAATTAGAGACATCCTGTTTCTTTTGGTATTAATAATAAAGAGTGCCAGGATGAACTAGACTTGCAGGAGTTGTGCTCCTGAGGCCAGCTGTATTGAGTCCAGCACAAATGCAGTTAGCACTGGGGATCCTCCTTGGCAGTCTCAGAGATAGCTGTAAGACGATGAAGAAGCTAAAAGACATTTTTTTTCCCTCCATATAGCTTATCCTAGAACAAAACTGTGTTGCCATTTTATGATCCTCTTCCTCTCTTTTTGCAAGGAGTTATAGGAATGTAGGCTGTCCTGTGAATATTCAAATGATACATATACATGCAAACCATTATGTTCCTTTGCACAGGGTTCAGCTGACAGTCATTTTGCAAACGGTTTCCTTTGATATGACACCATGATCAGCATGTTCTAACTGGAAGAGTGACATCGTTCCACACCTTGAACCACCCACTTGTATATCACCACAGCCTCACCAGATGCAATATCCTTGTATAGGCAGGAGTTTCCCAGGAGAAAGACAAAGGTGACTGAACCTATTTAGGGAGTTTGCAACACCGTGTTTTCTATTGTGTCTTTTGACATTTTCTGCTATAGCTGCTGTGGCCATGAGGCCTTTAATGGCACAGAGTAATGCATGCAAGGCACACCAGGCAGGCATTGCCACAAACTTTCACCAGTGACAAGTATGAATATCACAAGTTACAGCTTTTGTAATGTTCCTTTTTTTGAGGTACCAATTCCCCACAATCATGCTAAACCTGTATGTTTTACACAAATGCATTTGACTGCATTAGTTCAGCAGTGGTTTTCATGCTATCATCAGCACTGGAGTACACTTACACACCAAACAGTCTTTTGAGAAGTTGGATAAAGCTTTTGACTCCTAGAGTTTTGAGTTCAGAGAGCTTTCCATGCTCAGAAACCAAAGACACTCATAATGCATGTTTAATTGTAGCCTGGATTTTGTTTTATTTCTTTTTCATCAGTATGCTTCCTTGAGGCTCTTCAGCAGGAGGACTGGCCCTCAGAGCCTGCACACTCCAGGGGGTGGTTATGACCACATAACACCATAACATCAAAGTACCGATTCCCAAGAAGACTGGGCTCTCTGCAGAGGAGGAAATGGGCAGGTATTTGTTTACATGATAAAAAAACTTTCTCCATGAATCTTGAGTGGACAAATGATGGGGCAAACAGCTTGCTTCACATCACCTGCCTTCAAAAATCTTCACTTAGTATGCCACCACTCACTCTGCATGAAGTGTGTGAGAGTACAGGTGCTGTCATGTGAGTCCAGTGGAAGATGTGGTCTCAGTAAAGCACCCATGCTCCCTGCCATTGCTGTGCTTTGTCCCTGACCTCTAGAACAGAGGGATTGTCTGTTGCTCACTGCCACTGAGAATGCACAGAAGGTGTCACTACGCATCAAGTGAAATGGGTATTTATTTGCCAAGCAGAAGCAGAGGGGGAAGAGGTGTAATTGCCCAGCTTACACACATACACATCTGCAGTGTGTCAAAGTTTCAAAAGCACAGTTGAAGGACAGCACACATGATGTCTTCTGCAAAATGAATCACTGTTCCCAGCTAAGAATACTGAGCAAACCTGCATCAGTGACAGATTTATATGCCACTGCATTAACAGATAAACCAACAGTTTAAGTATGGCTTACATACTTTGCATGGAGCAATGCTATACCCTTATTCACACAGGGTTAATTAACTAATAGTAAAGGAAATCCCTTCAGTACACATATTCATCTATAGTACCGCAGCCTCACATATTTACCAAGCAAGGATATGAAACTCTGACTGTCTGTAGCTTTCCATCCCTATCAAACATCTCACCTGCCAGAAGTACCCTGGGCATGTCCCATACCCCCAGCTCCCCATCAGATCTTGTAGCAGTAATGTTTATGATATAACAACAGCTGCCATCAGATATCACCCCATCAGCCTGTTTGGCTTTGGAAGGGTCATGGTCACCAGGCAGCCCACGAAAGAGACAGTAAACCTTCTCAGACAAGGGCAGTCTCTTCAGCCACACCAGTTCCTTGTAACATGCTCAATGAAAGGTTGCTTGCTGTTTAAGTAAGGTGCTTAAAAAAGAAAGTGTTGAAGTTTCCACAGATTTGTATTAAGTGAACTCACTCCCTGCTGAAATATAAATGATCGTTATGAAAGATGCTGTAAAAGCTTTGCACAAAGCAAGATCCAAGGCAATTTCCAAAGTTTCTGAGAAACTAACTCTAGAGTAGGGAGGGGATTATAGTCAAAGGACTTCTTGGACTTATTTCAAGAGTATTCCTTGAAAACACAAGAAGGAGAAGGAGTGTATAAGCGTATGTGTGTGTGTGTACACATACATATACATCTCTATCCTCCCAACAGCTTTTCCTGTTCATCCTCTCCCTTAATGGAGATATTTTTTTAGCTCCAACAGTGGATCACAGCAGTAATTATTTTCTTGATCTCTTGCCACACATTCTCTTTCATCTAAATTATTTCACCCACTCACTTTTGTGCAACCAAATGAGACACAGCAGTCACGTGAGTAATGCATTCACACAGCAGAGGAGACAGGAAAAATCAAACTGGGGCAGCAGGGCTTTCTCTAGGTTTGCAGAACTCCATGGAAAGTGTCTTTTGGGCCTTAGACAATTTCTTCTCCAATTTTAACTTATTTTTCCCCTATTCCAACACTTACTATGCAAGAATTTTTCATGTCACTTAGAAATGAACCTAGATACACTGTTCATATTACTGGGAGAAGATCAGAACTCCTGACCCTTTGAGCTTTATTATAGACTTGCTGCTTGAACCTGAGTAATCTGTCCAAAATAAATGCCATTGATTAATTTCTCATATAAAAAAAGAGAGGTTTGGTTCTTTCTGGTGGAAAAATGTTTTGTCAGAAATATTTTGACTTTCTTTCCAAACCGTGAAGTGCTTGCTAGTTCCTTTCTGTAATTATTATACATTTTTTACGTGTCAGGGAGAACATTGAAATGAAAAGGATGTACTGCTCTTGGCAAACCTGATCTTCTTTCCCCATTGTTTCTTTTCCGTAGCTGAGGGGAGGGATATATCATTTTGTTCAAGAAGGGAAAATTCCTGCTATTTTCAGTGTTTTGAACACTGGGAATTTAATGGCATTGTTCTTGCCAATGCAATGGGACACCATTTTAGCTGTATTCTTGGCTCAGTCCTGTGCTTTCTAGGAACCATTTCACTATATCATGACTACTGATGAGGACTACAAAGGAAGGGGCAGAATCCTCCTGTTGCAACACCTGAACTGAAGCTGTCTTTTGAAAAAGTAATGAAACATGACACAAAACTTCAGGAAGTGCACTACTAAGGCACCTGGGAACTGCAAACCTCCTCCTTATGAGGTGTTGTTGCAGAGATCCTCTTCATGCTGTACTTCATCTCCCTGGCCTTGCTGGCACTCACTAAAGTTGGTACCATGGTTCTCCAGCTCCTGACACCTGTGCATGCTAACACTTGTGCTTGTTCTCAAAGCAGCTTAACACCTGCAGTGTACTCAGACATCACCACTCACCCTCTCAAAACCGCTCTAGGGGTCATCTGTAGTTGTTAAATATTTTTCTTCCGCCATTCCACTTTGTGTTGCTGGTGAGTGGTAATGACAGAAGCCAGAATGTAGTTCTAGCCTTTGATATTCACAGTGTCTGCTTTTCAGCTGTGGCTTTCTGAAATGTGAATGATATCAACAGAAACATCCATTTCTGCAAAGCTACAATCAGATGTCATGAGATTGAAAATATGGGAAGATTTCACCATTTCACCAGCCCTTTAATGCAAGCCACCAAATACTACCTGCCAAGAGAAAGCAAGAGGTCTGAAACTTAGTGTCTGGCTGGTGGTCATTGAGATCTTCCACTTTATCTGGAGGCTTTTTCTTATCTGAGAAAAAAAAAAGCTCACCCTGAATAAGTGTACATTAAAAACAAACCAAACCAAAACCAAACCACAAACAGAGGCAATTCAGAGGATGACAATGTCTTCAACTTCATACAAATGTGATTTAAATGTCACTCATGGATATAGGAGTTGCAACTCTCAACTTTCTTCTGGCTGACCTTTTAGATTCCATTATTTTTTTCCATAATAGACTCATCCATATGGATTCCACAGTAACATTAACCCTGGGAATTTAAGGATTCTCAAGGGATGCTGTGGGATGGAATTTAAGGTAGGCAGTTTAAGTCACAATTGACTAGTGACCTCAGAATTAGTGTTTCAGATTTTCTTTAATATCCTGAATTTACTTTTATAGGACCATAAACAATAGATCAGACAGTACTGGCAGGTGTGCCATGGGCAGTGCTGACAATCTGCACAGTCATGAGAGCTTGTAGTATCTGCATCCTGCCAAATGACTGGAGTTAGGATAGCAAAACCAGGTGAAAATCCAGACTCACAACCAGCATCACCCATTGTTACTAAACAGGTTATTAAGCAAAAAAGAAATTAGTTACACTTTTCTTTTGGTGATACATTTTGTACATTAGTATTTCCTTGCTGGTAAAGTACACAACCTTTCTTAGGGGTACAAACCCATCAGTTGCAAGACTGAGAAGAAAAAAGAGCCAAGGGGCAATGGTTATTTCCCCCTTTGCGGTTCCTCCACTTCCATATCCATATCCTTGATACCAGACACAGTGTTAAACTCCACAGTACACATGCAGGAAGCCAGCAAAAGAAGAGACTGTTTCTCAAGCTGCAGAAAAGATGTTTCTAAATAAATATCTCTAGATATGGATTTTCTTGTGATGAATTAAACTGATCTGGTGCCATGGTAGCCCAGGTGATCCTTTGCAAAGCTGTTCACTGATAAAAATCAGCATCTGCCCTACACATTGAGGTGCAAAAGCAGGCAGGAGGACTTAACCCCACTGGAAAAAAAAAAAAGTCATCATTCCTGAGTGCATATGCTTAACCCAGGCTGAAGCCATCTGTTCAGAAGACTGTTTCATCTTACAGCGTGCGAGCGAGTGAGTGTGTGTGTATATAGGAGTATGTGTTTTTTGCTCCCTGACCTAAAAATGTGCTGTTATATAAGCCCTGGGATTATCAATAACCTCACATTACAAATCAGCTCCTGTTGAACTCATTAAAGGATTGTGTGTCTGCCTGTCCTGACTCATTTAGCCTCTTTGGCATTCTTTCTGTTAATGAAGATAGCAATTCATTACTCTGCACTAGCTGAAACACCCAGAGGTTAACTCAGTTTTCCTTTTGACATGATCTTTTTGCGATGGTATCGAAGCAGTTCCTTCTGCCTTGGCAAAACAGGCAGCAGTACAGCCAGCAGCAAGATATTCCAACCTCAAATACTTGCTTCTGAAATTACAGCTAGATGTATCTGAAGTACCCAGACCTGGATTAAACCAAAAAAACTTCCACCACTCTTGGCCCAAGCTCGTTCCCTCACTTTATCATGTACAACATTACATCACCACCTTGCAATGAAGCATATAATCAAAAACCCAGAAGCTGACTCTGTCTAGGAGTTTTGGAAGAACCAGTTTTTAGGGAGAACAAGCTGAGATGGGACTTTGTTTCTTCAAGCTTTTGCCACATTGAGCAAAACAACTCATGTTTAAGTAGTTTTGTTTTTTCTTTTTTTCTTTAACCATTTCTACAATGTGAATATAGCAAAGCAGTCTGCAAGAATTCTTTGGAAATCCAGGAATTCATGGTTCTCCTGGCTGTTAGCTCTTGTGCAACCTGCTCCCTTCCTTAGAGTCGTGCTCTATTTCCCTCCCAGTAATTCATCTTACACAATCCACTGTGAGTGCTGAAAGTCTGAAACTCTCCTGTTATTTCTTATCTTTTTTTTTTTCTTAATGATCTTAGTAGGTTTTGACACTAAATCCAAGGAAATCAACCAAATTTGAGGGTGTAAAGTTCATCAGTGTTGGCCACCTCATGAGTTTAAATCCCAATGTAGGAGGGATAAAGAGTCTTCCAGCCAGAAAGAGTACAAATCCTCTGAATGGCTGGTATCATCTGAAAACATATCAGACACAGTTTTGAGGCAAAAGCATTTTAGTGTCTGAATCATCATCACTCTAAACAGATGAATTTCCAAATGCCTTTGAAAAGGAATGACCTGGCCAAGCCAGAGTAAAGAAACAAGAAATAAACAAAATCCTCCAGAAATCACTGAGTTAGAAGGCATCATGGCTGGAAGTGAAGAAAATTAAAACAAAGGTGAAGAAAAAAAGAAAAATAGAAAAGAGGGGTAAAGAAGAAATGAAAAATGAGAAAGTGAGTCGGTTGAGGGGTTTTGAGAGATTTTTTTTACCAAAGCTACAGAACTACAGGCAAAACCAAGGAAAATTGTGTTACTCTTCCTGTGGAAAATTATGAAATTCAGATTGAGAGAGTGTTCTGATCTGTCTGAGGTTGGCATTTTAATGGGACTGGCTTCTCCAAGGCTGCCTATTACAGCCCCATTCAGTAGTTCTAACCATTGTGGAAAAATGCCATGTGCCAACAGCTATTTTCCACAATTCTCTTCAAAAATCTGAAAGAAATGCAGAAAATTGATTTGCAGCCCTGGCAGAGATCTAGAGAAACAGTAGCAGAAGGCTGTAGGCCAGTAATTTATGTTTCGAATGTTACCGAGTGCTTTGCCTGTAATTTCAAGGAAGAATGATAATAATTAAAAGAACAAACTCTCCAGTCGTTTCTTACTAGGGAAAAAGCTGAATGTCGTAAGTGTAGGGATTTCTTTAAGTGCTTAACTTTTCCAGTGGAGTTTCAAAAATTAAATATAGTAATAATATCTGTCATCCAGAATTATCCCAATGAGCTTTCCAATGTAGACAGAGGAAGCACTTCATCCACCACTAAAATGCAGCCACTGTTTGGATGAAACGTGGCAGTTGTTTAATGACAGACAGCCCTCCTCGACCTCCCCAGCCCACAGACATGGCCCAGCAGGCAAATGCTCTGCTGGGACATGCAGAAGCTGCCAACACTGTTGCTGGGAGGGCAGGGAGGCCTCAGTCCCTGCATGTCCCTGCCCAGCACTGTCAAGGGTGTGGTGAAGAGATACCTGAGCCAGAGAAGAACAAAGGTCCCGCACCATAGACTGCCAAATGTTTGTGACAACTTGTACCAGGACTTACTCATTTGGATTTACTCTGGGATGCCTTGCATGATTTCATGCTGCACCATTAATGAGGTTTTCATGAGGAAGCAGTCTGCTGTAAACCTGAACATACAGAGTCTGCATAGGCAAAAAGTGAAGCAGAGTGTTATTAGAGCATCCAGCTCTATTTCTGGCTTGAAGTTTGTGAGATGTAAAAGATGACCTGTATGCACAACATTGGCTTCAATTTAATGCCAGTAGTAATTGCTTGGAGTGTATTCACTATGCAGTGGTTACATATGGGGTACTTAACTTGGATCTACACCAAGCCTAAGCCTCTCCTTGGCTGGTTCTGTAGCTAGCTGGTACACTGATTGAAGACCACCTTCCAATTCAACTCAAGTTGGAGGTTGCTTGCTTAGCTGTAGAGAAACAGGGAACAAAATGTCTGCAGGTAAAACTAGTCCTCTAATACCCTTCCTATCTACAGGTTCTTTGTCAGGGGACACAATGTCAAACTCAAACTATAGTTTGCCATAGCTAGAATTCCACAGGAGTCTCCCATGGGAACCTCTGAATAAATGGCTGAATTTACCTCCATCCTGTGTTTGCATAAAACTAAGCATGCATGCTCCTATGTGCACAGCCCAGGAGGGTGATTGTTCACCCTGCAAATATAATGTACTTTCCTGTCAGTGGGAGCAGAAACTCAAACAGTAATTGGAATTGCAAGGGACACACATGAGCCACATGAGCATTTCCACTTCCTCTTTGGCAAGTAATAGCAAACTTTCTGTATTCTGCAAAGAGAGATCATTTCCTATAGAAAATATTTCATTTGTCAATGGCTTTAATCTATACAAAAAAAAATGTCCTTGTAACATTCATTCTGACAACCATAGGGACATTTCTCCAGGCATTTATGACAGCCACTGAGAAAGAGAAAAAAAAGACTTAAAAGTAGCATTTTATATACTTCAGAAAACTAAAGCTATGGTCATCTTAAATGGAGAACAGAAGCTAAGTAATGTATTTGTGAAAACATAGAAAAATAGAAAAAAGTTCAAAGAGGAGATACTTGGATTCTACTTTTTTTAATCAATGTTCCCCCTATATTAAGACTTTATTTTGTCTAGATTGTTTCAATCACAGAATCTTTATGGATGCAGACAACATCATTCCAAAGATAAATAGCTTTCAGATATTAGTTTCTGACTGGGTAAGTGTTGACCCTTTTGACTATATAGTCACAAATCACAATATTTACTGTAATATAAAGGAAATGTATGTATTGGTACCTATATTCAACTTTTTGCAGCAGAATATCATCTTCACAATGTCTCATATTAATGACGAATAGGACTTGAATTAGGACAGAGCATAGTAAATCTGTGACCTACTTTAGGTGGTCCTGCTCTGGCAGGGGGGGTTGTACTGGATGATCTTTCAAGGTGTCTTCCAACCCTTAAAATTCTGTGATCTTGTGATCCTGTGATCAGTACTGCCCCCAAATACACTTTCTTCCTTCAGAATAGAAACCTCCATTAAAAAGAAAAAAAAAATTTACCTCTTCTAATAGGTACAGGATTAGGTGTGCCTTTTATAGGAGGAAAAACTCAAAAAATATTTGACAGTGAACAAAATAATCTAGGCCTGCCTGAGTTTGAAGGGAGACCAAAGGAAGGTATAAATAACTTAAGTCCTCTGTATTCATCTCAGCTTAGTATTAACTCATTTTGATTCTCAGCAAAACATGTAAGAAAGCAGAAGGCAATCTCACAAATTGCTGTACTAATTTGTTAGAAATTCCCACCAGAAACATTCAGAAGGAAAATTATTCCCAGGGATCACACTTGGAAGCTCTCAGCAGCTTCCCTGGACACATTTAGCCTTGTGGAGGGGTAACAGCAGCAAAAAAAGTCTCAGAGGGATGCAAAGCCATTCGAAAAGGGTATCTAGATCTCCTTTCTTTGTGTTACTAGGTTGGCAGTGTTCTTTTCTGGACATAGTAATCCCATTTCAAGCAATAAATGGTAAAAAGTAGATGATCTTACATTAGGGCAAGGCCTTTTGCTCACTCTTGGAACTGTCACACTCCTGAGAAGTGGCCTTTAGTACTAGTTTTCAACTGCACCAACACAATTGCACTTGTTGCTGATTTAACTGAGAGCAGAATTTGACCCTCGAGCCTCGTTAGCTCCGTGCAGTGTCAGAGATGCTTCAACCACTGGACCTATGTTCCAAGCCCTATTATGGTTATGTTATCATATAATAAATATGTGATTAACGATTACTAAGCACCACTTAATGAGAAGGGGTTATTTTACTTTTTCTATTCATATTACTGCATATAATTTGAACCTTGGATAATTAAATGCTACATAAAATATTCCAATACTGGCAATCCTGAGAGCATCTTTCTGAACACTTGGCAACCTTGTAATGGTTCGTCATTAACAAGCATGCCCTAACGTGACATTCCATTTCAACAGCCTCTCTGAGAAGGTCTTTATTTTTTTTCCACTGCAGCAAGGAGATGAGGACTGAGTTATCCAGAAGAAGCAGGTGTTACAGCGTTGCTCCCTGTGGAGGTTATTTCAATACCCAGACGTCATTAGCACTGAGATACAGTACGTTGTAGTACAGTAAATGCGTCATGTTGCGCTGGCTTCCATGGTACTCTAGTGCATCCTGCCATGTATCATTGCAGGTTTCTGTCAGCAAAGGTTGTTTGAAAGGGAGGGACTAGTCACAGTAAACAGCAACTACAGAGCAAAGAGGAAGGCTGTAATCTTTCCTTCCTCACCCCCCCACCCACCTTTTTCTAGACACTAATATCTCCACACACACTTGGCAATGAAATAAAAGAAAAATACCGCAAATTCAGGAATTACTAGGTCCAGTTTAGTATCATTGCATAAACAGTAATACTAGCTGAAAAAATCCCACTGTAAGTAGTACTGAGTTACAACGTCTCAGATGGTGCACCAATGCTTTACTGTTTTCACCAGGGAAGGATTTAGCCCTGCTGTTACACTGTCCTACAGTTGGCTGGTGATGTCATTTCTGAGTAGGTAACATCTTACCAGGGAGGACGTGGATATAGGTGGCTGTGCAACCTCTTTCTTGACATGTGGGAAAGGCTGTACTAGTTCTGGGAACCTGCAAGTCCCCTAAGCTTCTTGACCCCAGGAAACCTGACTCAGTTTTACAACACAGGTGTCCATCTTAGGATGACAGGATAATTCTGGTTTGAAAGGACTTCAGGAGGGTCTGCTTGATCAGATCAGATTATTGAGACCTTTACCCAATCTTATCCTGAATATCTCCACGATGGAGACAGCCCAACTTCCTATGCAATCTGCTCCAGTGCCAGTCTGGCCTCCTGGAGGAAGGTGTCCTCGTGCCAGTAAGCATCCAGTACAAGGGGAAATTGCACCCTGAGTGAGTACAAAGTGATGTAGCAAGGAAAGTAATTACCATGAGTGTGCAAGAAAAAACAGGGGTGAATTAAAAGGGGCTGTCTCCACTACTGTCTAACGCAGAGATAACCTAGCTTTAAACTTGCAGTTGGTCTCCATGCTTGTTAGCTGAGTGGACACTGATCATTTTTGGCCACAGTCCTTGTTTGACTGTTGTGGTTAGAGTAACTGTTTTGTTTTTCAACTCCCTCTGTCAAGCTGACTCCTCCTTCATTACATAAGTTAATTCCACTCATTTTTACACCCCTGAATCATTAATGTCTCAGCTGGATTGAACAGTGAAGTCTCTCCACTGAATTAATCTTGGTTTGTGTAGCTTTGCATGAAGTCTGGAACGATTTAGTAAAATCTGATGTCAACAATACATAAGGTACTGGATAGTTTTACTGTGCATGATGGGTAGAAAGGTATTGCTAATAGCAAGGAGGAAAACATAAACAACTGGTAGATGGAAGTAAAAACAAATAGACGCAGGTACTCTTATGAAACAGTTCAGAACATGATGCTGCTTCAGCTCCATAATCGCGAATCGAAAGTAAGAGAAGGTCCCTGCAGACACTCAGTGAGCTGACGGAGCAATATGAAGTTGCTCCAACCAACATCTGTTTTGGTGGGAGCAGAACTTGCCTCTGTGTTGTTAGTACAAGTCACAGTTTACACAGCATGAAGTATTTCAATTTCATAATGAGGTTTGCATTTGAATGCAGGTCTCTGGGAATACAAGAGGATAATTTTATCTAAACCAATTTATCCACTGCTAACAATTTTATCCAGCAGGTCTCAGATGCTAAGCAGAGATTCACCAGTGGATCCGCCTGCATATTCACAGGAGGTGCCTTTTTTAATTCCTTAGCAATTTCTTTGTTACTGGAGGACGAGAATGAAAGGCTGGCTGAATGAAGGGAGGCATGACCCCAGTGTCTTAATAAAATAAAATCCTCTGGGGTTGGCCCAGAGGTTATGATTCCATTGCCATGGGAGAGACCTGGATTAATTCCCGTCCTGGTCCTTTGCTCAGAGGAGCAGCAGCAGCAGCTCAGGGTGTTGCAGAGGTTTTGGGTGGTGACACTCAATGATGACCTTTCTGATTGATTGTGGGGCAGTGTGGCTGAGCCCTGGGCGAGGGGGACCCAGCTATCCTCAGTCAGGCAGAATGGCTGGAGAGGAGTAGAGACAGATGACAGTCCAGGGAGAGGAAGAGGATCCAGAGCTCTTTCGAGGGCATAGGAGTTGTCCTCAGGTTTAAAAAGCAAAAAGCATATGAAGTGACACACCCCGCTGCCATAGCTAGGCAAGATGTGGGAAATTCAACAACACACTATTTGCTGGAAAGAAAATGTACTTTTTTTTTTTTTTTTAAATGTGGCTCTTAGTGAAAACCACGTTTATAAAATTTCAAACAATGTATGTTTTGTGGTTGTTGGGACTGAGTACAGCACTCCTCACGGAGCTTTAAATCATTTCATATGAATGCAAAAGCCCTCTCTGCTTTGCTGAATCGAGAGATCTCCAAAAAAGCCTGAATGTGAAAAGAAAAGTAACAGCTGAAAATTCCAGCCAGTGGGTTCGAGTTTTCCAAGGCCTGTTTGCTTTGGCCTGCCTCTGCCATTCCTTTCTTTCTTTCTTTAGAAGTGTGAAACTGGTTGGTTGCTGGTATTTGTTCTGCGGTCTGCGCTAACTGTTCCATCTGTGTAAACTCCAACTTGCCAGCTTGGGAGTTTAACAACACTTTCCCTTCAGCTGGAAGGAAAATGAAAGTCCCGTTAAGTGGCACTTTGAAGCTTTGCAAAACAGACTGCGTTGAGTTTGAACATAGAGCAGGAAGGTCTGCTCCTGCCCCAGGGTTGCTCCTTGTCATTAGCAAGGGATCAACCCTAGACTGGAGCTGGCTGTGGGGTTTAGGGGCCAAACACTCAAAGCACCTTGTAGCATGCTCAAAAGCACATTAGCAAATTAAACAGATGAAACCTACAGAAACGAAAGGAGAGCCATGTGACCAAGCCACTTACATTTTTACTAGGGGCATCTCTTTGTCACTAGTTACCCAGACTCCAGTCTATGAAAGCATTGGGGTTCTAAAATAATCTCTTGGGCAGCCAAGTAGGAGTTAAATGCCTAAATATCTCAGTGTATCTGATTTCTAGCTAGCATCACACAGCAAAATCGCTGTTTTTCTTGTCTTGAATGTCCAACTTAGTCCTAAAATGAGTCAAATTCCTCTCTGATCAAGCAGTCCAGCTGTGCCCAACATGATTAAATCTTTGATTGCCTTAGGACTAATGACATTTCTACATTGGTGTTGTCATTTCAGGCCACTATTATAACTGATATTTTACATCTGTGGATTGACAAGGTGTTATTTAAGTCTGACCGTAGCTTTCAAACAACCTTTGTATCATCAACCAAGTCTTGGGGACCATAGGCTGAGGAACAGCCAGCTCCACCACCCCGTTGCTGTGATGGAGAACAGACTAGCTCTGCAATGTCCAATTGACCTTGATGGAGGACTGATCCCATCCTGGCAGGGCTCTGTGCCCAGCTCTGATGGCATCTCTCTGTTGTTGAGCCAGTCCTGATTTAGAGTTAAGTCTGGCTCAGTTCTTGTTTAAAGATAAAATCTAAAACCATCCCTGATTAACTCTGCCTCAGTGAGAATGCTCTCAGCCTTTGATTTACACACAGAAGATGACTGAAATGCAGTTCTGGCTCCCATTTCGCACTGCTGTTCCTCTGACCCCATGGTGTGTATTTGTCCTTCCTGGAGTTCATTGCCCCTGCCTAGATCATACTCCAGAGACTCAGGCATGTGGCTGTCTTCTCCCCTTCCTCTTTTTTTCATATTCTTTTTTTTTGTTTCCTGAAGCTGTATTTTCAAAGTATGGATGGTTTTAGCTGCCTGGGTCCTGTTATGGCTAAGAGAGAAGCTGTGCTGTTAATACATAAGTCATACTTTGAAAGTTTGTAGTAAAAATACAGAATCAGTTAACATCAGCGTAGGAGAAAGATATATCAGCTCAGAAAAACCCATTGCTGCTGAGAAAGCAAAATTCATCAGATTCTTCTAAAATAATGTTTCTGAACATTCATATGAACTCCCAGCAGCTGTTGAGTTCAATCGTGCTTACTCCTAATCAAAAAATATACTGTTCTTTTTCCAGAGAAAATTTAGAGGAGGGGAGAGGGGATTGCAAGTGTTTTAAAGAAAACTACAAGTAACACTGGAAACAAATATGTTTTTGAAGATGATTTTCAATAAATAACCAGCTTGCTGTATTTCTTTCTGAAATTCAAACCAAAATATCACTGAACATTTTTCAGATTTGTCTCCCCCTTGCTGCCTTTTTGCCTTTAAAAACTGATTCTTTTCAAATACATTTTTCTTGAGCTGCAACATCTTGTTTCAGCTGAAAATAAATTTCTATTGAAAAGTCCAACCAGCTTTTCTCTGTAAGGATTCGGGAAATCTCTTCCAGAAACATTAGTGAAATGTTAGCAAAATATCCTGTCACGTAGTCTCTGCTTTAGATAACTGGATATTTTTGTTCTCTGAAGAAATCTCCATTGCATAATGCAGACACCTTTCACTTTTCTGCACTCAAGCTCAAAAGCCTGTACCTGCCAACACACTTTGACCAAAGAAAGGTCAGATACACATTTGCATAAAAGTGAATATATTTGCATAAATCAAGCCACAACTTCCTATATCACATTGATCTTGAATGCATATGCTGTTTTTCATGGTGACAAGGGATGAGAGGCAGCAACAACCAGTTATAAGAGTGCCTATCTTAAGCTCAATCCTGCACTGCAGTGAATAGAGATCAGTCCCTGGGCCTACCTGAATGCTCACAGATGTCATTGAGACCACAGTCAATTCAGCTCTGCTCAGCCCATCAGATAAGAGACTGTTTTTCCCCTATTTCATACCTGTTTTGATGTGCAGAGCTCTACTGAAGTCATGGAAGCAAACCTGTAGTTGTTTAGAGGCCCAAAGGTTCAGATTAAACTATATGAAACTAGGTTTTGCCAAGATGATCAGTAAATTAATGAACCTGAGATTTTTATACAATAAATTCTAATTCCTTTCAGATTACCCATAGTGGGAGGGTTGTGATACATTTTGATCCCATTTTTTGTCTGAACTGATGAAATTGGCAGAGAAAATTGAGACTCCTGACTTTAGGAACTTAAGCCTTCAAATTAACTTCAAATTCCAGGAAATATCTAATAAAAACACTGCAGCTGGCACAGTTCAAATTGCCAATATATTCAAAAGTAATGTAGAAGTGTCAAAGCGATGACATGCCAGGCTGGTCTCCGCTACTGCCCTGAACTCACAGAAGCACCAGGTCCTGTGCTGGAAAGCCAAGGGGCCAAGTCACCCACTCTCCATGCTCACTTCTGGCATATATTTTTCTTAAGAAACCACCTAAGCAGCTCCAGACTGGTCCTTCAGATAAGATGTGTCATTCCCTTCATCCTTAAGTCCATCTAAAGGTGAAATTTACCTAAAGGATGGATCTTAAAAACAGAACCCTACAATGAAGCCTTTTTCTGGTGGGTTGTGGTTTTTTTGTTTGTTTGAAGAGAAATCATTCTTATCACAAGGTAAAATTGCTTTCAAACACTGTACCAGGGCTGTGCAACGCTAGCAGGCAGGATTAGTTCTTTGCAGAAACCTCCTTTCTAAACTATATAGAGATCTGAAGTGCTGCTTGGGCTTTTCAGTGGCTCCCTCCCTGCAGCGGCTTTCTGTGCGTGCCACTGTGGGGGGTTTAGCAGATGGCATGGCTAACAGTGTGAAACGTTTTGATTTACCTGAATGCTGACCAGTTAGCTCTGAGAGAAACAACTGCTGTCAGCTCCACTACTCTGAGTAAAAATTAGATTGCTTATCCAACCCCTTTTGCTTTGATCTGCCCTTGTGGGTATTGCTGCTGTCCAGGCTCACAAGCAAAACATGCAGCAGAGTCAGCAGCAGCAAACACTTCTGGCAACACAGGTCACTAAGTCGCTGCACTAAAATAAGACACAAAAATTGTCTAGCTGAGCCCCATACTAACCCCCAACACACCACAAGTTAATGCACTGCTCATGTCTTATCAAGAATGCATGGTGGGATCTCCAGGCAGGTGATCAGAAGCAGGAGACACTAGAAAACAGTAAGAGAAGAAGTTTTACTGAAGGGAAAAGGTTGATTTGCTTCTTTTTGTTTTCTACTCTTACCTCCCTTGTGGCTCTGCTGTCTTTGTAGATCCATGTTCAGGTTTGAAACTAGCTGTTACTCATTTTGGCACATGCATGCCAAATCACAGGAGTTATGAGGGCAAAGGCCCTTCATTTGACGTCAGCACTGAGCCACTTGAGAGCATGCACACTCCCAGACTTCATGGCAGTGGTGAGTGTGGAGCTCTCTCATGCCCCGGTGGGACACGGAAGAACTCGGGCAGCCCTCGAGGCCTTCTGGCTCTGCCTGAACACATGGTGATTTGTAGGCTCTCTGCAGTGAGGGCAGCTTTACCAAGCATGGCTTGATGGAAGGTTTTGTAGATGTATAGGACTATGATGATGCTGACATGACAAATGAAAGCAAAAGCAGTTCCTGACCTGAACACAGAAGCTGTTTATTACCTGGAACTATAGGAGGGCAGATACTGTGTGTGACAGGGTCTCAACTTTCTCTCATGCAGGAGAAATCCTATCAGGTCCATGGGGAACCTGGATCCTAGTTTCTAGAAATGCTGCTCCAGCAGGAGTGAGCTGCTGTATCTGTACCTGCAGGAGACAGTCTTGAGATCTAACCTATCTACTGCAACAATGCTGTAAGATGGTGACAGGTCAAACTCAAACCTTTGGTGCTATCAACCAGACTGATTTCTGCTCCAGTATTCACCAGGAGCTTTTGGAAGGGTGAGATAATGACTTGGGGGTTGCAGCTGCCATGAGCATTGCACATCTATCTGTACTAGCTGAGCACATGACACATTTAAACCAGATCAACAGTGGGTTTATATTATTATAGTTTTGTAATAGGAACAATGATCTTAGTTCTGGGTCTTTTCTGAGCATAAGAGATTAGTTGGAAGTTAGTATTCCCCAGAATGCTGATCTCTTCAAGGCAGTGATGAAGACATGGAGCCTTTTAAAAGTATATGATACTGGCTTCTGAAGCCTCCATGTACCAGCCCAATAAGATCTAGGAATGGTTTTTAATAAGATCCCTCTATCACCCCATGCATTGCCTCTTGGCCAAAACTGCCTTCTGGTATTTTTAACAGCGTGTCTGTTCTCCTTGCAAATTTGCTTCCTCTGCAGTTTTGTAGCATGTTGTCTTCCATGCTGGTAGGGCCAACATAAGGGGAAGTAGGTGGAGAAATGCCACTCCTGTTCCTCTGGCAAAAACATAGGCAAACTCTGTCTTCTATCTTTAGCTTGGGGGAAGCAGCATTCCCTCCTGCTTCCCTTTCCTGTGCCACTGTGCAGAGAGGGCTCCCTGGCAGTTCAGTCCATTTGGGCTGGATGGAGCACACATAAGCTTCAGAATTAATTTTTAAAAATCTATTTTTTGCAGAATAATTAAAAACAAGAGGCCATTTGAAAAGCATTACCAGGGTTTTGAAAGTATCAGGATCATTTGGGCACCTCTGCTGTCCATAATATGTTGTCCTGGTTTATTTCTTGAGCTGCAATGTGACATCTTAGCTCCTGGATAGAGAATTGTCAGACAACTATCCCCATAATGCAGAAAAATCAAGCCATTATCAGACCCTGGAAGTAAAAACAAAGTGATATCAAACTAAATACAGAATAAAGCAGTATCCTACAAGCATGTGATCTGTCTCAAAGCATTCTCCTGCTAGAGGCATCTCCAATAAGTTCCAGATGAAAGGCAGGATGCAGAGAGGCCTCTAGGAAGACTTTGAGCTAGTGCTAAAGTTGCTTTTAACTACAATAACAAAGTCAATTAGAAAGTCATTTCATCACTAATGAAACAAGGAATTATTGATACTCAATGGTCTCTGCAGGCAATGCAGCCCAGCAAATACAGCTGAACAAAAAAGGCAATTCAAAGTTACAGGATGTCAAAGGTCAGAGGTTCTGTGTGTGCCTCTAAACATATGTGCCTGAATGCGTGTATGTTTTATAAACCCCAACATTTCCATTTGGAGCTGCAAATTGATATCTTTAACAAGAGATGAAGTCCTACTCCCAGACATTCCTATGTAACCTATAATGTACTCAGGTTGGCAAGTGTGGTTCCCAACCCCAGGCTGCATTTGAAACACCTCACCATCCAGATCAGGTGTCAGACAGTCATTTCACCTCTTCTCCAGGTAGCAGTGTGTTTTGTGCAGGAGTTGGGGTGAAGGAAGCATAAAACCAGATATATAATACATTATAGCTAGATACATTTCTCTATAAATATACACACGTACAGATATAGATATATTTCTATGTGACTCTGCCCTGAGGAGGTGATAGGTCAATGCATTATCCTGTTCTCTTTCCTGTGGCTTCTATGGCTCTCTCAGGGTTTAAAAACAATATTGATGTTGTGGTGTCTTGGCCTACAAATCTAATCTCAGATGAGAAGAGAAATCCTCTCTGCAGCAGGAGGAAAATCCTAGGGGGGAGCATTCAGACTAAATCCAGCTGCTGAGATAGTCAGAGAGGTTTTTGAGCTTTGTCCAAAGGGAATATCTCAGATTTCAGTCCTTGGAGCAGACAAGTTTTGCCTTTGCTGTAGTACAGCAGCGCAGAGCCAGGTGACTGTAGGGCACTCCAGTGTGAGCAAAGGCAGATGCCCAAAGCTGATGTAACACAGAATGAGAACAGCTGGAGGGAAAGTGCTGCAGTACAGACTATTTGAGCAAAAGCTCTTTAATGTAGATGTTGTGTCCACACACAGATACAGTTTAAAACTTAATAGAGCAGAGCTGCTTGTGTGTTATAGTTATGTCATAGATGTTTGATGAGCAAGAGGAACTTCTTTAGTTTTAGTGAAAACAAGAAGATGAAAGTTCTGGGATGTGCTTTTCATTTCCAGTAAGAAATGCCAAAGGTTGGTTGATGGTGAAAGTTTCTTTGCTGTAAACTCTGGATAACTCCACTGGATGTGATGAAGCTTGCTCTTCTCATGCAGCCTATGCTATGGAGTTCCTACAGTGCTTTTGTCTGCAATGATCAGATGAAGACGCCAGGATCAGAGGCTGATTCCTTTGGCCCTGGGCACACACACAAACACCATCTGACAGAGTATGACCTACTCCCTTTAACCACACTTTACATTTCCATCTGAGGATTTCAGTTCCTCAAAGGTACATTCATGGTGCCTAATCATCTCAAGATAACCACTTCCTTAAGATTTGGATTTAGATCTCTTCCTTAAGATCTTGGATTTAGAAAAGTGACATGTCTGTGATCTGTGTGGGTACCATCACTGCCAGTCCTGTGCTCTTTCCATAATTCCTGTACCTTCTGTCTCCTTTATCTGTGCACTTACATGGAAAGGTGTAACTTAACTGAAAAAGAATAGCAGTGCACAGAGGGATTGGCCAGATTGAGACATTTGCTTAGGGCTGTGTGTTTACAACATCCCTTCACTCACCACAAAACCTTTATTTTGTTTTAATCCATGCATATGATGGCTCCATCCTATAGATGTTTCAGGTTTAAGATGCCCTGAGAACACACCACCTTCCTAACTCCCAAGACCCATGGGCTGGGTTTTTCTCATAATGCTTTTGGTCTGCCTCTAGAGAGGCTGTTGTGAAATGATTGCTGAACCAATTTCCAGTTCACTCCCACTAATTAAACACCTCTGGTTCAGTGCTTGCTGGCTCATTTTTTTTTTCCTTTTACTTTTATTTTTCTGTTTTTGGCTAGTTCCAAGAGGATATTATTTTTAGCTCCAGAGGGTTAAAGGGGAATGGAATTGTGCCAGGATCAGGTTGTTAGGAGATGGGGAGAGAGGAAAAAATGCTGGGGGTGGAGGAAGATCTGCAATGATTAAAATTCCATCTAATAATAAGACAGAAAGCTCTGGTGCACGGGTCCAGCCTAAATTAAGCTCCTGAATTAGAAGCGCTTTCCAAAATTCCTCTCTAGACAATTTAATTAGGCGACAGGTATTTCCGGAGTCACACGGTGGTTCCACTTGGCAGTAAATAAAGACTCCAAGAATTTTTACCCAAGAATCCAATGAAGAAAACAAAACAAAACCTTCAGCAGGAGACAGAGCAGCGTGTTGTGAAATTGGCCCGGCTCGGCGCTCCATGGGCCTGTTCTGCCTGCAGCCATCCAACCCCCCTCCCTGCCTCACCCCCTGCCCAGCTCTCTTAATAAATGGTGTACCAGCACAATCCCGATTAGGAAGCCAGGAGGTTAATCTCTAGGTCGCTCTCTGATAAAGTCCATATCCAGGCACTGTACTCCACAGCCTATTCATAATCTTGGGGTTTACTATTATTTAGTGTTGGTGCTGGATTGAGGTGTACAGTCTGCAGTCCTGGCACAAACGATGTGATCCATCTAAGTCAGCTTTGGTCTTTTCTAATGCTGTTCACCCCCGTCAGCCCTCCCCTTCCCTCTCTGGTGCAGTGATTAAGGATGCAGGATCCCTAGCCCCTCGCTGACAACCCTGAGCACTGAGGAGAGGTGATGCTGTTGTCATTCTGGAGGACAGAAGAAAGAGAGCCTTGAACTGAGAGAAAGCCATTTTGCTTCCCCAAACCATCAAACCCTTTAATTCTCATTTATAATTAATAAATAGGAATAATAAAAATAAATAATAAAGCCATTTATTTGCTTTTATAGTGTAAATGATCTTTGTAACCCATGAAAGGGAGACTTATACTCCTCCAAAAATCTACCCAAATGTTGTTATTCTGAAGAATGTGACATAACAACAGAGATTCATTAATTTCACCTGAAAGGTATCACTGGTTTTATTTCAGACACAAAGACAAGTGTAACAATGTAGGCCATCTACTGATGGGGAAAGAAAGGCACTTCCAGAATTCCCAGAAAATATTCCTTTGAGCCACACTGAATTTATCATCATTCTATTTCTACTGTCTGGTCTTGTACTAATTGTTCCTTAATTCCACTCCCAAACATGAGATGCTGCCTTGACGTTGTTCTTGGAAACACTACATGTATGAAAATATTCTTTAGATTTCCCTGAGGTGAAAAAGAATTATCAACAGAGTCTCTGAGCCATAGGTACCCAACTCCCACAGAATATTGATCTGTGTGATTTGGACCCTTTCATGAGGCCCCACCTGGAGTACTGCATTCAGCCCTGGGGCCCCTCAACATAAAAGGCACATGGACCTATTAGAACAAGTCCAGAGGAGGCCACAAATTATCAGAAAGCTGGAGCACCTCTCCTATGAAGACAGGCTGAGAGAGTTGGGTTTGTTCAACCTGGAGAAGAGAAGGCTGCAGAGACATCTTATATCAGCCTTCCAGTACCTAAAGGGGGGCCTACAGGGAAGCTGAAAGGGGATTTTTTTAGAAGGATATATAGTGATAAAATAAGGGAAAACATGAAAGGTGGTAGATTTACATTGGATATTCGGAACAAATTCTCTGAGGGTGGTGAAGCATTGGAACAAGTTGCCCAAAGTTGTAGATGCCACATCCCTAGAAATGTAAAAGAGGAGGCTGAATGGGGCTTGGAGCAACCTGGTCAAGTGGAAAGCATCTCTGCTCATGGCAGGGTGTCGGAACAACATGATTTTTAAGATCACTTCCAATCCAAACCATTCCATTATTCTATGATTCAGAAGTCCCTACTGGAGAGTAATGTTTTTAGCAGTAGCCTTTCCAATATCAAGGGCTGGATGGATTGAAAGGCTGAGCAACTGAAAATTCAAATTAAGCACTCAGAATGAAGTCTGTGAGTCAAGACCTCATAGGAGAAGTCATTTCTCATGCTGGTGTTCTAACCTTTGGCAAATATGGCCTTTAGTAACTACCAGCTATTGCCAGGAAGAATTGCCTAATGCTTCAAGAAATGACATGGATTTGCATTCCTTGAGCTAGGCATCCTGGTCTCTGAGCCAGAGATGGGGGTTAGAAGGATAATGGGATAAAGCACCAACGTTTACACCATATTGGAGGGAGCAGAGAGTATTTCAATTCATCCTTGTTTGTTGAGAACTTTGAAATTGTTCAAATGTATCTGTGTTCTTGTCTAACACACAATAACAATTTCATTTAAATCTGAAGTGATTCTTCAAGTTGCAAGAGTTATTACCTCATGTTAATTACATAGCCATTGATTTCTAAAACAAAGCAAAATACTCATGCATATTGAAATTTTGCTGTGACATTTAATATAATGTGGATCTGTTGTATGGCTTAATCCTCTGCAGATTTGCATTTAATAAAGGACAGATAATATTTAGCAAAAGATTAATTAAGAAAGTGTAATCAGATGGCAAAAGAATCATTGAAAATGTCAAAAAGGTGAACTGTTAGTTCAAAATCAGACTGGACAAAGGTCTCACCACTGAATTCAAAGGCACTTTTGACATTTAATTCATGTGAATCAGTTCCAATCCCACACCTCTGTGCAGAAAACTACTTTATGCTGCTAATGTGGTGTCTTGTGGATCTTGATAGATTGTCCTACTAGGGAACAAAACATTTCAATTGCTTGTGATGATATAACACCTCCATCGTGCAACCTGCAGCTCAGTACCTGAGTGCTTCATCTGACCCATTAAGGGAGTATTTCCATACATAATTGCAAATGCTAAAAAAAATAATTTATTTTTGTTTTTTATTTAGTCCACAAGGGAAACATTGAGGCCTCAAGTATTTACACAGTTAAGACATTTCAAAGTGCTATTTGGAATAGTTACTAAGTTCGAGTCAAGGCTGGAAAGCATTAGCCCAGAAACTCTGTTTAATACGGACTTGATGATATGTGCTATAAAATCATTGCCTGGAAAAAAAGGAAAAAAAGAAAGCAAGGAAGAAAAAAAAAAATCTCCTTTAGCTCTCACTTACCTGAATTACAGCTTCAATATGTTTCCTCCATACTTGCTATATGCACCGCTCTTCATACGAGTGTCACCTTTCCCATGATGCTGCCAATCTGGAAAGTGAAATCTTAAGGCATGTAAAAAACAATGAATCCTGCCCATTAATTGTTTATTTTTTCATTTGGTTCCTGCCTAGCACAACATCTTCCATCTGAGAAAGCCATTAACACTGCGAAGATGGGCACTGAACAAGCATTTTGCTGGAAATGGGACATGTTTGCTTTCTTTGGAAGGTAAAAGTAGTGGAAGAAATAGAATTTGACAATAGAGTGAAACTTAAAAAAAATGGGGCTGAGGGGTAGATTTATAACAGAGAAAGCTTGTGTTTCTCACCATAAAGATTTCTACTTGGATTTTCATGCATATACACGCCCCTGTATCTTCACAGCTGCTCTGAAATATACCTGTCTTGTTAATAATGCTACAGATTCACAGTCTGAGCTCTTTTCCATATGACTCTACCATATTGTTTGTGTTGCTAAATTTGGCTTTACTGTAAAGTTGTGAAGAATAGTCCTGCAGTGAGCCCCAGAGAGCCCCAGAGGCTCTCCCGAGCAGATGGGTCATGTGCAGTTTGTCCCACAAAACTCTGCCAGAGCCCCTCAACCTTGCTCTTCCATGCTTTTCCCAGTATATTGATTTAATTCAGGTTCTGTATGTCAGATTAGGACAGAATTGCATGTACTTAGACCTTGGTAATGCTGCAAAAGACGGAATAACACTGCAGATCTCATTCAGTTATAAGTTTGATTTGCATGACCTGCACTCACATTTTTTTCCAGTGTTATGCTATGCAAATATTTGAGGCAATTGACTTCCACAGAACCTGGTAAACGATGAACTTCAAGTGACTGCAATCAAAAGATACTTCGGTTATCATGTTTTCAGAAGAGTCTCAGAAGATGAAATCCTGGAATGGATTGTCTAACAATCAAGACCTGGGCAAGGAGAATTTGGGGACCTTTTTTATTACATGGTGTCAAGAATCATACACTCAAGAAAGAACTAGAAGAGATCTTGTGAGATTGTCTAGACTATGGACTGGTCACAATGTGGAATTAATTCAATAAGTGTCTTTCCCAACAGATGGTTATTTAACTTGTTCATAACAATCTCCAGCAGTGGACATTCAGCATCTAAATATTTCCATGTACTTTGGAGTAGGAGTGCCCTGCCCTTACTGTGACCTCAGGTTGTACACTCATGTGTCCAAGATTTTTGCACTGAACACAGACTTTAGACACAGTCCCAGGGGAATGGGCGGTGTGTAAAATTTCTCAACTCAGGAAGAGCACAGAGATGACATTTAGTCTTTCCTTTAGTCACAGTTCTTGTGTTCCTTTTTTTTTTCAACAAGAGGTTAAAAAGTTACTGTTGGCTTATAGTAACAGCAAAAGAGAAACCTTTCCACAGTGGCTCGGAACGTGCTGGTTCAGACAGCATGAAGATAAATCCAAGATTTTACTGTGCTCTCTGTGTTCCCACTGTTATGCTAAGTTTCCATTCTGCATTTGTTAGTTTCAGGGCTAGTGAGAACATACAAAGATAAAAAGGGACTTTCTGTACTATAGGCCACTGTCTGAGATTGGCAAGGAAGGGAAGTTAGCTATAACCCAGCGAGCAGATCTCAGGAGGGACGATTTTTGCTCTAGGATGTCCCAGGTTTAAAACTTCCTTAACCTGTTTATCAGATCCTACTTCCTTAGTAGCTGTACCCCTGGTGAATTTTGATTTTCATACTGGCTCACAAGATTTGTCTGTCATTTGTAGAGAAGTGATGGTATGAGAGCTGTGTGACCAAATCAATTAGCTAAATCAGACCATATTTTGAATACTAAACAGCATATCCTCCCAGAGAATTGTTTGTAATCAGTCAATACTATTTATTTTTAAAAAGGCTAAAGACACCATTGAGTAAATCTGAATTAAAAAATAAAATTGGAGAAATTGAGAACATTTTGCATGAAAAACCAAAAAGAAACGAACTAAAGCAATTGATTAAATCATTTGCAGCAAGTGCCTCTCGCTGCTCAATCCCTTCAGTACTTTGGTAGCATACCTCAAGCCTGACCTGAATCAAACTCTACTATTCCAATCACAGATCATTCTTTAGTGGAGATTGCCAGTCATGCTCATTAAGTGATGGTTTTGCATTCTCGGCAAATGATCATTAAGGGAGCAGACTGATAACATAAATCTCATTTTTACTTGCAAACAAAGTCAGATCTTTAGGTGCAAGAGAGATTGATGTATTTGCTCTTTGTCTTGCTATTTTTGGCTTCCCACCCCCTGCAAAGAGCAATAGGGTTTTCAGGATGATGTTTACCACACACAGTAAGCCATTAAGTCTCTAGATTTTCACCTACTGAAGAAATGCAAGTAACATCTGATCAATTGTAGCTTCTTGTCCAGAGCTGATTCTGCTACACAGGGAGATTCTTGACCATAATAACAGATGGGTACTTCCATCTGAACCAGAATAGCAGTAAAGGTTGGAAGACTTGTTGATCTCAGCATGGAAACTCCCACACTGCAAAGCATTCAACAAGATGCTCACCAGACTGAAGTGTAACATGCCAGAGGCCTCATCCACTGAAATAGCTTCCTGATCTTTCCATGCTTTTGAGCTCAGCTTAACTGCCAGGAATCCCCAGGAAGGAAGGAAGGAAAGAAGAATATCCTTCTTCTCCTCTGTAGCCCCTCATATTACAACTCAGCACTCCACTTTGATGCTTTGCTCTAAGATGTCCTTGGCTTGCAGCTAGAAGACATCAGGAGACAGTCACAGAATTCATTCTTCTTTTCAGCACTGTTGAATGAGGAGGCTCTGGAGCTTTCTGATTCTTGTCTCTTGCAACTGAAAGCTGAAATTTCCAGTGTAAGAGTGCCTGGCCACTGCAGCAAGGAGCTGAACTGTGCAAAAGCCTGTGCTATCACAGCAGTCTGTACTTGCACTGCTTCCTTTGTTCCATAGACCCTGAGGACTCAGCATGTGTATGAACAGAGTTTGTGAAACTGCATGTCTGATGGAAGAGATATGAGGAACTGTACGGAGGAAAAAAATAAAAAGAAAATATTGAAAGGTGTATGATACTGGCATTTCTGACCCTGTATCTGCACACAGAGGGCAGCAGCAATACTCCTACAAACTAAAGAAACAAAGCAACATCTGGCATGGTTTTTACTCAGACACGAGGAAAGTTGCTGAGGAAAACAGAGAGTGAATCTGGAATTTCAAATACAAAATGAAGAATGAGGTCAGTTCATGCAGATAGTGTGCACTGCAAGTGCTTTTCTACTTACCTCCTGCAGCTGTAGTGAGAGAAGAGAGAAAGGAGAAGAGAAGAGAAGAGAAGAGAAGAGAAGAGAAGAGAAGAGAAGAGAAGAGAAGAGAAGAGAAGAGAAGAGAAGAGAAGAGAAGAGAAGAGAAGAGAAGAGAAGAGAAGAGAAGAGAAGAGAAGAGGGCAGCAGTAAGCTGCTGTAATCGCGAGGTGGTTTGATTTGGTTCATTGAGCTAGTGAACCTCAGAAGAGTGACTTATAGGCAGTTTTGTGTAAACCACTTCAGGTGAAGGAGGCAGCAGTTGTGATTGATGCCAAGAACTTACAGAGCTGAGGTGAAAAATGTTTGTGTATTTCAATGTAGCGTGACATATAAGCCCTATGAATTACAAGGTGCTACCTAGCATAACCTTAGCACAAGGGCTGCCTTTTTCATAATGTTAACTGGTAATGATGGTTTCAGCCCGATGTAAAGTCTCTTATTTGAATTTTTCATTCTCTTTCCCAGCAGAACTCTTCCTCATTTTTGGAATGCAAACTTGGCATTTAGTGCAAAAGACTGTTCAGTATGGTTTTTCCAAATCAGGCATCTTCCAAAGCTATCTGCATCTACCCCATCACATATGAACAACCCCACTGATTTGTGCAGCTGTACTTCCCAGATCCTCCCCCAGCTGTTGAGCTACAGGCAGAGGTAGGTCACTTTTCAGTCAGGACAACATTTGGGTGTTCCCAATAGTTTGCTGGGAAGTAAAATAACAGCTTGGTGAAGAAACAGCATGCCCAGAAAAGGAACCTGCCCTTTTTCTTATTGTGAAAACAAGAAAACTGTGGATTTGCATAACACAGAAACAGCTGACATTGAGACTCTGAATATCCAGACCAGGAGGCAGAGGAGTAGTGCAAAGGAGGAGCTCACAGAGGCAGAGTTGTAAGCCACATTAGCAGAGCATGCTACAGCATATACTCACTATCAGATTAAAGTTTCCCAAATACCAAGTTTTACTTCTAGCATGCCATTTGAAGGGTAGAGGCTATAATACAGAAAGTTACAAAACAGTGAAGAAAAAGGTACAGAATGACCTAATGGAAATCTCTACACAAGGCATTCTGGTTAATTGTGATAAGGCAATGAATCCAGTGTAATGTATGTCGAGTTCTCAAATTCACAGACTTATGTTAACCCATAGGAGACACATGTATCAACATGCTATAGCAATGAGTCTGAAAGATGAAATTCAGCTCCAGTCTGGAGTGCAAAAGTCAAATTCCCTTGGGTGCCAAGCCTCCTCTATAGAGACAGCACCTAGCACTAATTTTAGATGTACCTAAAAATAAGGAAAATCAGACTGATATTTCTCCCTCTCAAACAAAACCTGCTTTGTATTTGATGCAAATAGAGATACTTTTCCTCAAACACATTGTTTATGACAGTAAGTCCACTTTTACAAGACACTGATCCCCAAACCTTGGTCAGTGGTCTCCTAAATACATGCTTAACACATCTGAGAATTATGAGATATTTATAAATTTCATAAATTCATTATAATAATTAATAAATTCATAAAATCCATCATAAATTGAGACAGATATTGGATATCAATGCCTCTTTTAAAAGTGCATCTGTCTCCAAAAGGGAAAAATCTACTTATTTGGTCTCACATGATATTTCCATTGTACTTTGTAGAGCAGCACAGGTAAAACTCATGCATATGATTAAAATCAGCTTCACTGGCAAAATATTTAATATAAATACAGTGTTTCTAAAACCAGAATTGTCCTTTAAGAAAGGGAAAAAAAGCACATTCTACCATCACAATCAATGTGAAAGAACTTTTTCTTCATATTTGATCTGGAGATTTTGAATACATGAATGTGTGAATGGAGGACAAGAGCCCCTCACAGATTAATCAGAGCTAGAGGTCCTGCCAGAAGTTATTGAAAAGGTAATTTTTTTCTAGAGATGTAATATGGTTTTGAATTTGACCTATGACTTCTCAGTTGTTACCCATGACCCACATAATCCAACTTCAGCTTCTTGAAGGCTATTAGGAGTTAAAGGTCATGCCATATGCTTCCACATTTACAAGGTAAAGTGTTAGGCCAAATTATAGACCACTCAGAAAATCTGTAGAGAATAACCTGGTGAACAAAGCCTTTCTTTATGTTTCTCATCTAATAGGATGTGATTTCGTATTAACCTGTGGTTGAACAACCCTCTAACAGATTATGCTTTCTTTTTGTTTTGCTGAAGAGAAAGAAGAGATGACAATTAGCTACTGAATGTTGTTAACTTTTTTTAAAGTCAGATATTTCTTTCTAAGGAAAATCTGTAACTGTGATCTGTGCTCTTACAAATAACCAGAGTTTTGTATTTTTCATGTTACTTAGGAAAAAGATTTACTTCTTCCAAACTTTCACTGTACATATCTACACTATAAATGTCTAAACAACTCCAAACAAACCAGTTGTGTAAGTTTTCCTACAGACTATGAAGAACAGTCAACAACTCCAAAGCACAATTCATCTCACCTTGATACACTTGACAAAATTTGGTCATTAATAATGATTTAGAAATCACTACTTCTTTTGATTGACATGACCACAAATGAATCAGGGATGACTGAATCACACACAGCTGTCCACACTTGAGTTGTTTGGAGTCAGATGAGATGAATCCCTCCCTAGGTTTCTAAAGAGATCCGTGCCAAAGACATGTCTTCTCTAGAGGAAGCTAAAAAGTTTGATTAAATTCATGTTTCTCTCAACTTTGAGGGAAATCTGGGACAGGAAGACTGGTAAAAGCTCACTTTCTTTCTCTCCTCTGTTAGTTATGTATCTTCAGCAATTTATTTGTAAAGACATGTTAGCTTCTTAACATCTACTGCCTTGGTGATCTAATAATTTACCCAATGCTTTCCTTCCTACAGAATCACAGAATCTTAAAGGTTCAAAGGGACCTTGAAAGACCATCCAGTCCAACCCCTGACAGAGTAGGACACAGGAACTCATCCAAGTGGGTTTTGAATGTCTCCAGAGACACTAAAGAATATCTGCCTTGAATGTTCATGGAAAATTACAGTAGTTGGCAATGAAAGTTTTAAGATTGTAGTTCTGAAGCCAATTGTTGCAGATCCACATACTCTAAAGCTAATTTCAGGCAGTACTGTTTCAAAGTTCAGTTCCTTGTTGTGAGCTCAAAGCAATTCAATGAGCAGGATCTCTACCAGTTACACTGGTGTGTTTGAGGGCTTAATTTAGCATATATGCAAGCATAAGTATTTACTGTTTTTTTGAGTAAATTTCAGATGGGTGTAACTGAACTGTATTAGTGAGAGTGACTGAAGAACAAAAAATAACCAGGACCTTCAAAACAGACTTAACAATTTGATATTCTGTTAAATGAAAAGATTGAAAACTAAAATGTCTTTTCTAAAAACAAAGTTCCCCTAAAGGTCTCAGAAATAAATGCATTCAGAATTGCTAAGTATTCAAAAATGCTAAGTTTTGAAAATCTTAAACATTATAGTCTTTGAATGCTGCTCTCTGTTCACTGGGATTTATCAAACTTACTTTGTTTCTTCCATGTTCTCCATTTATTGAACTTGTCTTATCACATTTTCACAAAAGTCCAAATACTTAGTTGAATAAAAGTAATGATTACTTCCATCTATTTCTACTCCAGGCAAGACCCTTCAAATACACCACTTTGTGAAGCTCTACTCTCTGGTAACTAAAATCACACGTGAGATGAAACTGTGCCTATCCCTCCATGTGACTCTGATGAACTGAGATGAGTGAACAGAGATGTGAAACTCTGAGGAAAGGGGAAAAAGGGAGGCAAGTTAAATGCTGAATGAGTAGATCATGTTGCCTCATTCTTGCTCATTTGTTACCATCTGATGACTCAGCATCACAAGAGGAGTAATGACTCTGCAATTCTTGTAAACCTTCCACATATTAATTCCTGGTATTTTTTCTTCTAATGTAGCTGAAGCTGGTTCAACATCTAACTTTGAATCCTGCTTTAGCGCTGTCCTAGTTTATGGTTTTCTCCTACAATGTGGAATGATAGAATATACCAAAACACAGACATCTTTAGGGGGGATTTTTTGAATGCTTTGCTAAAAATTAGTTCCTTACCACAAAGAGAATGGAGTATAAGAAAGACAAAAGCAATAAGCCATACAATGCTAAGGGATAGTTTTGTGTTTTGTTGCTGGAAGCTTTTTTCATAGAGAAAAAAATGAACACTCCTGGGGAAGTCAAGCCACTTTAAATACATGGTGCAGATCTCACGTGACAACCGCCAGTTTCTTGTAACTCTTGCTAGTGCAGAGAGCACAGTCAGCAGAAATGGTGTTACAACCAGAACACCCTTAGCCTTACCCTCAGCTTCAAAGTTGAAAAACCTTTGAAGTGCATTACTCAATCCTGCCTTAAGAAATTTTTTAAATTCTAATATTAATTTTGATCATTGCCAGCAATATGGTCTGTAGGATGTGTCTGATACAGAGCCTGGAAATGTTGCAGGCTTCTGTTGCAAGACAGCTTGGAGAATGTACTTATGTACAAGCACGGTGGTCAAGAGTGCTGTCTAGCTAAACATCTCTGCAGAGATATTTTCAAGTCATTTGAAGCCAAAAGGTTTACCAACAGGACATCCCCTAAAGTACAGCCATTTAAAATACTGTAAGCTGTTCCATCAGCTCCTGATGCTATCATTTTCTTACAGTCTGTCTCTCTCTGAAAGACTTGGCATTTTTCTGTGCAAAACTTCTCTCCCACCCACCATATGAGCTCCTTTGGAGAGATACATCTGTTCTTTTGTAAGATGTTTTTTTCTTCTGTGGGATACCGACACACCAAATGAGGAAATTAAAGGTGGATATTCCATAAAAGATTAATATATTTGAGATAATGTGGGTTTTGAGCAAAACAGAGGATAAGCGGGAACTTTGATTTCTGAATACAATGAAAAAAGACTTCCCTCAAGTACTGCTGTACTAAAATAGGAAGAGAAGGTTCCTCTAATCCCTTAGGTACTGTTGAAGTTAGTCTCCATTCACTACCAGATTTTCCTTCAGAAATTGTCCTACTTTGCCTTGATTGTAGGAAAAAATGGGATGTCCAGCAGTTGTTTCCTGTTCCTGCAGATCTGCCTTCAGTGTTCAAGGCCTCATTTCTCATTTGTGTCCAAATCCCTGAATGGTGAGAACAAGATTGGAAGCTCATAAGAAGTTATTTTGTTTAACTAGTCTTAACTGCTATGAGTAGATGGGTATGAGTAGTATGAACTGAGAGTAGTTTCAGCTGTGCCAGACTGCAATGCTTCTAACTGAAAGTCCATGATGTGTTAGAATTAAAACAGTGGGACACACAGGCATGAACCCAGTAGGGTGTCTCTGGGTGTGATGGTGCCATCTTGGCCAACACTGGGGGTACAAATACATACATAGACCAAAACCAGGGCATATGTTGTGTGGTGGGATCCAGCGGCTAAAACCTTAAACAAGCAGAGGAATCTGAGGGCTCTGTTGAGGAATAAAGAGAATAGTGGGAGAATGCCAAAAGATTATTAGCTTAGCCAAAGATTACTCATTTGCATTAGTAATTAAAGTATTTTGCATTGGATTCAGGCTTTGGCAAGTATCACTGACAAAAGATTTCACACATGCATGCGTGAGTGCAAGTACACAAGATCTTTCTCTCTCTCTCTCTCTCTCTCACACACACACACAGAGGCAAACAGAAAGAATGAAATAAGCCATTAAGAAATATTTCCGCATAATGCAATTATTACAGCTGTATAATTGAATGGGGAAATCATTGATCTGTAGTAGAAAGGAAATTGCTCTTTTCATTGTGTTCCTATGAATATGTGAACATTAATCTCAATCTATAATCAACGTTCATTTCAAATCTGATTGCGTGCCACTAAACACCCGTAGCTATGCTAACATTATGTTAATACGGTTCAACATCATAGCTCCCAGCTTCACAGCACAAATATTTTTCTTTGGCAATCAATAGTAATTTCAGCTGAGTGGATGGAAGTCACGTTTTAATGGTAATCTTTCCTCCAAGCCTCCGAGTGGAAACTCGACTAGTACCTTAACACGGCTGCAGTGCATTGCATGTAATCAGATAAATTAACCTAAAAGAGAGAGAGAGAAAACACTGATCAGAAATAAAAAGCAGTGCCAAGAAGCTCTACATTTTCCTGATAGATTAAAGTGCTTATTACCATGAGAGAGAGAGTGGATTTCAAGAGAGGGAACTGAATTACCTTGGCTTTGAGCCGTGGCTGGAAAGGCAGCAGGTCACAGTACGCAGGGCACTCAGTGCAGTCCGGGGATTCCTCTGAGGAGGGAGAAGCAAGGTAATTCAGTGAGGACTGACCTGGGGTCTGCTTCCAAGGGCATGGCTGGCCTCAGGGCATCGGTGTTTGTCCAAGAATAAGGAGTCTCAGTTTTAATGCTGTGGTGCACTGCAGGCTTCCTGAGGGACCTCGGGTAAATCACTTATTCTACTTGTGCTTCAGTTGCCTGGTTTTGTTAAAAAGGACATATCAGTACTTCACTGTCCCCTGGGAACGCTGGGAAGATTTGGGGATGATCAGTTCCTCAGAATGGCATCTACAGAGCTATGTTGCATTAGTTAGATCTCTCTTGATTTTGCTGTCTCATAAAGGACAGAAAATTATATGCTGCTACTATGTTATATCAAACTGCTTTATTTCCTTAGTAATATCTATTTTAGATATTGTCAAAGATTTTTTTCTTTTTTTTTAAAGGGGCCAAACTTAAAATCTTCCTTCTTTCTTAAATAAAGTAGGAAAACCCGTGTTCATTGTAAAATGTGGACAGAAAGTATTAGATAGAGATGAGTGTCATCTTCACAGTTACCAGGAGCTCCATAAATTATTGAGACATAAAAACATAAGAGTAGGAAAACATCTGCACTCATTTGGACCAAGTCAGCTTCAGCAGATATCCTCTGCTTTAAAGTAGACACATAGCCAGAGTCTGATCAGAGATGCTCCTCTCACAGCACTCTCCCAGGAACTTGTGGTTCAGGCAGTTCTTGAGCTATAAATGTTATCTTTACTCAAAATAAAGGACATTTTTGTTTGGCTTCTTTTTTAAAACCCTTTTTATTTTTTTTAAAGTTGGAAATTGATATTTCTAAGAAATCCCAAGGGGTGCTTTCTGTCCAAAAGTTTTTCCAGCCCCTTTTTTAATGATTTCCATCCTTTTGCACCTTCAGCTTCTTCTAGCAAGAACTTCCTCAAGTCTGCCATATTGTGGCAGTTCCAATTCTAGTGATGCTAAACAAGATTTTTCAATAGAAAAAAATAGACTATGGGTTGCCTTAGTAGTACTTATTTTACTTCACATTGTTTTTATTCCTTACCTGGAGGCAGCTTTTAAAAAACCTGATCTGTAAATCTGTTATCTGTAAATCTACTTCTTCTTTGAAGTCTGGTATCTACTAGGTTCCTTAACAGATTTAAATGTCTTGACTTGTGTACCTCAAAAGAGTCTCCAAACAGTGAGTCACTTAAAAAATCTTATCTGTGTGATTTCACTTAGTGCTGGATAAATTCCCAATGCCCCATCAAGCCAGGGTTACCTACAAAGGTGTTCTCTCTGGGAGTCAGTCTTCTCTGTTATTACTCCAGAGTCCTGACTAGGGGCTAGCAGAGGTCTTTGGGGCCTCTGTTCTTTAGTGAGCATGTTTTAGAGAAACAGAGCCCTCCCAAATGACTGCCACATTTAATTTTCGCAGATCTTCATAGGAGTTTTTCCTCTTTTCTAGTTCTCTCAAAGACTTTGTCTTCCAGCAACTTGCTCAGATTCACCAGTGTGGAAACCAGAAGCAGAAGAGAAGCTCTGAAATATGTACAGGTTCCACATGAACAAGCTGCTTTTGTTAAGAGTACCAGTCTTCTCTGCTTTGGGCCAAATCAGAAAAAACTATTAAACTATTTCATCCTTGCCACTTAAACATTTTGACTTTTCACCCTGTGTAGAAACCAGAAATTCTGACTAGTGTCAAGTTCACTGTCACTATTGATTCACAGTTTTGTTTGATTGTATGTCCGTTCTTGGGTCTTTTCTCTTGCATCCATCACTTTTCTACCTAAGAAATATTTGATTTCTTAGTAAGTGTGTTACTAAAGGTGTCCAGACAGATTGGGTTTGGTTCAGCAGTGCTTTTACATTGTCTGGGTGGGAAGTGAGTTGGAATATGGGACTTAAATCTGTCTTGGCTAACTTGGGTATATCTAAGCTTTTAAAAACAGTGTTATTTTTAAATTGATAGAACATACCCGCATGTTTGTAAGGAGTGAGGTTACAGCAAAATACAATCCCTCTCCTCCTCTAAGCTGAGACAAAATCAACTGGCCTCTGGCTTCCACTGAGATCAGGAAGCTGAAAATATGACTGAGAGACATCTCTCTCCCTTCTCCTATTTGATTTCTGTGCCCAAGACACTGTGGACCTGACCCCAGGACCTTCTGGCTCTAAAAATGGATATTATACTGCCCCAGAGGTTTTAGTAAAGTATAGAAGTGGAAATGCAGTGTTTATAGTTGTAATGATTTGCAGAATAGTTGGGTCTTTGCAAACAGGGAAAATTGGCTGCCATCACCTCAGTGACTTCTCTATGCGGTCCAGAGGAAAGGAGAACCAATATCTCATGCTTGCTGAGGTTATTCAAGTCTTCTAGCTAAGGGGCTGAATTCCTACTGATGTAAACTGCATTAGCTCTGCTGAAGTCAATGGAGCTGAGCTGTTTCACATGCTAGCTTAGGATTTCTGCTATTATCTTTGAGAATGGGTAGAATAAAAATTGCAGCATTACAATTAAAGTCCCTCATATGCTGTGGAAGATAATCCATGCCATTCCTTGCCCCTTTGGAGTCGAGTAAAGTTGTCTCAAGATTATGAGCCTTAGATGGTTAGAGCAATTTTGACTGGATCAGAGGTTATAGCCTCTGCTTTTTAACATTCTGCTTTTATTTGCAGGCTGTGAAGTGTAATAGTTCACCATTTTGGTTTAAGTATCACAATAAAAGTCAGTGAGATGGAACAGGCAATAAGCAGCCGTTTTACATCAGTGCTGCTGAGACAGAGTGCTTAAGTCTTCATTAACCTACTGAGAAAGGAGTTACAGAACAGACACTTCAAATAAAATACCAGGGATGAAGCTCAGTTCTCTTCAGGATCTGCACAGGCAGACACGTTGGAACGCTGGTCACTGGTGTGAAGATCTCTTCATGTCTGTGCTGGCACACAAAAAAATGGGAGGGTGGGAACTCCCTGCACTGGTGTGACTGGAGCAGGGGTGTCTGACTGCGTCACTGCTGATGGGCACCAAGATCTGAAAGGAGTGTATGCCAGGCAGGCTGTACTGCGGGGCTTTAATAACTTGGGGATGGAATTTCTGTGAGGTGCATCATCTCCTTCTTCATTAGGCCTTTTATTAGAGTTATGAATCTGCTAAGTCTCCTTCTGACATATGGTATTCTGTAATGGTCCATATGTTTCTACACATAGTCCAGGAGAAAGCCAGGAATATAGTGGTAGCTGGACAAATTTCAGATTCCTAGGTGCTAAAACAACACAAAAGGATGGCAACATCGGTTAGCTCAAGGCATGCTGCTAATAACTCTGAAATACGTATTATTTCGCTACTTCCCAAATATTTAGAGCTTTCATAACATATATTCAGTAAACTTACAAAATCATTCTTTACCAATCCACCAATTCACAGAAAATAATGCTTAGTAAGAGGCAGACAGCTGGGGAACTCAGTTTGAATCTGTAAGATTTGTTGGAGGTTCAAATAAAATTTTCTCTTGTATTCAGAAGTCACACTGCTCATCCCCACATGGACATCATGGACAGGTTTTGACTGCACTTGCTGGTGGTAGAAGAGGTAGCACAGCTGTAAAATAGTTATAAATATATAGATATAGAAAGGTAGATTAATAGAAAGATAAAGAGAGAGAAAGAGAGATAGGTCTCCCTTCCATTTCCTGAGCAAGTTCCACTGCCATGTCCAGAGTGTAACACTGACACCTGACTGCAATCTGGGCTGAAATCCCTTTCTCTTCCTTCATAGGTGGAAACAACTTGTGCCCCAGTTTTCTAGGCTAGCGTGTGGATAACTGACAAAGAAACCTGCTTCAGGGCTGTGGCTGGTTGTTACACAGGACCATTGGGTGGTACTTACCTAGCTGTGTCCCTGGACTAGCCTTACTTAATCCCAAACCCTTTTGCTCCGTGGGTTGTTGCTGTACCACTAGTCCTAACTGATGATGGAGAAAATGAGTGACTTGCTTGTCACTCTGGAGAGCCACTCAATTACAGTGAATTCTCTCCTGTGAGCAAGTATGGGGATGTCAAAAGCAAAATATAGCTCAAAGACTGTATTTTGAAGGCAGAACAACTTGTGTCATAGAGGAGGAAACCAGCACCAGCTCCTAGGCTTGTCAACAAGTACATTTTTTTTTTTTGAATCACAGAATATGTGTTGGAAGAGAACTTTAAAGGTTATCTAGCCTAAACTTCCCTGCAATAAGCAGGGACATCTTCGACTAGATCAGATTTCTCAGAGTCCTGTCCAGCTTGATCTTGAATATTTCCAGTGATGGGATGTCTACCTCTCTGGGCAACCTGTTCCAGTGTTTCACCATCTTCACCATAAAAAAAATACCCTTCTATCTAGTCTGAATTTATCCTCCTTTTGTTCAAAACCATTATCCCTTGTCTATTGCTACAGACCTTACTAAAATATCTGTTCCCGTTTTTCTTATAAGCCCTCTTTAAGTATTGAAAGGCCACAACAAGGTGTCCCCAGAGCCTTCTCTTCTCCAGGATAAGCAACCCCAACTCTCTCAGCCTTTCTCATAGGAAAGGTGTTCCAGTCCACTGATTGCCTTCATGGCTCTTCTCTGGACTCATTCCAGCAGCTCCATGTCTGTCTTTTATTTGACTTGCATTCCACTGAGGTGTAGTTGCTGGTGTCCTCTGTTAGATTTGTTTTATGAAGTAGATAAAACACTTTGGATGAAGATATCACTTATTTCCCTTCTCCTGAACTGAGACTTCTCCCCGGTCCCAAAATTGCAGCATCCCACTCCTGGGTCTTACGCAATGTACGTTTCTGCTGCTTCTTTAAAAGGTCTCCTTGAGATTGTCTCTATTTACTTTTCAGTGTAATGAAGATTGTTTCCCTTGCCTGGGGGGAAACACAAAGTAGAAATGCTGAACATTTACTGTGCTGGCTTATTGCTTAAAAGAGATTTTGCTATTCAGGGGCAGAGCTTGCTGTGCCATGTACTTGTCTCCTCCTTGTCCTGGGTTTTGCAATGTGAGAGTATTTCCAACATCTTTTGCAATCTCTCTGTCTGCTGAGCTTCTGTTTGAAACACAGTGCAACTATTACAGACTTTCCAAAACACAGTTTCTGCCTGTGTTTGTGATTCACTTTCCCCTCATTCTTATCCTAAGTTTGGTTTTTTTTCCAGGCAAGTTACACTCCTCCTCCTCCTGAATGCTGAACAGAGAACGATGTGCATTTTTGTTTCCTAAGATAAAACTGGGAAGAAACAATACAGAAGGAAAACATATATCTTAAAATAGCTGTATATGCCTGTTCATTTATTTTACTGCAGGAAAACACACACACACACACAAATCCCAGCTGTTGGGTGAAAGACAAGGTTTAGAGTCTGCTCAGTTTTCGACTTCTTAAATCACTTATGTGGAGAAATTCAAATGTATCTACCTGTTGTTTAAGGTCTTCATTTTCTCTGGTGTTATGCAGAAAATGCATGGCTACAAGTAGTTTTGTTCTCAATTTAGATTAGACATAGTGGTCTTCTAGATTACATCCAATTTGTCCATCTACGTTGTCAAGTGGAGATTTGCAATTGAGTGCAAGTGAAGTGGAAGTAACGTATTCACATCAGTATACTTGAACCTGAGCTACTTACATACAGGCTGGTCATACTCTATAGATACTCCATTCCTGGCTTGTAGTTCCTCCTCTCATGCAAAGGTAGAAAAGTACTTTATTTGCATGACAAAAGCAGTATATCAATTATAAGGAAGATACAGACTACGAAGCATTTTGATGCTACTATGGTGAATGTAAGTAACTAAGATAAATGGATGGTTAGGAATAAATTATGAAGTAAATGAAAGTAGATAAGTAAGTGCTTCATAAAGCTCTACTGTCTCTTCTGAGAACAATGAGCTTTCCTGGTGTACTAAGATTAGAAGGTTATGAATTATCTTAGTAGCTATCAAAATTCATATGAGAAACTAAACAAATTGCAGAGGTCTTAACCTAATCTTGTGTTTATATTTTTGGGCCTCTCAATTCTTTACCCTAAGAGGCAAGGACATGCTAAAGCTGTGCTGGAGTCTACATGGTTTTGAGCATAGACTAAATGAAGCACTTTCAACTACCTAGCTAGTGACTGCATGTAAATCTCATACACTACTTGAAGATAGTACTAAAATAAAAGTGCTTTTTCCTGTCTTTCTCCATGGACACTGCTATCCTACTAGAAACAGCTTTCTTTGTATTTAATCAGTGATGTACTCTTAAAGAATCAAAACAAAAAGAAAAATATAGTCCACAGGAATTTGTAAACAGTGATGGCTTCTCTGCCCTTGCCCTGATTTTTTTTTTTTCTCCCTTGAAACAGCTGTAAATCTTCATGATCCTTGTCCCTTGCTAGAGAGAAGTGACTAGGACCATGCACAAAGATTCATCTCTACAGAGAGAAAAATAGAAAGAAAGATTTGAAATTATCTCTGTTTTTACATTCCACCCTCCTTTTACTCTCTCTTCTCTCTATGCAGCCATACCAGTGCCAAGATATGTCAGCACATCAGGTTTATCTGATGTCTTTTTTAGATCCCTGCTATTTTCTTGCAAGACTTAAGTAAGTATCAGTTTTATAACAGGCTGATCAAGGAGGAATAGAAATCTCCTGTTATTCTCATCTCAATTTTCTGAATAGCAGCATATGTTTTTGTCCATTAGGTTTGGGGAAGGGGACATTACATCCCTCAAAATCCTTTTTCTTTCCTCTGATTTTTTTTCTCCAACTGAAAAAAGGATAAAATCCATGAGTGTGCAGTGAAACCAAATTGGCACTATCCAGTTCATTCATGAGAATCTTCCCGAGAGTCCAGGTGGCATCATTTGGATATTGCATTTACCCCACAAAAAGATGTGGGTCAGATATCCACATGCTGCTCTCTGCTTTCAGAGGTATTGGCTCTACAGATCTCAAACACAGTGCAGGAGCAGAGTATCTGGTACAAACTACATCTATAACTACGAGAATTACAATGTAAATAGAAACAAACACAGACTGAAGGAACTTCCAAAATCTTCAAGAACTGAACCTCTAGAGTACTGGATCTATGTCACTTTGTTGTTTTTGTGACAAGGTTTCTCTGTGTCAAAGGGATTTTTATCATTACCTTTCAAAGAAGTGTAAGTTGACACAATATTAGGATGCTCTTGTTAATCCTATTTGATTTTTTTTATACGAAGTGCAGTGAGAAGTAATATGTCATCTAGAAACTTAAAAGGGCTTTAGAACCAGTTAAAAGGTCTGTGCAATGAGCACAGCCAGAGTGTCATTATTATTTCTCTATGAGAGAGCTCCTGTGCCTTTAACTGCATGTAGCAGTTCCTTAGCTGCTGTGGCCCCTCACCAGAGGTTCATTTTCTTCCCTTGGGACATCACTCAGAGTAATTGTCCCCAATAATAATCAATAAATCCAAATTATCTCGGATAAAGACAGATTTATTTAACATAGTGTAACAAATAGAAAACCAGAAAGAAAATCCATGCAAATACAATTTGAAGAGAATATACTTGTCTGAGGCTATAGACTATGTAGTAAGCACTCCAGTAGGCAAAAACATACCTTAAAATACAGTACAGAGACCAACTCCTTAACTCCTTATATTTAGAAAAGTAGATTTCTGACCTGGGAAGACTGTACAGGATCTTTTCTAAAAGACCTTCTCTTAAAATTGCTCAGCTCCCTGCCTCATCAACCTACCCAGTAAATAAGAAGTATTAAAGATGGATGCAGTTTTTTAACTGGAAGGACTTTTTGGATAATTCCCATCTGGAACTTCTAATGGAAATGCCTTAAAAATTTTTCTTTTTCTTCCCTCAGATGGGAGACCATAAGAATATTCTCTGAAAGCTTCTGTTGTCCCTTCAGCCTTTGGACAACACACTAAAGTCAAATTAACACAAAACAATTTTTGACATCAGATTTCCCTCCCATAGCATAGGAAACAGAATACCATTCTTGTTTTTCCATCAGCTGTTTTTTATTTCCTTGTTCCTAGAAGACAGATGCTCAGATGCTGTGATTTCAAAATGCTCTTTTCCTGGGACTGCTGGCTTACAGTGCTGCTTCTCTATTTCTGTTGTGACAAGTTTTTCTTAGACCAACGCTGCTGAGACTCTCCCCAGCTGATGAAAAGTTTACACCTACAATTTATCTATACTCTTTTGTCTTTGCCTCTGTCACTGAACACACTTTCATAGTGGTGCAAGCAGGATTTTTCTGCTCCTGGACCACTCCAGTTGATCTTCCTCTTGACTATTGCTTTGTTTAACTTTGCTTCTTTATTGTGTGCAGCAAGAGCTTGCATCACTGAGAAACTTTAAAGAGGTTCCACTAGGAGGTTTTGATGCTTTTATACTTTCTTTCATTCTTTCATGCATTGAGTATTTAGAGGCTAATTTTCAAATCTTTTCATGTGAGATGATAATGCTGTGATGCCATCCTCCAAGTAAGGGCTGTTGGAGTCCCAGAGGTCAATTGCTATATAGAGGGCTTTGAAATTTCAGCGGCTACTTAGTTTAAAAGGAGGCTCCCAACTTTGGTGGCTTTCATGTGATTTTTTTGCTTATACCTTACTGTAGTGTTTAACCAAGTCATTTAATGAACTTTGGGAAAATGAATTTATATGTTTGCGTCTCCAAGTTGAGGTCCCATACAGATTCTGCACTAAGGTATCAGTGCACTATGCAGCCTTTCCCTTTCCTCTAAAAACTTTTAGGACCTTAATAACTTTGAGAGTCATGCCTTTGCCAAGTACAGTTGAAGTTAGCCATCTGTTTCAAAAGTTTACTGTGCTTATGCACATGCACTAAGAGCATGAGTGTAAACCTTATTCCCTCAGAGAATGGAGATAAAAGGAAATTGGCCACTAGAATTGAAATTGATAGAAGTATTCAACACTTTTTTTAACAGAGCAAATCAACACTGTTCTTATCATGTTTTTGCTTTTTAGAAAAAAAAATAGTGACCCAGATCCTCATATTTGTTTCTGTCACTGAATGCAAGATTGTGACAAATTAAGTATGCAGTGATGAAATGTACCCCAAAATAGCTGTGGATGCAGATAATTCCCCCTCTGAAAACCCTTGTTTGACCAGATTATTTTGCAGTTTTTAAAGTGTGTATTTAGAATTTGTGGGCAGCTTTTAGCATGCATAGAATTCTCTGCAGACACATTCCTTCTCACGCCTGACCTCCGTTTTACATGATTTTAAGCTGTTTTCCTCTTAACGTGAAGCTATTCCCAGTGCATTTCAACAACATATTTAGCATGCCATTAATTTTTTTCCCTTCAAATCTCATTCCTGGCAGCTCTGACTATAACCAGTTTTCTACTCATTACCAGTCCTTTAAAAGAGGGGAAGAAGACATCTTCATTACCTTTCTTCTTTTCCATTGTGAATTCCCTGCTTTGTGAAAAAAAAAAACCCACAGAGATTGTTGTTCACAGTAAGCCTGGCACTGACAGAGAGAAATAATAAAATCATAATGCTCAAATTGAATCAAATGCTGTCGTTGTATTGCAGATAATTGAGTGTATTTTTAGAGTCCACCTCTGTGGAGTTGTCTTGTTTTTCTGTTGAGTCATTCCCTGTGGAAGTTTTTTACTTTGAGGGGTGGGGGAACTGGGGAAGCAAGTGACTGGACCCTAAGATATGCAGAACATGACGAGTTTTCTCCATAAAGTCATCTCTCCTCACTATATACATAAGTCCTGTAGATTCGGCAAAAGGACAGTTGATGGTACATCTCAAAGACCTCAAAGATCTCAGAATGGGGGTTTCAACAAATGCTTCAATTCGAAGACCACATGGTTCTGCATCATGAATGTGCACAAAGCTCTGCCAAGAAGTACTAGGATTAAGATTGGGACTCAGATTTTGGCAGTTTGCATTATTTCCACATTTTCTTTTCAGTCTGTGTATCTCTCATCTTGTATCTCTTCAGTCTTGCACATTCAGTTTCCCAACAACCTATAGCAGTTCAGTTCATAATGCATCAATCACTCCAATGTTACCAGAAATTTAACACAGTCTTTGCTGCTTTTCTTAGGTTTTATCAAGTTGTTACAAGAAAGATCTGATCCCATCTCTATCCTCATATGCTGGTGTTAGTGTCAGCAGACGTTTTAACAGACAGTTCTGTTCCTTGTTTTCCTTCCCCAAGAAGTGGTGCAGTTTGTCTTGTTGGCTCCCTTCTTATCTTTTAGTAGAGTGGCTCCTGGAAATGGAGTCAGAAATTAAGTCTCATTATGTTAGGCATAGCTGAGATCTGTTTACTTATATATCTTCCAAAGGAGGGGTTGATCTATTGAAATCAAACTTGTCTGAGCAAAAGAGTAAATTTCAGTTTAAATTTTTCAATTTTAGGTATTTCCCAAAGTTTTAGTTTGATTATCAAAACCTCCCTTCTTTCTTATTTTTGAAATTAAAAGTTTATGACTTTTGTTCCAAAGTAGATATTTGTAGGGTTTTTTTAATTGCCTTTCACTTTTAGCAGAAGTTTCTACATGTTCATTGATGAGATTCTGTATTAGAGGAGATTTCCATTTGTAAAAGTACTTGAAGAGAGTTGGTCTTATATTGTCATCCTAGTTTTGGATAGGAACATATTTCAAAGCTCAAAATCTGATGGCATAGAGAACACTTTCTTTCCACTTTTCTGAATAACTGCCTCCATTGAAATACTGTTCTGCTTCTTTTTCTTTTTCCTAGTAGCCATCAATAATTCATTACATTATTAGGAAATGGATAAAGCTGGAATAAATCATTTAATATAGTATTTTCCAAATTCATATCAACATGAGCTTGAGTGTGTGGGATACAGAAGGTGATTAACATTTTTGTAAAGTAAAAGAAGCAGATGAACTGTACAAAACACTCATTAACTGATATTGGGAATGCAGCTTTCTGGCTCCCTGGACATGCCACAACCCAAATCAATGAAAATCATAAACATATAAACCCAAACACTGTTCAGTGCAGCTCTGTATGACTGGGCTGGGAAGTGCTAAAGCATTTAAAGATTGTTCAGGAGTGATAGCTTTTTTTTTTCTTTAAATATTAAATGCAGCCTCTGACATTGTCCATCACCATCTAGTGTAAGCTATTTTTTGGCCTTCACACTTTTCAACTTGCAAATCTGGAGTAGTTTTTTTAATAGAGCTCCTGGCTGGATCCCCAAAGTGAAACTTCACCTCTTTAAGTCCTGTAGTCAGCAATGTTAATCAGCTAAGTAAAAGATGTGCACATACTGAAATGCTTTGCTGATGGATAAATGCAGGCTTAAACAGTTTACAACCTGTGGAGCCCTAAACCATGATCTGAAAATGAAAACCACTATAATATCCCACCTCCCAGTTATTTTCCCCACATTTCTCTCTACTTGAAGGAAGAATGCAAAATCTCCCAGACATGTAGACTCTGTCCAGAAAACTGATTGGACCACAGCCAATGGTCATAGATATCACCAGGAGCTGGGAGGAACATGAGGTGCCTTCATGGACGTTTAGGCATTGCAGATGGAGTTCAATCTGAGACTGGCTAGTTAAATCGAGGTCAAGTTTAATTACTATAAAGTAGGGCTAAGGGGAGGAGAGGTTTAGTTAGCTTCTCTCCTGGAGCTATCAGAACAGCAACCACTGAATCAGCTTATTTAAAACTGCCTTAGGAACACATAGGCTGTAGACCAGACATACCCACTTTAAAATGTTTTGGCTGTAGAAGTTCGTTCCTGCTTGATTTATAAGAATATAGAACAGGTATTTGTGTGACAAAGCAAATTGTATTCCTTCCATGCTCTTTCCCAGCTCATACAGGATGCTAATGCCATTAAGAAGGATTAATGTAAACTTGAAGGAATTAGGAAGACATCTGTATGTCAGCCCTTCAGCAAAGCCATGTCTTATATTTATCACATTTATCACTTCCTTGCCAAAAACCCCAACAAATACCTCAAAAAACTCTCCTGAAAGCTCAGAGTTGATGGCAGAAGAGTCCTTAAGCTTAATTAAGATGAAAGACCCTGAAGACAAGCATAGAAGAGAGGGGCAGCTCAGCCTTCTCCAGGGACTATGGCAGTGTGAGTGAAGGTGGCAGGGCTGGCTCAGCCCCGGTGCCAGTGCTGCGCTCTGCTGTGTGATCCAGCTGGCAACAGGAGCTGCGGAAACACTGCCTTCTCACTCAGCAGATCTGCTATTAATTATCTGCCTGTAAATCAGGATTAATTTTGTAAGTCTGCAGAGCTGGATGGCATGTAGGCTGTAGTACCTGCAAGCTGAATTTCTCCTCAATGCATATGTGCATGTTTCAGCTGCTATTACTATCATCTTTTCCCACAAATTCTACTTTTTGCTTCATGATCCAGAGTGAAATAGTCTTGAGACAATAAGGTCAGTTCAAATTTGTCCCACAAACAAGAGGTTTTCAGCAGTAGCAGCAGAACAAAGATATCAGCTCCCAGCTGCAGCATGGGGTCAGTTGCTGCTCTGTGACCCTCAGTTCTGAGGTACCAAAACAAGTAGGAATGCAATGTTGTGGTAGTCTGCATGTATGAGAAACATGGATGAGGGAAGCTTTTCTGAATGGAAGAAAAAGGAAAACCCAAACCTGATAAACACACATTTTTAACGTCCCTGGACGAGGTTGAGATATAGACATTGAAAGTCACTGTCAAAATTGTCTTGGATAAGACAAATCAGAGGTGCTGATTTTAGCTGAAAACTCAGGCGCTGACTTCTTTGGGTACTTTATGTTCCCATTACATTTTTTTTCCAGGATTGTAGAATGGTGTGTTTTATTTCAGAACAGCCAAATGTGAGGACCCCGTTGCCTTCAGAAATGAGTTCACATCAGAAAATTACTTTCTTCTCTCTTACTTTCTGAACCCTCTCAAAAGTAACCCATATAGCTTTTCACTCCAGTTTATCCAGCTTTAGACCTCTGTACCCCTCCAGCAGCAGCCCTTTGGCTTCCTTAAGGGATGAGTGACTGGCTGTCTATCACAAAAAAAGCAAGTGTCTTCCATCACTGTCTTCATTTCTAATTCACATTCACTGGCACCTCTGCTTATATTCTGACTTTTTGACTCTAAAGAGAGAGGCTTTTCATACATTCATCATTAAGCAGAATAAGCCAGTCCATCAAACACAGAAGAGTTTGGAGTAGGGAGGAGCAAGGTCTAAGTCTACATCTTTGGGTTCTAATTTCAGTTTGATGGTGTTAAAAAAGATCATCCTCTGCGAAACAAGGTCAACACAACAGTAGCAGCCTGGCTGCAGAGCACTCCCATATGTCCAGCTATTAATCATCCCTTTTCTCAAGTTGTACCAACCAGCTTAACTCTGGAAATATCATTAAGAAGTAGCTAAGTACTAAGTTTCCAGGAATTTCCATAAGAAGGAGGGAAAGGGGAAAATGAAAAGAGCAGCCTTCTCATTTGAAAAAAGAAGTATCCTCTTTTTTGTACTCCAGCCAGAGGGAATTAAGACAATTGTTCAATTGCTAATACTATGGAGATTAATGAGGTCCAGAGGCAGAGCCATGAGAAAATAGAAATGTAAAAATGTGAAGTTTCCAAAAATACAGCTACCACGATACCATAGGGATGGATCAGTTTGAATGTTTCATCTCATAGCCTGACTGGGCAGGCTGCCTCACGTTCTTAGCTTATTAAAAACCTGAACCCTTTCTCGTACTCCTGGGCCAACCACTGTGCAAACAGAGTTTATGCTCACAGGTTTGCTCGTCTCTATGCAAAGAGTCATGGGCTCTAACTGCAAAATGTTTAAGAACATACTTAAATTCATCTGAATGTTTTAGGCTGTTGTGTTTGCATTTCTTCAGTGAGCTTACTTTGAATTAATTTGTGTAGTGTTGGTAAAGTATTTTCTCAGTTTTCTGAGAAAAGGAGTGAGCACTGAGAGGCTGAAGTGATTAAACTGGGGACTCAGATGCAAATCTGGACTTCCTGACTTAGCACACTTAACCTAGGGTTCACTGTGAACTAAGCAGAATATACAGGGACCCTTAACTCATCCTTACTGTGAACACAGGCTCTGTGGTTAGATGCTTGGAAGGTCAGAAACTCCAAAGGTTGAAGCCCATCTCAGCTTCTTCTCCAAGGTCAAAAGGAAATTTCTACTTGATTGACTGGAATTTGCAAATACCAAGATTGCACCCTTAAACTTTATTCTTGCCTGTGTTGAGAAGTGTAGAGTGTTCAGCTACACATCCCGAGGCATAATGTGAGGATAAAAAAACTGTCTTGCAAATGCCCTGTGCCACGTTCTTGCTTGCAAAGTGCTCTCACAGCAGCAGAGATGATGTGCAAAGAAAACAGCAGCGATACTCTTGCTCATTGTCACCTCTCTGGAAAGACTGAGAGAACTTTAACTTGTGTACTCATATAACAAATACAGACCTTAAGTGTAATATTAGGCAGCAATTTGCTGTCCACTGGAAGTTGCCAATTACTTAAAAGGTTGTTACATTGAGCCATTGGTACAGGTCGTGGCTCCAGCTTTTTTACATACCACTAATTGACACAGCTTCTCAAAGTTGTGTGTGGAGAAGGAACATAGGGTGAGAGAGGGCAAGGAGGATGTATAAAATGATACATTTCTTTTTATCCCTTGTATCTTTGGGATGTTGCTTTATTAGAGCAGGAAATACTGTTTAAAGGCATTGCTTTAAACTGTTAGATGTGGTCTGAACCTTGCTGTGTGAAAGCATGGAGCTGAAAACTCATGAGGCAGCTAATGAAAAATTTCAATACTCAGTGCATGGGATAGTTACATTTAAAGCAGCTTAAGTGACTCTTGAGTTTTACCTGCTGCTGCAGCCGCACACAGATCTTGTCACTTTAAATCTTCATTTGGCAATTTTCTGTTCCGTAACTGTAGGGTATATACTTGGATCCACAGAAATATAATATTCTGACAGCTGTTTCCTTTGCTAGCAGTTTATTTAAGCACATTATTTGGTGCAATTTAGACTTCATTCAGAATTGCTTCAAAAACTTAAAAAGACTAATTTCTCTCCCCGCTCGTCTGTCTGTCTGGTACCACTCCAATCTTCAGAGCTTCCAGTTCACAGTATCATTTCAGCCATAGTTAATCAAACTCAGAGAGGAAAGGCATATGCTTTCAGGGTAGATTTAACCTTTCTATAAGTCTCAGAAAAATCTTTGTATATAGAAAGAAATAAGAAGATAATGCTTCTGCTGAGAATAGCAGGAGTGCATCACCATTTATAAAGGCTGCTGGAGAACATGAAGTATATGGAACAAATTTACTGATTTGAATGAAATATAATTTGGGCTTCAAATTCTATGGCAAATTCTTTTTCATTATGGATTAGCCCTTTGAGCTCAGACACATGCCCTCAGAGCTGTAGAGATCCTTCTGTTGAAATAGTGGATATTTAATTCCTTAGCACAATGAGTAGGGAGGTTTTATGGAGTGAAAAGGTTTTACAAGAGCAGATGGAAAGACAGGGGTTATCTACAAGGCACTGCAGAGATTTGTATGATGAGAGAGATGTCAGAGGTGTTCCCTTCCTTGTTGTATTTTCTGCCTTAGTACTGGGAGGCAGCAGAGTGCTCAATGCTGGCTGCTGACATGACACAGCACCCAAAAGTGGGGAAGGCAAAGCTGGCTTCATGTAGGTATTGTAGATACATGTGCCATTTGATGCCTTCCATCATGGAGTTAGGTCAAACAAAGAGCCAATTCAGTCTGGACTCTTTTTCCTGAGGTCTGAACATGCATCGTGTCTCATTGGCTGTTTGAACCTCTCTGCTGTGCTGAAAGCCAACAGGAGTTGATGCAGGCGGCAGCAAACAGGGAATCACGGCAATTAAACAATTTTGCACACTGTGCTGAAGGAGACATCTGCTACATTTTCAATCCCTCCACTCCAGAGCACTAGATGAGACAGAGAAGTCTAGGTCTGACCCTTGAAATTAGAGTTTCCAACCTGGTTCTTGCACCCTAACAAAAGGCAACAGCCGCATCCCTCCTGCAGCCGCTGACCCAGCGGCACCACTGCACTGGCCTTCCTGCCCCAACCTGTGCCTGCCGCAGGAGAAGCTGACATCAGTCTTACTAATGGGACTAAGCAGCCAGAGATAGCAATCTCCCAGAAGTAATTAAATTAACCAGATTTATGCAGGTATTCACCACATACTTTGGATTTTCCAGAGGACTGCCAAGATGTGAGGCTGAGCAGTGTGGTGGGATGGAAAGGGGGGTCAGGAGGCTGGAGGTGGCCATCTCGAGTGGAGTACAGAGGAAATGTCTCTGCCTGTTGCCGCAAAGGCCATGTCTGCCTTTTCCCAATGGCTGGCAAAGGGCTGTGGCATTTTGGGAGGAGCCCTGCCTCACTGCAAATCTCTAGACAATCTTTAACTGGTAAACAGGTCTTTCCAGGTTAGAGTTGCTTCTACACTCCCTGTGCTATCAGGCTGCATCTAATGTGGGTACTCTTCCTGAGTTATAAACTAATTTGTAGTGGGCAGCAGAGTGTTTGGTGGTTAGGGGAGGGAGGGTAGGGAGACATCTCTGCATCCACCAGCTGTTCCAGATGTTTCAGCCAGCCATGACAGATTAAACCAGTTGATCTGCTGCCTGTATCTGAAAGCTCATTTTAAAGTGAGTTTAAGTAGATCTAATCTACAGTTACTACAGAGTCACAATATACTGTGTGCACTCAGTCTTTTATTAAATGCCACATCTTTCTCTTTGAAGTAGTTTAACCAGACCTGCTCTCCAAAAGAAGACTAATGGCCTGGATGAGGTGCACAAGATTTAGCCAACGCTTCAAGTATCTAGGCAAGTCATTTTAAAAGCACAATGACTCAGTTTATCCATCTGTGTAATGGGGCATTCTCTCTGTCTCAGTGCTGTTGAAAGGCATAATGAGATCTAGTAGAAAAATTGGGCTGTGGGTATTCAGCGTCTCTTAGGGCTTGGTCACTAGGTCTTGATGAAGCCAACCTTGCTCATGAAAGGAGAGACAGAGACTTTCAGGAGTCCAGCAGGACTGCTCAGATGAGGAAGTGCTTTTAGCTGGAGAATTTGCTTTGTGAGGTGCTTTGATGCCCTTTGGAGAGAAGCAGCTATAACATGACATTTCTTGTCCATGCCTATTTTAATGAAATACAACCAAATTTGGTTTAGTGGGGTTTACTTCAAAATGTCCTTTTGTGTTTGTAGGAAACAAAGTGGCTTTGTCAGCTTTGCTTGTGATGTGACAGAATTATTATATTTGAAATGGAGCAGCTATGGAACAGTCCTTTAATTTAGTGGCATTTTATACCATTCAATACATGTTTCACCAGGTTAGTAGCGCTCATTGTTTGTCACAGAGCAAATTTTTCCTTCAGATTTCTCCTACTTTGGACAAAAAAAAGTCACTGAAGTATAAAGTTCATGAAAATAGGGGCCTAAGATTCCCCTTACATGTCTCTACTGTCACAACTGTACAAATGCAAAGCAAGTAGGCAGTGGATGCTTGCCCTGGAGGTGTGAGTTACTGCTCTCAGTTCTCCCACAAGCACGGACAACTGTGGTCTAACACTCAGTGCATATGTTTCTTCAGTCTGTTTCTATTTTGCCTGCATATATGACAAGTACTACAGCAAAGGTCTTCTTCATCTCACTTGTTTTTCATAGCTTTCCATACTGCCTGGCCCAGTTAGCCTTGGCCTTGTTTGGAAGTGTTTGTCCTACTGCTGCATTGATTTCCACCATGGTGATGGAAGATCAGGTGGTTTTCAAATGGCTGGAGGGTGTTGTCAAACAAGGAGACACTAATTTGGTCCCTCAGCCAGAATTTTTGGGATCACTGAACACCTTTTCTTTTAGTGCCCTTATAGGATAACAATTTCTACCCTTATAATTGCCAAGTATGAGACAAGGGCCGTTTTCAAAGGGAAAAAAAAAAAGCAACACTTGCCTGGAACAGCTACTGAACAACATAGCTTCGTAAATGACAAGGGAACCCCATCTTCCTGGCATTTTGTCCATTCTACTGCTTCCTCACTTGGCAGTAGATTTGTTCAGTTTGCAAATGTCACTTTGTTATAACACTTTGTCCTTCGCTGTCTACTAAATTTTATGAAATGACAGTCGTTGTGAACTAAAGTTTCAAAGTCCTGAGGGCCAGATCTGATCTCCCATGAGGTGCTGTCACGGTTGTTTCTGAATATTTTAATCCAGTTCCACATCTTGAACAATTCAGCACATATTGATTTGAAAATGCTCAGGTGATATACTAAGAAGGGGAAGAAACCAAGTAGTACTTGTTCACACACACCTACTAACAGTGATGAAAGAGTTCATTCTTTCAGCATCTAAAAGAATATGATATAGCCTGGCCTCATCTGTTGAGTTATCTCTTTCCTCCTTGCATATCCACATATTGTGAGAGCAAGTAATCATGATTACAATCTGGCTTACTTTCTCTGTTAGCCTCTTCATTTCTTATGATCTCCCAGTCTCTTCAGTTAAGGTGTACCAGCAGGTTAACATACTGACAAATGAGTTCCCTTCTTCACCTAAGTTGTCTCCATATACCCTGTGCTCTGTAGTTGCTAGAAAACAGTTCAGGATTCATTGGGAACTGTTTATTTTCTATTGCTCTACCAGGCACCATTTTGGATGGGCAGGATTAATCTGCTGCCCAGGCAGAGCACTGGAGAGGAAAACAAATACTCAGCTTTTGAATAGAAAGGTGACTGGGAAAGAGATTGTGTGAGTTCACTGAGTGTTACTGTTAAGAAACATCTGTGCTGTTTTGCAGTATTGTGCAGATAACTAGAAAGAAATTACTCTTCCAGAATGATGGGAGGAGAGAATATACAAGATATTTCTATATCTCTCAGACTCATATTTTATCTCAACCACTGATACATCTGTAGAAATTCCCTTTTCTGACCATAATATCAGAGTTAAAATAGATCAGAAAAATGCCTCTTTTAAAATGAGATCTATTTTGCAAGATGAGAGAAAACCATTGCAAAATCCCAGATCATTTTGTCAAGCCTCTGAATTACAAATAACAGACGTGCTGACTCAAAAAAAAAAAATCCTTATTTGCCAAATGCTCACCATTATCTTCTCTGTGATGTTTCTTGAAGGTGTCAAGCTGTGGTGAGCTTATCAGACACCATTGATTTTTCTGGACAGGCTAATACCTTTCCTGAGAGACATCTTACTGAAGAGACAGCTAGAAACAAAAGTGTCCTGTGTCTTCTCTGTCATAACTCATCTTTCCAGGAAGGCTCCTTGAAGGACTCTACTGTGACTATTTTCTTGCTTAAGGAAGGAGTAAGCACCATCCAATGCTAAGGTCTTTCAGCTCCTCCAAGATGCTGACTTGTAGCTTTTAGGAGTTTTCTTTTGAGAGACTATTTCCTTCTTCATCCTGGATGTAAAAACTTTGTTTGCTTCTCAGGCTGCCTGTTGGCAGTGCCCTGATGCTGAAGGGGACTTTATCCTTCTTTCAGAAAGACCACAGCTAGACTTCTGCCCTTGTCTTCTGCAATATGTGACTATCACAAACATCAGATTTTACTCACTCGTGTTAGATTGAGAAGGATGGTTATGGGCAGTTGAGGTTCTGTAGGTAAAAAACAGCTTTCATCTGTACTTATTTTACATTTGTTCCTCAGTGTCTTTCAAAGACATATCTTTCTACAAGTGACTAAACTGGCTCTTGCTTACTGTGCTTCTCTTTTCTCCTAATCTAGGCCAAACTTTATGCTCTGAGATACGTTGATAGACATACCTGGCTTACATATCCCCTCTGTTCTACTGTATTATATTCTCCTGCAGGGACTGCTGATGCAAGCAATTTCAGAGTGGGACCCTCTACAAGAAGAAATCTTGCACTTAAAAATCCCCTGTTAACAAAAGTCAAATTTGATCTGATAATCAAAAGCATATTGCTAAAAATACTCCCAGTGCTTCTTGTGTTAATTCCAATAAAGAGTAAACTTTCATGGCAATCTGTAAGTCAAGTGAGTTTTCAGAAAAAATATACACAAAGAGAAGCAAATCTATAACTTTTAAGTAATTTAATCGAAAGGATACATTTACAACTTGCCAAGTATATTTTGGGAATGTTGTTAAACTAATGAATTCTGGGCAATGACACCATTTAGATTCAACATGATAATAAGCACAGAGACATCCCTTGTTGATCTCAATTTCTTCCCACTGGGAGCCTTATTAAGCCTGGTAGTGAGTCTTATAAAGTTTTTGCTAGGAATGGGCTGTTAAGACCAAAGGAATATGATGTCATTAGAGAAGGAAAGAGGGAAAATATTGGTGAAGGCAAGAACATTTTGAGTAAGTTGGGAAATCTTGAAAAGACAAAAGTTCTTTTTGAACAGCAAATCAGAGGAATTCTTAGCATTAAAATACTCTTTGTTTCATGTTTTGTTCAGCCAGTCTAATAAATAGAGAAATTACAACTTTAGTGACCAATCCCACAGTTCAGTGGGGACCACTGTCCTGCTGTGACCATGTCACAACCAATTGTGCAGAATTTGTTTGCACCATTTCCTTACTGGAGAAATACTCAAGAAAAGACAAGTCATAAAAAAATAAATCATGATATGTTCATGTACAATCTGTGAGTAGGAAAGAAAGAAGATACATTCCTCCATAAGAAAAACTTCATAATGAATAATTCAACTTACAATATTAGTTACTGTAAGTCTTGCCCTAGTTAGCCAAGCTGCAAGAGTGCTGAGCTAATGAAGGCTCCTGCCCTGACAGAGAAGGAGAAGGAATTTGATTTCAGTAGACTTTCAAATATATCTATCTATATTTTAAACTTCATTATGTGCAGTTAATAAACTGGAAAAGCACATCCTTAGTGTGCAGTACATGAGTGCTTCCATTAATTCCACTGTTGTTTCTTATGTTTAGAGTTAAGCAAATGCTTGCAATGATTTGCTACATCTAGTCTTTGTTCTTCGAACTGGAAGTTACCTTTGCATACATAGTGCCCAAACAGTTAAGAAATGATAAAGGAAACCCCCCTGAAGTTAGCAAGAGCTTGACCTGAGTTTCTGCATAATACTCATCATAACAATCCTTTTGTCATCAAAGAGATTCTCACTGAAGCCTGGGAGGGTGTAATTTTCTCGAGGCCCGTTATGTATGTGATCCACAATGCTGTCTCATCAAATGATCAAGTGCTGTGCTGCCTGTGGGATGTGTCAAGTTACACAAAGAAAATTATGCTTTTTGTATGTCCACAAGATGAGAGTTCAGGGGGTCTTTTTAACATGGGAAACATTTAATTTTAGTATTTTTTTGGAAATAAAGGAAGAAATACTTTCCATCTCCAATGTAGAGGTACAGAAAGAAAAATCGTCTTCCCTTCATCTTAAATAACAGTGACCAGAAGCAGAAGGAGAGTACTGTGAAAAGAGCAGAAAAGGTAACTTAAATGCACAGCTCCAAAACAGACAAAGAGTAATTACAAGTTAGACATGATAAAGGTGAAAAGGCTTCTGCTTTGAAGGAAAACAAGACCAAGGAAAGCAGTATGATTCTTTCTTTCACTCACCTAATGTCATCTCCCCAGTTGAGGAAATTGCACAGCATATGCTTGTATCCCATTAGCATGGCATGTTAAATGTTCACTATGGGCTTCAAGTGCTTTGGTGAACTTGAGGATTTTGACTATTTTAAGCAATGTTTGTTTAGAGAGGAATATTTTTAATACAGTTAGTTATTTACAGCTAGAAAGAGGTTTGCATCTGTAAAACATGGCCATACCTCTATGCATACTAAGCTGCTCCTTACTGTTATCACTCTCAATTTATTCTGCTTTTCACTTTAATGTAAACAGTATTTCATTTATAGTTTTTATCTTCAGTTAGACTCTAAGCTCTTGGGTTAAGGAACTGGTATGTCTAATTTGCAGTTATTCTGCATTTAGGCAGAATATAAGAATTGTTCAGGTCCAGACCTGCTCTACTCTGCTGGAGTCGATGGGTTTTACCACTGGTAGAGATCTCAGTGCTTAAGAAAATCTTCTCCACTAGTGCAAATAACTCAACACACTCATAGGTAATGGTCAAGCCTGTTTTACATTTGTTAAGTTAATGGAAGTTTTACTGATGACTGAATCCAGAATCAAATATTCTCATTTTTAGAGATCTCAGGTGTAGATATTGTTCTCAGTGCACAGAGAAAGTCTCTTTACTGTAAGATCTGCATTCATAGCATCATAGAATCATAGCATGGTAGGGTTGGAAAGGGACCTTTAGAGATAAAGTCTAACCCCTCTGCAGAAGCAGGTTCACCTAGATCAGGTGGCATAGGAAAATGTCCAGATGGGTCTTAAAGACCTCCAAGGAAGGAGCCTCCACAACCCCTCTGGGCAGCCTGTTCCACTGCTCCACCCCCCTCACTTTTTCTTTTTCAGCTTTTTCTTATATTTATTATTTCTTATATTTAAATGGAACTTTTGTGTTGCAGCTTTATCTCATCACCCCTTGTCCTGTTGCTAGATACCATCAAAAAAAAAAGTGTGTGTAAAAAATCAGTGTGTGTCAGATCATCTTAATCCGAGAAGCAGTTTGCTGCAGCCTGTGGCTTGAGAATCTCTCTCTTAAGGTCAAATTAGAGGTTACTTTTCCAACTGCTAGTTGAAAAATCACTACAGCTGGGCAAATATTGCAAAAAGCATTTATCTAAGAGAGGCCACGTGTTTGCTTCGGTGATACTTGCTTTCTGCAAACATTCACATAAGCAACCTTTTGTTTGCACAGTAAAACAAAGTATTGCAAAGACCACACGCTAACTATGTTCACTTGGCTGTTTTTAAAGGTCCTTCAAAGGTCTGGACTGTGAAGTTTACATACAGACTGAGAGAATAAAACCATTTCATTATCATGGAACTTCCTCGACCATTAGAAATGGAAAAGAAAATCTCAAAGTGTTGTGGGATTTGTGATAGAATTATGACAGCTCATAACTAAATGTAATATCTTTATGCTTTTTGATCTTTGTAGAATGGAGATAATGCCTCCTTAATGCAAAAGGGCTGAATATAAGGACGAAATCCTTTAAGACTTTGAGGTTCTCAGCTTTTGAACTGACGAGGGCTAGGTAATAGGTAGACAGATTAAAATGATGATCAGTTAATGGACACATCAGTTAATGGATAAGTTGTACATAGAATAAAAGAGAGAAATTCTGAAAGAAATTGTGGTTGCTGATAACAAATTGCAATGCTGGTGTCCAGAAGAGCAGACAAGACAGCTCCTTGTGCAACAGTGGTAATTACAGCTTCATACTACCTCCAGAAATCTGTATCTCCCTCTATCTGGGAGAGGTTTTTCTTCTGTCACCTCACATCCTAGTCTTAATCACCATTTCCTGGAAAGAAACAATCTTGCATATCCTTTCTCCACCTTTTTTACATTTTGAGCCCTTCCTGCATTTTCTACAATTTGCATTGTGCATTGACTGTCCATTAACCTGTCTATCTTTAGCTCCATCTCCACACATGTGATCTGTCTCTTCTCTCACAGTTTTGTGTCCTCTAATGACATGCACACTTCACATCCCATCCCCCCCTCCAGTGGGTCACTGATGCATGAACAAGCCCTCACCTCTGCTCCCTGTGCTGCTCCACTTCTCACCTCTCACCGTTACCCCATCTGTATCCATTTATCACCACTTTCCAACTTGTCTAACCTCAGTTACCAAGTCATTCTTTTTTGCAGCCAATTGAGAATTTCACTATCAATGCCAGACTTATTAAACCGAAGTCTCTTCTGCAGTATTGTATGGAAAAACAAACAAAAAAAAGCCTTGTGGAAGTCCAAGTCAATTATGTCTGCTGCTTCAGCCCTGTCAGCTCTCATTGTCACCTTCGCTCCAAGGAGTTAATCATATTTGCTGAGGATGACCTGCTCTTCGTAATGAATTCTGCCGACTGCCCTTGCTTAGCTTGCCATTGCAAGAGCCTGTGTGGCATCTATAATCTTTCCCCATCTTTCCCCCAGTATAATTATTCTGTAATTTTGTGATCCCCCCAGCTGCCTCCTCATACCCTTACTTTTGTCACCAATGAGAACTTGATCTTTCCCCTAAAGGCCTCTACCAAAGTGACAGTCCCTATAATAGGCACAAATACTCAGAGTGAGGTGGTGGCTGACAAGCTGATAAACTCCAGAGAGAAAGAGTGGAGAGAAATTGCAGGCAGCAAGTGTGAGTGAGAAGGTGCTCAGCCATGTCCCTGCTGCAATGTAAGAAGAGTTGGGAACAGAGATGGATGTTCCATTGTGCATGTGCCTTGCTGTGACTCAGAGTACTTTTATCTGGGAAAAAGCCTCAACAGCCTCTTTGCAATGGTGTTCTCCAATACATGAGAAGAGGTATCCAGCTACATGTATATCATTTGGGTATTTCTGTTAACAAAGGCTGATCAAGCAGCAGATTGGAAAAGCAGAACTGACACGTGATGAATGTACAATGGGGCAGAGGGTGATTGTATGTAATGAAATATGTCAATTCAAGTCATAATAAGAACAATGAACTGAAGACCCGACAGGAAGGGTAGAATCCATTCCAGCTAGCTCAAGCTGTCTGTGCCAGTGCCCAGAGGCTGGGCTGTGTTTGGCATCAGGGGAAGGAGACAAGTCCCAGGAGGCTGACCCACAACTTGTCACAGGCACATTGCTTAAGGTGACCTGTCCTTCAAAGGTGATTGTCATTTTCTTTGGATGAAGAAGCAGCATTGGTGGCTGATTTTTGACTTCTATTAGGGTGTTGTAGAGAGGCTTTCCTAGTTATAGGGTTTCATGTAGTTAAATGCTTCTTTGGCTTTCTAAAAGTAGCTAAAATATTCTATCTCCTCTCTATCCCATAGCACCATGCAGCACATTGATCTGATCCCTAAGGCTTCTCAAGAGCAGAAAACAGTGTTGCCTATAGATTATGGTACTAGCATCGGGAAAGCCACTAGACTGAACCTTGTATTCTCACTCCCAAGTTAGCCATAGTCCCAGATTGTGGACTAAGGACATGGCCTTGGGAAGCAAGAAATCCCAACACCTACTCACCTACAGCATGCAGTAAACACTTAGTGCAATGAAACTCCTACAATTAGCATCTCCAAAGTATAACTGGTTATTTTTTTTTTTTTTTGACTGCAGTACAAAAAGTGAAGGTTTTTTAGTTATTGTCTATGGAGATTTTTAGAACTGCAGTCAAACCTAAATCACAGTACAGTCAGCAATATCAACAATTTGAAAAGTCCTACACGTAAAGGGAAACTGGTCTTAACCTCCTCTCTCAGTCCTAAACATAATACCTGCAGAGTAGGCTTGTATATCTTTATCTTCAATGGGAAGCACTTCTATATCAAAACAGTATTTTTAACAAAAAGGACTATCAAGTGTCACTTCTTGCTAGTTAATGATTAAATTGCCCTTAATATGTGCAAATATTTCAAGTGCCATGAAATGTCACTCCACTAGCACAACTTCTCTTGTATATCTGGACCTGAATCTAGTCGTTGCATTATGTAAGGAGCAGCATAATAACTAGATTCTTGTTGTAAATTGAGGAAAGGTTCACTGCAATTCACGGCATTGGACACAAACAAGGAGTACTCTAATTTTATTGGAAATGGCATGGATCCACCTGTTCCATGTTAACAAGAACCTGAGAGCTCCCTAAACCTTCACAAATCTTCCTTAAATTTGGGCTTCACAGTTTCTCTGTAGGTATTTCTACAAATTGGGAGGTTTTGTGTGAAAAAAAAGTTTGTGTTGGTTTTCTTGCTCAAATAAATCTCCTCTTCCCCACTCCCAGTAAAACCTTCTTTTTCTTTCCCTTCCTTTTTATCCCTCATTTCTACATCTGTGTGTAGTTAAGTGTTCGAAACCATATGAAGCCTGTGTTGCCTTCCTCATGTTTTCACAGCAGACTGTTATTGTAAGGGAAGCTTCCATGAGGAGCCAGAGACCGCGCACTGCATTAGCATCTGAGCAGGCAGTGTAAAAAATCAGATCTGATTCTGCCTGTGGAAGATAAATGAGCCAGAGTCCCCAATGCCCAAGATTTGGTCATCTCTTTATGAGTTCTGAAGTACCTATTAGCAGCTTTGATGAGTGCTAGGGGAGATGAAGTCTACCTTGAACAATGTTAGAAAGCTGAATCAAATCACTCGAAATCTCCCAGAGGGAGAAACAGCCTGAACTGGTTATAGACACTGTATCCTTTTCCTCTATTGCCTATAAGGTTTATATGAACACTCTGATGGTGAGGGGGGGAAAGTAAGCATTTTTTTTTGTCAGTAAAATCTCCCAAGAATTTACTCATATCAATAATAGCTACTTCTCAAGCACTTTTATCTGTGTAGTTACTCAGTTTTGCTGAAGCTTTTATCCCTGCTCTGTGTCTTTTCTTCCACAAAGAGATGCCACCTGCTATGATGAAGCATGAGAAAATGAACTTTCCATTGCACGTGCTCCTTGGCTCTGCCAAGGCCTGTTCAAGGTGGCCCTGAGGAAATATTTCAGAATAACAGTACGTATTTCCAAAGCACTACTCTGCCATGGAATGTGGATCCTGGACTAGCATGTGAGTTCCCAGACACAGAAGAGTATGGCAACACAGTTAAAACTGTGATTTAGCAAATCCCTGTGTGTCATTGGAGCTACAGTAACTGCTTTTGGATTTGTTTTTAGCAAAGAAGAACTGTTTAAAATACCTTCAAGTTTTCAACTGGATGCCTGTTTATTCCTAGACAGAAATGAGTTTGTCTTGACTGATAATAGACCTTAAAAGTCATTCAATTAACTGTGCCCCAAATTTCTATGTGCCAGACACTTTAGAATTGGAGTCCAGCACTCCTAAATTTTGTTGGGGATTTGTATCTGTGTTTGGGATCAGAAACCAATATCAGAGTTCTCAGATATTTTTGTCAGGAGTTGGCACCGGTGGCTGTGGCAGAGAAGTGATAAAGCCAAGGCAAGGACTGTCCCTCCTCATCCTGCCTTAGAATGCACATGGCCTTGTTAGGACTGATGCTTCTCCAGCATTTGGTAACCAGAGAGCCTTTGCTTAGGCTGCATGTCTCTCCATTACAGCATGGGGATGTTGTAGGGAGTTACAAGGTTCCCGGGGCTTGAGCCCACAAACAGTGTAGAAGAAAAGAAGACCTGATGCATCCTCTTTGGTGGGAGAAAAGGAGACATGATGTTCCTATGACTTGACTACTGTCACAGCAGAAGCCTGTGGTGCAGCCAGTATTTTACAATCCCCTAAATTATAGTGGGACCAGAACAAAGGGATTTCTTCCTTCTGCAAGAAATTGTCCCCGTGCTTCGTTTGATGAAATGGCCAAAATGAGTGAGATGGGAGGAGCTGACAGATAACAGTTGCTGAAGATGTGGAGCATACTGCTACCCATGTCCTAACTCTCTGTTTGCATCAGGGTGCTCCAAATACAGCCAGTTTATAATTTCTAGTATTTCATTTTCTAGTATTACAGCTTGCATAGTCACTTGAGGCTTTTCTTTAAAGTCTTGGTCTGGGAGGATGAACTGAGATCCAGTTGAATGCAGTTCATTATCTTTTTAATGCATTCAGTGGATGTTCTGAAGCAGATTTTTATGCCAGACATCTGTGCTGCTTGCACGCACCCAGGAAAGGTTTGTTATGCCATGGCAGAGCTTAGAGCAGGATTATTCGTGCCCAGTACTGATGGCTAGTAGCAACTCATGATGCCTTGAACATTGCATTAGATCAGAGGCTGTCAGTGTTGATGCTTTCTTCACTGCAGGGAGCTATGTAAGTAATGTTCAGCCTAATTTAGAAGAAAAAAGGAGTTGAATTTGCAGCAGGAGTGACTTTTCTATAGTAGCCAGGGAGGTGGTACTCCAGGCTGCAGTGAGATGATCCTAGTTGTGAGTGTGGGGCTTGGGAGGAAAACTGTTGTACCTAATGGGCAATCCTAGACTTGGTGATGGCAACACTGTGCAGCAGATCACTTGCCAGCAGATCAGACTCTGCTTTATGCCTCTCAGGACTCTGCATCTGGGGGTATTTATTTATTTACTTATTTATTGCCAGGTGCAGGACAGTCTTCCATCTAAAAGCTAACATACTAAAACCCTTAGAGTGTCTTTGGGCTTCTCCATTGCTTAATGTTTTCATAACAGGTGCTTGCCTGTGCAGTCTCTCTGGGTCAGTGGGTAATGTGTGACAAGGGCTGACACTGTGATACTGTGAGTCTATTTTTGTCTGAAGAAAAAGAATCAGGCAATATAAAGATATTTCAGCATCAAAGGTTACCAGCTTTTTTTCTATAATTGTGTAGAGCAAATGTCCAGTGCTGAGTTGAACTTTAAGCCCAGACTTAAGAATTTCAGGGATTTAAAACAATTTGCTTTGAAAGCTTGGGATTCTTACAGTTCCACTTCCACTGTCAGAACAAAAGAACTTCAGAAGCATAAGAGGAAGCCAGAAAAGCTTAGTTAAGCCCTAATGATTGCTGAAGGAAACCAGTAAAACTAAAAGAGGAAACAAGTCCCAGTATAAACCTACCCACCCACTCCCACCTGATGAGGTTACTTTGTGGGCTGTGGTTTGAATGCTCATGATTCACAGACTCACCCCTGCCCCCACCTCCACGGGGACATGGTGCCAGAGGTTTTGCTGTCTTTTCCAGGCCAGAGGGACTTCTAAGCAGAAAATTAATTTTCCCACTAGGTGTTAGCCAGGGAGAAAAACTGATCACAGTGTTTCCCACAAGCAGGGTAATGCAAAACAAATACTGCAAACATCCAAAAACATTCCAAATCCTTTCAAGGATCCAAGTCCTTTCATGGCACCTGCTGACTGCACAGGATGTCAGTCTCAGCTGATGCCTCAGCTCTTTACTCCCATGAGAGGAGTTTTGGGATTGTGTCAGGTAGCTGCTGGTGAAACTCAGAAAAGGGATGTAGCAATGGAGAGCAGAAGTAACTGTGCCACTGTGAAAGGAAATGCAGGCTACCAGGAGTCAGCTATACAAGTGGAAGGTAGTAGGTCCTCTCCAGTTGGAGTAGATCCTATCCAGATGCAGATGTGTGACCCCTTTTCAGAGAACCATAGAATCATTTTGGTTGAAAAACACTTTGAAGATCATCAAGTCCTTTTCTGGTGTGTGCTGCTAATTAGCAGCTATAGCAATCAAGGATTGTTGTACTTGCCCCGATACAAATGTCCCTAGCATGATGCAAGGAAATCTGAAGGTGACTAGTTGTGCACTGTGTTACCTGTCCCCAGTGCTGTGCCATCCACAGCTCACTACACACACAGAGCCTGGAATCTCATGTGTCCTGGGCAACTGATGGATAATTTGCTATAAGGTTTTCTTATTTTGATTTCTCTGTCTGCATATGCCTGAAGTGATGAAGGCGAGAAAGCCCTTCTTGCCTTCTAAATGTGTACTACATATGAGAGTGAGAGAGGGAAAAGGTTTATGGGCTGCAGTGGCAGATATCTAATCCTCTACAGCATTTTTCCATACAAAAGCCACATGGGCTCCCTAAACTTTCGAGCTGCCTGAAACAGCTTTTATTAGACCTCCTTCGCCTGCTTGGCTCATGTGTATTCCAGATGTTGGTGGCTTGAAGGTCCTAATTCTCAAGGCTGATGTTATGAGGTCCTACCGTGTACCACTTTTGCATATTTTACTGCTGCCTTGGGTTTCTCAGCACTGCCACTGGGATTTTCATTAAACTTTGTGCTCTACATATCTCTTCCCAGGGTATCCTTATTTTTCATAAAGGAACTTGTTTAGAATACATCTTCTGTATCTTCTTCACAAAAACACAGAACTTGTCTTTTCCATATTGCAATTATCACAGCATTTATGCTCCCTTCAGGACAGAGCAATAGTAAGATATTGCTCAACATCCACCAGCAAGCTGTCCCAAGATCATAGTATAATAACGAGTTCAAGTGGATCCCATTCATCCTGTGTTACTGTAGCTCTGCACAGTGTTATCCAGACTTTCTTATCAATAAAAGAAAGATGGAGATTTTGCAGTTAGACAATCCCTTAGGCATGGAGCCATCAGCAAGAGGATTTTAGAAAAGTAAAGAAGTAAGAATCAAGTACTGTTGTCAGCTGCTCTAAATAAGAGACATAGTCCTTCAGGCTTTTTAGGTACAGGCAACTGAATGCCCCACCTGGGTGTCCCTAAGAAAGGAAAATTAGTGAAACAAATGCAACTTACCTGACAAGGAAAGGCAGCTTTAGGAAAATTATTTCTCTGCTATGTTATAGAGGTTACAAGTACTTGTATTTGATGCCTACTAATATTAACAAAAGCCTTGAAAAAAGATAATTTTGTTGTTGCATTAAAAATCTTTATTTCCTTCTCCTCACTCCTTTCTTTCCTCACTCTGTCTCCCCTCTCTCTTTCCTTCTTTGTCTTTTGTTTTGTTTTGTTTTTGGCCATTCCTTCTCATTTTTGTTGATAAACAGAAAAGGTAACAACGTTAGAACAGTCAGTGCATTGTCAAGGGGATTGCCTTAATCCCCTGAAGTCCCTGAGGAACAGTAGGACTGTGTTAAGTGGGCTTCAAAGGTACAAGGTGGAATGAGGTGTGATAGGAAACCAGCTCTTACTAACTGGTTCACTTCAGGCTAGCTTTAAATAAATTGCAACTCTGAGCTGCTTGGACATTGACAAGAGAGCTGTGATATTTGTGGCTGCACTACAGAGAATTTCAGCTTTTTAAAGCAGGAATGGGGAGAACCTGAAAGAACTTAAAGCTGTGAAACTGTAAGCAAAACCAAAACAAACCTCTCACTGTGGAAGCTTCCTGGGCTTGTTCCTGGATTGCTTCTCTTATAGGCAAACTTCACCTACCTTTTAAGAAAACACATGCTGTATTCCTTGATATTTTGGCTTGCTTTTGGGACTAGCTGAGCTCTCAGGCAGCAGCTTTGAGAAATGTCATAGATGGATTTTTTTAAAAAACACAAGATGATGAGAACTGAATTCTGGAAAAGAAATGGTAGTTTACATCAATTTGTGAGGCACCAGCAGATGAGTCTCTGAAAAAAAAGAAAAAAAAACATAACATTTGAACCTCACATAGGTGCTGTGAAGAGGAAATCTAAGTCCTGAAGTGCAAACTCATCACTGCCAAAGCAATATGTTGACTGGTTAAGGGTTCACTTAGGTCTCCTCATCACTTAGCATTACCACCATAGATATTAATGAATGTAAAACTGCATTAGTTTTATCTGAGTCACTAACGGAAGAAGACCAGGCTGGAGACTTGATGCCAGACTTTTTGTCCAATCAGACTAAGACAAGTCGTAAGTGCAGCTTATTCCCAGCAAATTCCTAACAACATTGATCAGGCTCCTATTTCCCAGGTTTCTAGTCACAGTTTTCATATTATATTCTCCTTTGCTCCCAGCTGTTTTTCCACCCTTAATCACCACCAATAGAGAAGCTGATTGTTACTGGTATCAGTATAATAGCTGGTCCACCGATACAAATCAACACATAGAGCAATGAGATAATGTAGATTTATATTAGATGAAGCAGTAACATGCTTTTAAAAGTAAAGTCTTGAAAAGCTCATGGGCCTGTTCAGAGTTGTAATTTTTCAACAGCTACTACATGTGAGGAGGCCTAGAATAGAGAATATAGTTTTATTTGGTTAAGTAATGTTTAAGTTTACAGGTCTGGCAGCTGGAATATTTTCATTTTTAATAATGTTGACTTGGGGAGATGTTGATGGATGTAAAAAGTTGTCCTCCTCTTAGGAAAAAAATGGTTGTCTTGTCCTACACTGCATTTTCCTGGCTCTGTCTGGAGAAATATGGATAGTGGGAAATCCTTGAGAGCAGCTACATCCTCAACTGCTCCAACAAGATCAGCAGGTCTATCTGTATCTTTCACACAAATGAAATCTGGCTCTCAGTCTCCATCAGCATTTGTTCAGGATGAAGTAATGTAATCCCCAAAGGAGAGGTGGTAACAATCAATGGGAAAGATGATAGAAACAATCTAAATTGCTACCACAGCTTGGAAGGAAGGAATATGGTTTTAGCTGCTTTGCTCTGATACCATAAAGGAGCCTTAAAGTGAATACAGACATAACTTATCCCTGTTCAAGGAATGATTTGCATTCAAAATAGTGTAAATAAGCTGTTTTGGGTGACAGTCCAGCTTCTACATAGTGAAGAGCACTATGTCATTTGTATACACTCATTTCTCCAACCACAACCGTTCTTCAGTTTGTCTGTCACTTTAGGGAGAAGAGGCCACTCGAAACCAGCAATGGTCAGACTAAACCCCAGCAAACACAGAGATTGGGCATGAGGGGAAGGGCAAGGAATAGAGCAGGAAACTAAGTAAACAGTACAGAAAAAAAAAAAAAACACAAACCTCATAGTGGGCATTCCCATTGGATTTTCATTAGATGTGGTGCTGTGTACAGTACATCCTCTGCACTTCCCATCATGGCTTGCCTCTCTCACATACAGGCCTTTGTTAGCAAGGCCATGACTCAAAGTGAGGTAAAGCCACAAGAGGGTTCAGTAAGAGAGCAGCAGGAGCTAGTGACAACATGAGGAACCAGCAAGCTGAGCACCAGCAGGCAAGCAAAGTATGCCTTCTGTATGGACAGACACCATGGAAAGCTCAGGAGTCTAGGCAGGTCTTTCTCCTTAAAGGCTGACCTTTATCCACAGCCGCTCTTCACACATCCCTGCTTTACTGCCCAGCTGTGCTGTGGGAAGGCTGCTGGGAGGTGTGAATACAGCCTGTACAGCAGCACTCACTCCTACCATTCCTGAGCCACACAGGTCAGGCAGACAGAGCTGGCTGAAGGAACAAGGCCAAGTTCAGTCATGTGCAGATCCTCAGAGGCTCATGAGCTTTAGGCAGCACAGGCAGCAACAGCCAGTTCCTGGCCTCCATCCTTTCCATGAGATCCTCTCCGCAGGAAAGGACAGATTACCAGTGAAGTCAGCATAACCAGTCTAGCCTGCTGGGAAGTGCTGCACATGCCATGCCTGAACAGAAAGTCCTCTAACCCAGCCTTTGTAATCAAAGCAGTCATGACAGCAGGGAAATAGGTTTGTGCTACCAGTGTCCAGAAGCTCTCTTTTGTGTCCTGACTGCCTTAGTTGTGCTCAGAGCACCCAGTTGACAACCATCAACCTCATTTATAGATAGGGACACTTCGTGAGCTGACTCCATCACTTCAGATTTCAGCTTGATTTATGTGGAAAAAAAGTCATTTGGTTTCAAACATTTTTGTCAGAAAAATAATAAAACACACTAGATTACCTTTCAGGACTGGAAGACATCCCCCACAAAACCTTAATTAAAAAGTAACTTCTAACATCAAGGAAAAATTCAGCTTAGATTCTGGTTTTGCAATTCCAATTCAAGACAAGAGGAAGCAGATAATAAGACTTTATGCTTTTAGCTCTTTTTGTAAGTCTGCTTGTCTCCTAAAATCAAGAAAATGAAACATTCACTTCTAAAAGCCACAGAAGTTTTTATCTCCTTGAAAATGCAATGTGAAATTTGACTTTGGACCCAGTTCATTGCTGTAGCTGCCTAGCTCACTCCCCTGGGCAAGCAGGCTGCTTGTCTCCCATTTTCTTGATAACTAGAGATGTGGAGGGGCCTTCTACCCAAGATCTATGTTTTGGTCCTTCTCTCTTACACTGATAGTACAGGATGAACACAAATGTGTGCTCAGGGCTGGATCTCAGGCAAGCTCTCAATGTCTTTCTGTGGTTCAAATTGGGCAGGCTCCTACATTAATTAGTAACATTGGTAGCTTCCAAGTAGAACTTCATGGAGGCACGCTGTGGCTAGAGAAGGAGGCCTTTCCATCATTTGTCTGTTGAGCAATCACTGTATTTCATTATCCAAGGTTTTAATCTTGCACTGAGAGGTCCATCCTTCTGCTATTGAAACCAATGACATTTTTGTTATGGTCTTGAATGAAATCCAAGTCAGGAGCAGAGTTAACTTTAAATCAAGGGATAGATAATGTTATAAGTGATAAATAACATGAATGGGAGAAAAAAACTGGTGTGATGGCTGGACATTTCCTTAAACAGGTTTATTTCATGCTTCTGAGATTGCATAGTTTGTGTAAACCACTAGTCATTTCCCATTTGGATATATATAGTTTATTAGACAATCTTTAAAAATTGATTCAAAATTGCACCTCCATACATAATAAATCCATCTTTATTAAAAGTGAAGTGCTGGGAAAGGCAATTGTCCAATGTCCGTTTTCAATTGTTTAGTTAGTAGCCTAATCAGTGATGACTTCAGAGCTTTATGACAAAACAAGAATTAAAAATTTCCTTTTATCAGAAGATTGTTCTGTAGAGGGTAATTACACAAATACACTCTAATCTTATTCTCTTTCTTTTTCTGGTGCTATCTCCCCTCCTCCTTTTCCTTTTTACACTACTACATTTCCTACATGTGTTCAGTGAAGCTGAAAATGATATTTTGATAACGGGCACACAATGAACATTTAAGAGGCCTGGTTGACAATGTGAGACTTTGTTAAGGAAAAGAGGATACAATGAATAGCTATAATGGGAGTCTTTAATGAAGGGACTGCTTTGCTTTTTTTTTTTTTCCTGAGGAAGGCTACATCTTAATGCTTCTCAGGTTTCCTTCTCTATTTATACAACACTGTGGAGGTCAAACTTAAAGTTAGGTCTTTCCTGGTAGTGTGTAATGAAACTTAGCTCACTAAACAATTTGTTGAGCATTTTTTTAACTTACGTATATTGTGGCTGCAAGAGATTTCACTTTCCTTTTTGTGGGTATTTGCCTCCATTCTGCCTCTTAAAATACTTTGCAAATGAAAGAAAATTAATTTAACTATCAGTCTCCATATCCTTGGCTGATTTAATTTACATTCCAGTGATATCTAGAAGCCTTGACGTGGGACAGCACTGGGTGAGGAGCTGTATAAACACATAAATACAGATAATTCCCATCTGCAGAAGTTTACAATCTGTTTTCTAGAAAACTTTTTAATTCTTATTTTTTAATGGCACTAAGTCTATTTATCCTTATGATGACAAGAGAGCTGTTCTTATAAAAACTCATCTGAAAAAGTAGAGCTCCAAAGAGTCAGGAGAAAATCTAGGGGTTTGATTGCATTAGTTTGTCAGAACTGGCTGCTCCCAGGGGTGATACATCTGTTGCTCTCCCATTTGTTATCACAGGTTTTCTCAAGGGCAACAGGAGCAACAAACCCATATTTTCAATGTTTCCTCTTCCCATTTCAGCTCCTCCTATTACAGGGTATCCTGGCACAAGCTGTGCTTGGGGGCCTTCACTACTGGGGTGGCAAACTCCAGTTCCAGCCATGTTTCTGAGAAACCTTGAAGCTACTGGGAAAGTTGGTACCTGGATTTGCTTTACTCTCCCCTTTCATGTTTAGTAGTTGTATTAAACTATTGCTCAAACAACCATGCAGTGGATACACAGTGTGTTTCTGTGTCCGGGTTGAAGGAGCATATAGTGAAGTATTAATTTTCCTGCTGAGTGCTGGTGGATTCTGAGCCTGGTGAGCAGGTGCTTGGTAGGGAGAGGAAGAGAGGGAAAGTTTCTCCTTCAGCAGCAGCAAAGTAGTAGAAGCATTTTGTCTTATTACCGAATTGGTTTTCACTAGAGTAGCATGCAAAGGAAACCCAGACTTCAATACCTCTATTTCCTTAATGACAGAGAAATCCTGAGATGAGTTATTCAGTGTCTATATCCTTCCTGTTGTGTGCATCCTGTCCTCAGTAAAGGAGGCTTCTTAATGAAATAAGACTTTTTCTTTCTCTGTTTTTGTTTTTTTCTTTACTTTCTCCCCACACTGCATGTTGTAACTCATCTCTTCTCTCTGCCCAGAGAGGAAGAGGAGAGGGCACACCTTTCTTCACAGTCCATTAAGCTCAGAAATGCCACTCCTGAGGGCCAGCACTCTATACCTTAGAGATTTAGCATCTGGAATGCCAGTGTGGGACGTTACAAATGTGTCTATTACATTTCTCAGGTCAAGGTCACTGAAGCTGACATTATTTTCTACTGCCATTGCTGTTGAGGTGAATGAATTCCAGCCTCAGTTTCCCCTGGGAAAGTCGAGACTCAAATACAGTGACACCAGACAAAGAGGATTGTTACTCTGGTGAAGTGTTGTGCTATCTGTTCTCTTTAGCAGATTTTGTTCCACATATTCTCATTTCGCATTTTTTTTAACATCATCTGTATTGTGATACAGACTGTCGATATTGACACAATAGGCCTCCATGTACACTACAGGGAGAGAAAAATATTTAGAGGTTTTTTTAAAGATGTGAGATTTCAGATGGTTTCCACACTCAGACATTGCTAGATAAAAAACAAAGTGGTCATGACCTTTTATAAACCCACCCATTGCATCTAACAAAATAGTATGAAAAGACAAGAACATTTACAAGAACCAATAACCCAACAGCCACATGAACAGAGAAGAGATGCTGAAAAATAAAAGTTGCCCATCTTCAATAAGCAGGTTGGTTTTATTTCTAATGTAATGCAATTTTACCACATATGGTTACACATCCAATGTTGGGGAGATTGCTCAGACGATGGCTCTTTTACTGGCTTATAATAACACCAGATGTCTATGTGGTGAGAGGGAGGAAAGGACTGCAATCGAACTGGGAATTGGACCCTGTGGACTAGTTCAGCCCCAAAGCTGTAGCAAAGTCTCTTCCCTTCATACAGCACCACCTGTATTATTAACTGGCATCTAGAATTGGAAGATGCTCTGAGTTTTCAGATATCATAATTCCCTAGCCATCTGTTTGATGTGAGGCTAACATCGTGATACTGCTGCTTATACTGCGTTAAGTGTTAAGCCATTACACAAACAATGTAACAGAACCACACTGTTTTCTTTTGGTGGTGGTGTTTTTCTCTGAAATAGCCAAATACAACTATTTTTTTGTTCCTTCTCAGCAAAAAACATCAGATGGGCTTGAGAGGCAGAGTGCAGACTTATGATCTCACCAGACTAGGGGCAGAAACCATATTAGTGGCCTACCTGTAGGGATACTCTCACACAAGTCAGTAATAGGATGTAGGGTATTTCTACAACACTTGAGTGTAGTAGAAATTCATCCATACATCTCCATAATAATACAATAGCCACATCACTCTCCTCATTCCTTCTGTATGTTCCAGGAGGGTTGGTAATGTCCAAACGTACAGGGCTTTCCACTCTGGGGGCCCATCTTTCCCTGGCTGAACATGGGAGCTGGGATGTGGCAAGTTGTAGAGGAATGTCTCAGTAGAAGTTCCTCATTTTAAAAATGTTGCTGAGTTTTGTATCCCATAATAAGGAAGAGAACTGTGCTGGCTGGGGGATGTGCCACTGGAGAACCATGTTTCCACAGAAAATTGAGAAACCTTCGAGATTTAACAGCTTTTGACAGAAGTAGGGGGGGAGGTTAAGAACAACAAGTTCAACAACAAGTTCAACAAGTACCAAACACTAACACTTACCAGCTCACTCACTGCTATGGATTTTGCATGACAGAAACAAAATTCTAGACAACCCTAACAGTGTTCTGGCTGTGTAAAGGTAATGATACTTAAGTCTTTTTAACTACATTGTTAAAGCTAAGCAAGGAAGGATTCCATTCCACTGAGGCAGCTAAGATTGGATCCTGGTGCTGGGAAATGAGTGAAACTCAGGCCATCTGCTCTTCTGAACTGTCTTAGTGAGAGCCAGTCTCACTCTGTGCACTCTACCAGTAGCCCACAACACATATAACTGAATCATCTTGGTGAGATGAATGGAGTTCAACCTAAAACCCTCAACACCTACTCCCTTCCTCAGTGGCACCTGGCTGTTGGAAACTGCTTGACAGCAGAAAAAAGTATCTTCCATACTGGCAGTTCTGCAGACCAATTCAAATCTGTCAGAGCTCTTCTCTATCCAGAAATATGCTAGTACTGATGAATAAGTTGATTTTAGTGCCAAAAGACTGTGAGAGTGGTTGCATTTCCTTTATACCTTCGCTTGCTTTCTACTGAAGGTTGCATTCCTGGCAATCTGGTGCCCACAATGAGGAAAACATGGTTGGACACAGTCGTGGCAAGAATGGTGCAACAGGCTGTGAATGCACCTTGTGGTGCACCACAGCAAAGGGACTCTGCTCACCTCTCCTGGTAAACTCAATCTGCTTAAGGAGAAGTGGTCTCTGTGCAATTCACGTTTCCCTCTCTCGTCCTTTGGAGAAGGATGTGGCCTACAAACCTCAGGTACACACAACATGTGAGAGTGTGTGTACCAGTGCCACTGTGAGTCACAGAATAAAATGTTGTCAACAGTTGTGCACAACAGATGCTGCACTGTTTAGCTGTGGTCCATTAGACGGTGAAAGGTAGGCAAGTACTCACTCATTCCCCTCAAGTTGGTTTGTATGTGCCTTCCAGTGGGCTGCCATAGCCTGCCAGATCATCTATTTATCACACACCCTCTCCTTCTGGCACCCATCTAACCCATTAGCAGTATGGTTTGCTTCTTTAGAAGGTTTTGAGGTCCACAGAATAAAGAATCACTGACGAATACTAAACTGGAAACTGGTTTCTCAAATCTGGAAAGTCACACTTTGCAGTTCAGGGGAGCATTTTTATCTATTTGAGAAAGCAGCACTCATGCTGTCAGGGACTTTTTGGGTGAAGGACAGAGCAAAATATCACATGCTCTAGGATGTAGATGGAAATAGGCTGGTGCAAGCCACATGTAAAATACTTGCACAAAGCCTTCATACGGGGACAGGTGAGACTGGGTTAGAACTGAAATGTATGAAAACACTGAGAAATACATGCTGCCTCCTTCACTTTATGAGTTGCCTTCCAGTCCCAGGACCAGACTATTCATTCCTTCTCTCTAACATGAAATTACAAGCAGACTAAATTAATGCAGAGCAGTAAAAACACATGGAGGCAGAATGGGATACATTCTCAGACCCCTTATACCTCTATTATATGTCTTTTGGAGCCAGAGGCTTTTTGGCCAAGATACCAAACACACATCCACTAGAAATTTTCATTCTTGCTCTTGTGCTCAGCTTTGCTGTTAAGGTCTGAAAAGCAGATGCCTTTGGGAACCACTATTGGGGTATGGAGGGAAGAAGAAGAAGGATGACAATGATACTTCTGCCGTTTTTCAGATTGTGCACTTTTTATCTCCCTGCACACTTTGTAAACAACAGGCTATAAAATACAGAAGAGCAGTCCTCAGATGTAATAAATAGAATATGGATTCGATCCAGCATTTTAAGAAAAGATAGTTGCACTTACTGCAATGGAGAACAACGAGGCCAGAATGAGATTCAAATAGCTGTAATAATTTTTGTGGTTTTAAGACTTTAGCAGAGAATAATCATAAATCAGGCTTTGGAAAACTCAGGTTTTTTACCCACAGAAAACTACTTCACAGCAGCAAGTAGAGCTGAAGGCAGATCACACAGCCAGGGTTTTGTTTATAAAGTGACTGTCAAATTTCAGTCTACATCCTCTTACACATACCATCTGCAATTACATCTTGTCCAGTCTGTCTCTGTGCCTCTGTGTTTAAAGAAGCAACTGGACAGAAATATTGTGACTTATCCCTGTTGCGTGGAGAGGCTACATCTGTCATTTTATCTTGATCACTTTGATCCTTTCTGCTTATCACTGGCTGAAGGGAAAGGCTCTTCCTCAGCTGTGTGTTTCTTAGAGACGATGCTGAGATTGGCATCTGAGGGAGGCGGTAGAGCTTTGATTGTCCATTTCTCTGCAGCTGGTTTAGTCATTTCTACCAGTGCAAAATGGACACAAATGGCCACTCAGACAGAACAGTGAATGGTTATACAAGGTGCATTGGCAATGGAGAATGAGACACTGAAAGTATTGATTTAGCAGACCATGAGTGAGTTTTCATTGTTTCTTTTAGAAATGTTCACAAAGTTTGGCGCCAAGAGCAAAGACAAACAATTTATCATCCAACAGTGGAAGGGGGAAAAAAATCACCACTCTGGAAATTCAGTTCTACAAGCTTTTGTAATACTTAATAGAAAAGAATAAAGGATGCAATATTCATTTGATTCCTTGCAATGATGGTGGACATATATTAGTTACTGGCAGCCTCAAAGCACTACTTGAGAGATTACAGCCTCTGTACATACAGCTCAGCAGTCACTAAACTATTGCCACCTCTAGGCTGCAGTAAGGCTGTCATTAACATGGCCCTTGAATAGTGATTGGGGCTTTCTGGCAATTATTTTAAATTGAAAAATGGCAGTTGATGGAAATCACAAGTGGTGATCTGAATGTCTGTCTTTGGGAGGGGAAGTGAATTACAGAGGAATATTTTTGCTTTCAAATATACTATGATTTATATTTTAAAAAGTAAACATTAAGAAATTAAAATAAAATCTTCTAAATTTATACACCAGAATGCTTTCTTTAAATGAAAGTTCAGGAAAAAAAATAATCTGAATCTTTTCAAGTTTCATCTTTCTACCTTTCACTCAGTGTTAGGATGGGAAAACTATAAACTGAGAACTGCTTGTGGATTGGAAAAATTGTTTCCTGCCCACCTCCCTTGGCAAACCACTATGTTTCTGTTTTTGCTGCTGAAACTTCAAAAAGTAACAGGCACTGGCTGAATCAGAGTTGATCTTCCAGTGAATGAGAAATCCTTCCAGGATATACATTTGTTCAGTCGCATGTTCACATCCATGGGAATGTTTTGAAAGGTGAGGTTTCTGTAATAACTCCTGCGGCTTCTTCACCGTGGGAAGGTAAGCGAGTGATAAACATGCCCTCTTAGTCCCTTTCCACATTTATGTTTGCTCTTTTACAGGAAGAAAACATTTTTCTGTCTGACTTTCAAAATGGGAAATGGTCATACTGTTGCAGCCTTGTGATGTGACTGGGGGGATTTGTAGTATGCTGTGGTTTTGGGTGCTCTCTATCTTCCATGATGTCTTTAGTCCATCTTCTTCCCCTAAGAGAAAGAACATCTAAGAAAAAACATACCAAAACACCTTTTCTGACAGACTGTAGAGAACGCACAGAAAAGTGTATTCAGAGGAGGTGAACTGTGTCTCCACTATCTGCAGAAGAAAGTGAACTCAGATTTATTTGAGATCCATTAAGAAAAGTGTGGCTAGCAGGTCAAGGGAGGTCCTCCTCTCCCTCTACTCTGCTCTGGTGAGGAGTCCTATGTCCAGTTCTGGCCTTTGCAGCTCAAGAGAGACAGAGAACTTCTGGATAGAGCCCAGCACAGGGATACCAAGATGATCAGGGAACTGGAATATCTCTCCTATGAGGAAAGGCTGTGGAATCTGGGGCTGTTTAGCCCAGAGAAGATTGAGGGGGGACCTCATTACCATATTTAAAAGGGGCTTGTCAAGAGGATGGGGCAATACTTTTTTCTGTTATCTCCAGTGACATGACAGGAGTTAATGGACAACAGTTGGAAAATGTTCCACTTAAACACAAGGAGAAACTTGTTTGCTGTGAGGATGAGGGAGCCCTGGCACAGGCTGCCAAGGGAGAGTGTGGAGGCTCCTCCTCAGGAGGTTTCCAAACCCACCTGGACACGTTCCTGTGTGACCTGATCTAGGCAGTCCTGCTTGAGTAGGGATGTTGGACTGAATAATCTCTAAATGTCCTTTCCAACCCCTGCCAATCTATGATTCTAGGTCCAGATAGATGTTGTGGAGACCTCAGCAAAGTTATTTCTAACCCCAGAGCTTCTTTTGAACCAAAACTAAACATCTCTGATCCTTGCTCTGAAAGGACTGAATGAGGATCATCTTTGCACTTATATAGCCATCCTACTAAGATGCAGATGGCCCTCACCAGTACAGTATCAATATGCTCCACAGCTCCCATTAGGAAAAGGTCAGCAAAGCCCTAGCACTCTCTGCGAGCTTTGATGTGGTGCCTACCATCTCAGTAAGCAAAGGCACTGAGCACAACTTGAGAAAGGAAAAAGTATCTAGACATAACAAAACCAATAATATAGTTCTTTTTGGAGAGGAAGTTGTGTGCTGAGGACAGAGTGGAAAAGGAAAGCTCAACAGAGCTTTATGCTCTCTAGTCTCCATAAAGAGACTGAAAGGACAAGAGTTGTTTTTCTGATCTGGGGAGTTCTCCTCTTCTTGGGGAGACATTTGACACTGTGTAGATTTCCAGAGTTCTACTTCTAGGCTCAGTCATCAGGTTTTAAGTAATTTACACAAAACACAATCCTCATCTGTTTAATTGTAGACCAGGGCTTGATATGCACTTTTTCTCTGGCAAGGATTTTCCAAGTTAGCTCGTGTTTGCAAGAGACTCTGGAGAGAGGGATTTGCACAGAGCAGAGAAACACAAGGGAGGAAGAGACTCCTTCCTCAAACGGAGCGTGACACCAGCACATCGACCTGGCTGGCTTGGAAATCAGGGCCATTTAGCCAGTTCACTCATCTGGCTGCTGATCATATCAGCAGAGAGCTGTACTAGGAGATGAAAGACAGCAGTGCTTTATCAGGTGGTTTAATTTCTCATTATCCAGAACCAGTTCATGCATGCATCTTTGTTCTCCCTCTGCCCCTACAAGTGCAGAAAGGATCATTCTCAGAAATACTTTGAATTAAGAAAGGACTTAATTTTTCTCTGTCTTGCCATCTCAGGCTTTCAGACCACAGGGAAAGGAAAGGGGAGATGCAGGGTGTCAACAACAATAAGCAGGAGGGGAAAAGATGCCTGGCATTCAGAGAGTTCAGGCTGGGACAGTTTGATCTCTCCCAGAGCACTCTAGATGCTTGAAGATCACTGCTTTTGACACATTTCTCTGGCTGCTGAATGAGAGGATTTACTTGGGTGAAATTTAGGCCCGAGGGGGACATGAAAATCATATTCATAATTTGAAGTGACATGTGATTCAGGATTAAAAAGCTGTCTGGCAGAGAAAAGAGCTGAGGTTATCCTTTTGAGCTGTGCTAATGCAGAAAACTGTGGTTTTAATCCTGTTTTAAAAAGGCCTAGAAGGTTTCCCAGCTGGGGCAGTTAGAATAAAAAGAAGTGGAAAGATGAGGAATCCCTTTTTCAAAAGGAGAAAAAAAACCCAAAACAACAACAAAAGATCAAGTTCTGCTTTTGTTTTTCTCTAATAGCAAGTGGTTGAAAGCCAATACAGGAGATGTTTTTAACCACCTTTTCTTTGTCTGACTCCTTAAAACACTGCAGGCTCCAAGAGCGGTCAGTGGGACAAGGCAGGGGTGAATGCTGAAAGAGACATCAGTGATAAGGAGAGAGCTCCTAGGAGCTGGTATTGCAGATTTCCTCAATTTCTGTATTTCTCTGGAGTATTGAGGTTCCAGCAGTAGCTTCTTCCTTTCCATAACTGCCTAGGAGCTCCTTAACCCTTGAACTGAGTTCTGAGCAGAAAGATGCTCCCCATTTAATTGAGTAATTAATCTCCACTCTTTTTCATGTCACTTTTCCTGAGAGGCTCTTAGTTGTGGTAAGAGAATATGTTGACATCGCTGCTTATTATACTAATTTTAACATTTTAGTTATCTTCCTCCAAACCTTGTTTTTATGTTTTGTCTACCCTTTTAGCTCTTCTTCCCTGTCATCTGACATTATTATTTGGCTTTTTTCAATAGAGTAATTTTCAGTACTGCGAGGCAAGAACTCATTTATCATTTTAACTGCTTAAAACATAGTAAATGATGGTCCATATTCCAAAGACTATCTTAAAATACTTGAGATTAGTAAAATACATCTCAAAGTAATGTCCAGAATGACCGGCAAATTGCACAAGCATTAATTAATTTAAAAATGTGGCGTTTCTGTACTTTTCTCAGTAGTTTTTTAAATACTTGGGTTATTCTTTCTGTAATTTTACAAAATTGCATTTGACAAACGAAAATCTAGGGTTAGTTGAAACATTCTGTTTTGATATACTTGAGTTGATTTGGGTGAAATTTTCTTGTCCTTTCTATCTTTTGCTGTTTCACATAACGTGCTTTTCAAATCATGGGTTTGAATGAAACAAAAAAGCAAGGTCATTGTGCTCTGCAAAATGACACATTGTTTTTCTGGTTTTCAGAGTGGACTTCCATTCTTTTCTCTCCTCCAAAAGCCCTTTCTAATTGAAACATCATTTTCTAATAAAAATCAACACTGACAAAAATAAAGCAAACTTCTGCCCAGCTCTGTTCAAAGTCTGTTACTGGAAGAAATCACATGAGACCAAGGTTTCAACTTGTCTGTCCCTGAAGATACAATTATTTCCTACTATTCTTTTCTCTCTCTCTGGAAAATACTTCAGCTAAGGCAAAAATAAATGATCCAAAGCTAGAGGAAGTCAATGAGAACTCTTCTATCTATTGACTTTGGGTTTGGGGAAAGCTCTGGATCAATAGAGTGCTATTATTAATCTAATTGACTATATTTAGAATTTAAGTGTCCTGTCATATGAGGTTTTTTAATCATCATATAGATTCACTAGAAGTGTGTTCCATTATATGTTTGTGACTGAAAATGAATACTTAGCATTTTCATTTCTTGCTCACCCTGTTGAAGCAATATGGCTAAGGCAGGCATGCAGCCTTTCTCTCTCCAGCATCATCACTATACACTGAACTCCCATCGTGTAGGTTCGTTCAAATCCTCTGATAAATATGAAACTGAAGAAGAAGTAAAAAGATTAGGACTGCAGGGACCTAATCTGAGGATATGATCTGGCATATCAAATCCTTTACTGAAAGTAAGTCCCTGTGAAAGTGTGATCTTTGCTGGATTCTTCCAACATCATTTCTAGCTCGTAAGGTTAACAATCAGGGTTGAGGGAAACCACACCAAAACCTAAACCTCCATCCCAGCACTGTTTTCACTTGTAAGCTGAACACATCTGATACTAGACTCGTAAGAGACCATAAACATGAACACCAATTATACTATTTTTTACCAAGACCCTGTTCAGGGTAGAAGTGCCCTTTCAATGTGACAGATCTGTCTGCCAGCAAACAACACAATCCTCCAGGGACTTCCATTACCATCATGGGATACATTAAGGGTACATAGTGCATAGCATATGTAATCAGAGAAGCAACTTCTCCCTTGAGTTCTTAATACAGTTTCCTACCTTAACAACTTCATTGGTAATTTTTGTTTGTTTTCCTGTTTCAAGTGTTGCCACAACACAAACTAGATGTATTGCTATCTGCATTGTTCTCTCCAAAAGACACCATTTTAGGAGACTGAAGAGTTAGGTTATACCATCCAATTCCATGTCGTCTATGCCAAAGATAGCAGGTACTACACAATGCTGCATTGACTAAGGAGATCTTACTGTAGGTGCTCAGACAGGCAGGTATAGCTGAAATACTGTTTGAAGCACAGCAGAGGATGTGCCATTCCAGTCTGGATGTCTAATTGATTGTTTGCATGTACAATTACCACAACTGTGGTCTCAATTACAGTAATTATATGGGCAAATGAAACATGCAACTGCATGTGCCCAGTTCTAAAATCTAGGCACAGGTAACTGCCAAAGACCACAGGAAGATTCTGCTCAGAAAAGGAAATACAGCATCGTTCCCAGGCTAGGCTGAAGGACACGCTTACCTTCTGCCTGATGCCTCTTTGTTTTCCACCTCCTCATTGTCTATCTTGGAAGAAAGTAGGCTATATCCTGTCCTGAGCATGTCCTCTTGGACTTACATACCCAGCCTCAGTTTCTGAATTCCTTTTGAAACCCAAATCCAACAAAGATGAGACTGTCCTCTTTGGATATTATTGTATGGATCTGTAAAGGGAAGACACTATAGATAGCATCATCACACATTATTAACTGCATTCTCTGAGAAACTCAAAACCAACTCAGATCATCTTTATTCATAAGAAGTCACAGGCATATTTGCAGAGTATTTCTCTAGGTCACTCCGGCCAGTAAAATTTGTCATTTCACTGTGTGTACTGTAGTTGACTGTTTATCTGACAGCTTAAAAAAGAGATTCAAAAGTTAATTCTAAGAAGTATCTAAAATTATCTTAAAATTAAAAAAAAACTAGAAGCTTCATACAAGTCAAATATAAGACTTTCTAAGAATAAAATTTTCTGAAGTATACTTACAATTCCATCATTAAAAAGAAATTCAAGATTTGATCTTATTTTTCCATTAATGTTAGCTGAGTTTATAAAAAATTACTTTGCCATTTCATATCAGAGAGTAGTCATGCAATCATTGTAAAAAAATTTCACACAGACACACACAGAGTACAGACTTATTTGAAAACAACAATGAATGTTTGTCTGTAGATTATTTTAAGTGTCCATGGTGATCAGAGTGCAATAAAGCATAATAAAAGAACAGTGAAAAATGAAGAAACAAAACAATGTGTTGCTTTTATAAGTAGTGTTATGAGAAAGACAGATTATTTTCTCTGAATATGTAATTTTTATTCTGACTCTTTAATTTACATGAATAATTAAGATAGATTCCAGCAATTCTATGTTCCTATGATTTTTCAGGATTAGAATGAAGTGTGCTTTAAGACTAACGAAATGCTGCAAATCATAATACGGAGTCTGATTTGAGAGAATTTACATTTGAGAGAATTTACTAGCCTGATTTAAAAAAAAAATATTGAAGGAAATTTCTGAATGTCAATTTCTTTTTCATCCTGAACTTTGAATTATGCAAAAATCTAAATTAAATCTGCAGTGATGAGAAATAATGGGTAAAAGTCCTAGAAATTCAAATTTAAACTCTAATACTTGCTCTCAGCTTTCAAGGCCAGTAATAGTTTCAAAGTGAATGTTTTTAAACAAGATTAGATATTTGCTGCACACCTCAGGAAATATCTTGCATAGATATTTAGAAATATAACAGTATTTGTTATGTGCGTACCTATGCAATTTAATTAGTCTAATGAATTGATATTCCATGTGGCCATGAGCCATCAGGTGTTGTAGTCTAACGAAGAATTCCAGGAAAGTATTTTCCTCATATTTCTCATTTCTCCATTCTCCTGTTGTTTCTATCCAGCAGTATGAGGAAACATTTTGCATCTCCTCTTGGGTTTAAGGAATAGCCCACAGACAGCTTCTCCAGAGAAGCATACTATAACTGGAAAGTAGCTCTTTTGTATGAAATGTTGCTGGGCTACTTAAGAATGTCCAACGGTCTCACCAGAGTTGTTTGAGGTTGTACAGCTTCGCCCCTATCTTTTGGGGTGTACCAGCCTGGATGCCTCCATCTCACCTTCTCCAGGCTTCAGGAAGTCTAGATTTTTTTCTAGAGAGATATTGTCCAAAGTGAATTCTTCCCATATGTTTCAGAACAGAATGAATCATACTTTGGAAGTGTCCATCTCTCCTATTATGAGTTCTCATAGGTGAACGACTTTGACTAACTTCAAATAATGTATAGACAATGAAGTTATGGGAGGTAAGTCCCAGTCCAGGGACAGTCTGAAGCAACAGTGAAACTTGCTAGCAGACACCAGGGCAAATGGCCATACTCACTCCTAGCCCTCCAGTGCAGTCTGTGAAGGAAAAGCACCACACAAAGACCAAAGTAAGTCACTTTATTCGATGTTAGAACCTGGCCTGGTTTTCTGGCACATGATTCCTCCATTCAGCTGGATCTATGAGTCACCAGCTAAGCCCTGAAGTTCCTAATACAGCACCATGTACAATCAAGTTGCATATTTTGCATCATATTATCCTTTTTGGGCTTGGCAAAGTGAAGTGTCTCCATCGCAGGCAGACTAGGAATTACGATGAGCTTTTCCCAGCTGGACTTCTTGTAATCGTTGCAGGGATAAAGACTTCCTAGAGACTTAAGATCTCTCCCTGTCAGACTCTAAGCCTGTCTCCAGCTCTGTGGAGATTGTCAGGGGTTTTATTTACAAGATTCAGCTAAAATTCTGTCCTGCCAGACTAAGCCAGGCTGTTTCTGCTTGTTTCTTAATCTCCAGGCTGCCTCCCTCCACATGTTAAGGGACACTTAGTTTGTTTAAGGCCTGAGGCAGGCATAATTACAAAATTTAGTCAGAATCCTGAGCTGACCCCAAAGGTCTTCCTACTCAGACAGAAATCATTTGTCATAATGAGCCTACTCGTAACCTACTGACCCTTAGAGCTCAATTAATTTCACGCAGAAGAAGTGTTCACAGCCTCTGGACCCTGCTCCAGGAGGGATTTTCACAGTAGTGTCTCCCACTCACATAAGCCACGTGGGCAAATGGGCTTAGAAATTTCTACAGAGAGGACAATGGTATTGTTTTCAAAGCTGGATGGTAAAACGAGGCATTTCTGTGTTCAGTTTCAGAGTAAATGTGTGCTCCTTAGAAAAAGAAATTAAACATGCAGAAAGACTTTTAACAGCTCATGGGCATATGTTTTATTTTGTGTTCCTCAAAACTCTTTAAAATACAGTCATCTGCCAGAATCCAACACTGGGACAGGGGATGGGACCTCCCTTAGGGCATGGAGACAACAAGAATCTGCATATCTACCTTGGGCAAAGTGCTGCAACAAAATGGCTATTCTACTATTCTATTCTGCATCACACTGCAGTGGGACAAGCAAATCCAAAATGCATTTTGGAGTCTGACTTTTTCTTGCTTTTTCTCAGCTACTGGCACAACCCCTGGATTTTTCTATTGTTTTGCTTAATTAGGGCAAGAATAGAGCTTTAATCAGGTGTTTTTAATGTATGTTTTCTGGTGTTTGTCATCTCAAATACTTCAAAGGAATGCCTGTGCAGTTCAGCAAATGAAATTAAAATCTATCTAAAATACCTAAAATTAGCTGTCTTGTGCAAGCTGGGTGTAGGGATGACAGAGAGCAGATGAAAAGGGGGTTTAGATGACTTGCATCAGTGATTACACAGTCAGATCCCATAGCAGGCTGTCTTTTTGGTTATATGAGAAGGTTGCACTGGGACACGCTTGTGTTGGAATAGATGTTACTAGCCAGAATAATAAAAATCTGGCCTGATCTGTGTCTTGGCAAGGTCCAGCCAGCCTATTTAATTAAGATGAAAAGCACGGTCAAGAAGATAATTCAAGAGACATCAGTCATCTTAGACAATATGAGGCAGTGATTTTTTTGTATCAAATCATTGAACTTGCTTATGCATTTGCGGGAATGCATGTGTCTGGACTGGATAATCCAAGAGAATCTTTCCAACAACCATAACTATTTGCACTTACATAGCACCTTTTGGCCACAGATCCCGATGTCTATAAATCTGTAGGTTCATAGGTGAGAGCTCAGTAATGAATTTGAGAGCCATGTGATAAATTGTGTTTATTATGCACTTTCCTTATACAGTGCTCATAATAGATTTTCACTAGAAACAAGTCCTGGACTGTGTGAGCTTTGTTGAGAGATCAACCGATTTCATCTGAAGCAGCCAGAAAGCTGTCTTAGGGAAATCCCCAGATGGCACACAATTGCCATTCCCTGTTCTTCACCACACAGCCTGTTGGCACAGGAGATAGTAACGGAGTGAAGCACAGTGCATAGTGATTAAGCTATGGCAGTCACAAGCTGCAATCACTTTCTTTTGAAAATTCAAACTTTGAACTTCAAAGTTATGCAAGAATGGGCTTTAGATGCTACTGTGCTCAAGCTCTCTGAGAGCAGAAGCACAGCAATGAATTACTTCTCCCTCCTCTTCTCATTTTGCACAAAGAATAGCCTCACCTTTAGGATAGAGCCTCCAGCTGCACAAAGCATATGAAATAGTGCTAGTGTACCACAGCTTCCACACAGACCACTCTCCCTGGCTACTGTTTAGACTGTTTAACCAATGACACAATGTTTCCCCTGGACTCTGTACAGTCTGACAACATTCAGAAACTGCTTTTCCCCTAAACTGTTGTCTCAAGTGCTTTTGCTCGTGAAGATCATAGAAGATAAAAATAATGCATGTTGAGTGTGTATAAGTGTGTGTGTATATATGATACACGATTGCTGTGCATTTATGACATTAATCTTCACTCACCAAGACAGAAGAGATAACTCATAAGTTATCTCTCTGCTCAACCATGAATATAAATGTCAGGCTCCTAATGGAGATGTTGTCTAATGAAATATTATGAATTATTGAATCTCCTGAGCCATGTGGAAATTTCATTTCTTCTTCCCTTTTGGGTTCAGATTGGGTACTTTTGAGGTGATGCTATCAGCACTGTGAAGAGCAGATGGAAAGATTCTCAATGTAGCATTAAAGATCTAATCTCCATACTATGGGATGACTGGAGGATGCTGGCTGCCCATTCCCATGTCATCCATAATTGAATTTCCATTAAAAATGAATATTTTGGAGATCTCTCCCTTATGAGCCCATATCAAAGGGGAAGGTAAGGAAGTCTAAGGCTAAAAGAGACAACAGCATGGTCTATAAATCACAGTGGTGTAATTAAATCAATGTAAAGTGGATCAAGTTACTTTGGTGCCAACTCAACACACTTTAAATGGTTTAAACCTTGTTTAAATAGGTTTAGCTTCATTTAGTAAATTAATATAGACAAGCCAAAAATTCTTTGTAATTTACCATTGCTTCTGGCCTCGTCAGCTTGTATGTCACACTGGCTTATATCATCTTTGAGACCTACTTACCAATGTGCAACTTACATCCTTGTTCTTCCTTTTTGCTTTGGCCTAATAGATGGGGGGATTCATGAGTGGTACAGTGAGACAGTTCATTCAGAAACAGTTCTGTGTCTAAGGACAGATGTGCACCTTGGAAACCTTAGTGGAAGTTCCTAGGAAAACTTATCTTTCTTCCTAGAAACTCCCAGCTCAGACCAGCGATTGTATTCAACAGTAGTCCAGTCTGTTCCCTGACTTGCTCACATTTTACTCTCAGGTCCATTGTAGTCTAAATTACACTTGTTCTTGCTACCAAGATCAGAGTTTTTTTGCTAACTTGACCCATCTGAACTGAAAGAAGTTCAAATGAGTTCCCACAACCAGCTCTATTGGCAGACCTAAGGTGGTAGAAACCTCATTTGAAGCAGAAGGTGCTGGTACATGAATATTCTTTGCTCACATTAGCCTATTCTGACTGCTTGGGAAACACATCATTTCCTTTTACTGAACCCCATGATCTCTTGCAGAGCTGATCTCATACTTTCAGTGGAGAGTTGTAACTTGCTGCAATTCAATCACTGTGCAGAATGCCTCAGTATGTGTAAAACCTGTAACAGAAAATACTGAAGTTTCGGCTTAGTCTTTACAACATACAAATAACCAGAAACATGATCATTCTGAGGGCTGTGAGTCTCACAGGGAGTGCTTAGGGACAGTAATCCCTCTAGTCCACCAATACATTATACAATATTTGCACCAACACCATCATGCTTATCCTCACACTTGCACTATGATGTAGAGACATGCTATTATCCCCACTTACAGCTGCAGCACAAAGGATGAGGATAGAATAAATGACTTGCCAGAAGGCAGATGGGGAGTCTATGGCACAGAAGATTATAGGAGCCAGGTGACCTGTGTCTTGGTTTGGCTCTATGCCCAGAATAAACTCCTTTTCTTCCTGTAGTTATTGTGCCTTCCCTCTGCAAAATGGAAACCTCTATTGAAATCTCTAGCCCTTTAAGGCTATAAAAAAAAAAATCTAATTCCTGGGTTTAAAAAAATACAAAGGAGTCCTTACTTACCCTGTAGGCCTGGGCATATTGCATGATTGTGCTATATTTAAGAAATGACCCAGCATGAGTAATGCCTGTATTGTGATGTGGTGCAATTTTGACCAGAACATTACCACTAGCCTCCTTTTTTCCATTGACATGAGTCAGCTCAGTGTTGTACATCCAGGTCATTGATGGTGTTAGTAGGTGCTGATTATCTGGAGGAAGCCCCTAAATGAGGGACACCATTTGTGTTTCAGATTGACCACATGGCATGGCTGCCCTGCTGTTCCCTGCAGCAGAGATGTTTAACGACAAGAGCTCTGCGATACTGAGCATGAGCTCCATCACATCATCATCATCCACTGTCACAGAGTCTGCACTGGGTTGTTAAATTCCTTAAGTATTAAGAGCCAGCAGTGCCTCAGGCTCCAACTCCCTCTCCACATACCTAGCTGAAAATTATTACCAGTCTTTGCCACTGACCCTTACAGGAAGCATTGAACCGATCCCCCCTGACAAACACAGAGCAATGGCTCAGCCTTGCCAAATGACCCCTGGTGAGGTCGGCTTGACACTGTAGGCAAGGATTGATTGTAGGTAGCAGGTGAGACCCTTTCACTTGACTGCCTCTGGGACCTAGCCAAAGCCTCTATGCTTCAGGCAAGACATATCGTGCGTGGGGATAGGAGACCTAGTTACTTTTATTAGGGCCGTCTGGCCACTGATTATCTTTTTAGGCTCATATTTGCTGTCCATGCTGATGTTTTTCCATGAGCACAGTTACTGGGGAGCAGCAGAAGTGTTTTGTGCTTCCCCAGGTAAAGACGGAAACTATCACAATCTCTCTGCTTATCAGCCTCCTCCTCCCTGACTGCCTCTGCTGTGGCTCCATTGATCTGAGGTGAAGATACTCCCTATTTACACCACTGTCCAGAAAGAGAGAATTTGATTTGAGGTAATTGTTGTCCGATGCAGTCGATCAAGCTTCTATCCAGCACTTTATGGGAGCAATATTACAGCAGTAGTGATTTTGCTGTTGCAGTGGATTGCATCAATATATGCTGGAACTGATGTGTTAGGATCAGGAAAGTGACATTTACTGCAGTAAAGGGAGTACGTATTTGGCCCCAAATTTAGCTTGGAGTTGAGACGCATAATTCTATCTTCAGCTGGAATCATTTATCTCAGCTCTGGTTCTTGCCAAGATAAATAAGAGCTTCTTCATGCTCACATGTTAATACTGTTGTGATGAGCAAAGGGTTCCTTTATTTTTTAATCGCTGTTCAAATTAAGCTGTTAATACCAGGGAGAAACCCAAATTCTAGGGACCAGCGTATGCATGATACAGTTCTTTATCTGCTCTCTGTAGGCTAATATAGGGGGGAGTATATGTCTTCCTAATTTATATTAAAATTAGATGGAGGACAAAGAGAAAGAGAGAAAGAAATTATCTGGTCTAAACCTGGTCGAGGTTCTGAATCTCAAATCAAAGGAGTGAGGCATCCTCTGCAATAAATGTTTTATGAAGAGCACACACAGCATGGTAATGCCCACAGAAATCTGACAGTTTTCTCTGCTTTCCCTCTCTCTGCTCTACTTTCTCATCCGTGCCTCAGGTCATACAACTGAGCCTTGTTGCTCCTGTCCTTGCCTGTGGTCCCTGATTCATCACTTTTCAGACATCACTTCCTTGTGTCTGGAAGAAGCAAGCAGGAGACACACATCTTTCCCTGAATTTCCTCCTCTCTGTACTTCTGCTCCCAATTTACTTGTCACTCTTTTTCACTGCTTTCACTCTGTCTCCCCTGTTGTACTTCTTTTCTCACTACTATTTCATTGTTTAGTGTCACTTGGGTGGAAAATGAGTCCTCGGTGCATTGGGGAGGAATCCTTGTACCTTCCCTGGGCAATCTCTGTAGGTGTCTGCAAACATGCACTTTTGCTAAAGTCTGTACATTTCTCCCTGAAAGTGGAAGTTATGGGTTTAAGGTGCCTCAAAATTTCCTCAAATACCTCTGCAAATAGGGCCTAGAGCAATCCCCCGCATGCTTGTTATTGCTCATGGAGAGGCTTTTGAGATGGAACAGCTCACCGCTTTCGTGGAGCTCTGGTGTACTATTATGAAGCAATTTTCTCACTTTGTTTAGGCATCTGGGGCAAGACATGGTTTTGTTGGCATTTACTGTGCTTTTCTAAGGCCCAAAGTTCTGAGAGGTTTTTTGTTTTTTTAAAATCATGCTGTTCTTTTCTTATTTTCAGTGTGGAGGATGGCTACAGTTGAAGAATTCCCTTAGCCCTTAGAAGAGGTGTCTTGTGATCATTGTCTTTCCTGTCAGAAATATGCTTGTTTTCCTGCTGGAGTAAGCCTAGTCAAAGTCATTATTTGACATTTTAATTCAGCTTTAATAACTCTTTCATCACACTGATTTAAAAATACAAGGACTGCTGTCCAAGTTTTTCCCCTCAGTTACTTACCATACAGTAAGTGTCATTCTGCTCTTTCTCAAGTTTTTCAGCCTCCCTCCTTTTCTGCATCAGAGGATACAGGTTGTAAGACAAAGTTACACATAAACTCTCTTGCAAAGACCTATTTCTGCCATCAGGCCAGGAAACAGATCTCAAGCTATAAACATACCTTCAGTATGGCAAGGTCTTGTGCCAGAGTCTGACCATAGCTCCCTCCCTAGATGAGATGGTATTTTCACCCAGCCTCCAGACAGATTTATGTTGGTGTAACAGTCAGTCAACGTGGCCTTCTGGACATACTTTTGCAAAGAAATAAAAATTGAAATTCAGTATATTTACTGCAAATGACAAATGAGAGTATAAAGCTGAGTAGAGAAATTACCCAGGAAAAAAAAAGTATCCCCTCAGGAATCAGATCATATTTGAGACTGTAACTGGATCAGACAAGGCAGAGCCAGTAAAACTACAGAAATTCATTGTGCACTGAAGAGCTGCAAAATGTGTGGACCTGTGGCTGCTCAACCAAACCTCCCTTGCATACTCTCTCCCTGGCCTCTGAAAAGTGCATTGTACTCTCCTTGGATTTGGAGTTAGACCAATTTTAAAGAAGAGGCAGCATGAAGATGCTTGTCCTGAACATTGCTATGCTAGAAATGGCATGTTATTACTAAAGCACATTTTCAACACATGGGCAAGGTCTGAGGCAGTCTGTCCAAACGATTTATTGAAGAATCAACTTTTCCACAGCCAGTACTGCAGAGTGGAAGATTCTCAGGCTATTGAATATTTTATATTCACTTGATGAACTAGATTTAGCATTAATTATATCAAAAGGAACAACAAAAAAAACAGTCTGTGTGAGGTTCTCATCTCTGTTTTGAGACCTGCTCTGAGTGACATTTTATCTCAGCTTCCCAGCTCTTTTTACCCAAGGTGAGGCACTGATTTTTCTTTTCCTCTGTACTTTGTCTTACCTTCTCAGACCAGTCTGGACTCTTACATGTGAGTATCAGCAAAGTGTATTCCTGTGGTCTATTTCAGTCTCAAAAAGAAATCCACAACAAAGTCTCAGTAATAACTATGAAAGGTAAAGGAGTGCAGGAAAAAAGGTAGAAAGAGTGAGATGTGAGATATCCAGGAGGTGGGAATGGAGGAGATACAATCACTCGGGGACTGCAGATACAAGTAGCAAACTTCCAATTGATGTAAAACACCTAAAGGAAACAAATGAAAAGAATCACAGTGAAGCTGGACAAAGGAAAGACAGTGTAAAAAGTTTTGAGGTCATTTTGACCTAAATGGTAAGAGATAAGTGGGAAATCTGAAGAGAAGCATGAACTACCCTAATTCTTCCCCCTGGTTTTGTGCTTTTAGAATAGGCTGGCTACAGATGGGTTCCTACAACATGTGGGTATTGGTTTATCTGGAATTTATGAGATTTTCGACTTACTGTCAGAACACCATTTCCCTCTGCTTTTTATAATTTTTTTTTTTATTTTTTACTTTTTCTTCTCAGAGCTGAATGGGTGCATGAAGGGCACATAAAGGTTTATTGAGTAAAAGCCCTAAATGCTTGCAAACTTTTACTATTCTTCTAGGGCCTATAAATATTTTTCTCAATCCTTCTCTTCAAGGCAATAAAAAATTAGTTTAGAGGTTAGCTGTGGGACACTTGACATGACTCTGGCTCTAATCTCATTTTGAGGTTAAAGAAAGAGGTAGAACTGAAACATTCTAGACTGCCGAAGTATTGAAATAGATAATAAGATGCTCCTGTGTATAGCTGGCATTTATCTGTGGCATAGCAATCTGTATGGATTGTGAAGATATCAAACACATGCTCTCTCTGTAGGTATTGCTCTCTCTCATAGGCATTGCTAAGGTTTGCACTTTCAGTGGAGGAGTCTCCTCTTTAAAGGACATGATATGTACTGTAAAATATGGCATGCTCTAGACAAACCTTATAAATGCAAGCTGCAACAGTGCATGCTGCTGAATACCTGGGATGAAGCTGAGATGCTCAGGCATCCAGACACGCAGTTACACAAAAATGCCCTTTTATTTAAAAAAAAAAAACAAAAGAAAAACCATTTTCCTGTACTCATTCCACTGGCAAGCCAGATCTTGCTGCTCCAAAACCTGAAATTTAAGGATGTACATTTACACCAAGACTATCTTGGTCATACTGCTCACAATAACCTGATACCCAGCCTTCCACTTCCGTCTGACCTCTAGGTCCCTGTACAGTTTGCTGTGAACCTTCAGTTAGGAGTTTGCTCAGCTGTGCATCCTTGGGACAAATTTAAGAGATATTAGGAAGGAAACTAAGAAAAGCTAGTCTGTGGCTCAAAGGTTCAGATCCTTTACACAAGGCTCTGCACTCCATATGAGGGATATATGTGACAGACATCAATGTGGCATGTTGTAACGGCTCCTCAGGTAGTTGTGCTAATTCCCTGCCAGGATAAAGCAAATGAATTAATGCATGTTGACTTATGACTATTTAAAAGATGTTCCTGGTTCAACAGACATCTTTGTCTTCCTTCTCTTTCCCCTCCCTTCTAGGTCTATATTTTCTTGGCTTGCAGCCCTAACCTGGAAGAACAGGAATTGTCCTCTCCATCTGGCAGGTGATCAGAGATATTAGAGATCTGGCAGATGTCACAGTGTGTGCCACCACCCATGGGGTCAGGAGGCTTCACTCAGGTATCTCCAAGAAGGCTCCATTCAGGATGGGGATCCACTAGTTGGAAGTGAGCTCAATTTTCCCCTGATGTGTAAGTCAGCAAGTCCAATGCCCACGCAGGAAGCAGAGTCCTTCAGCAGAGCAGCCGTGTGAAACTCAGCAGTTTTGGTTTGTGAGAGTACATGTGAAAATATTTTTGGTGTCAGTTTTCCTGGATGATTCCAGCTTGTGAAAATTGAAGGCAAGCACTAACTTTCCCATTCTGGAGCAGGCCTTGCTAGAGTCTGAAGCTTCTTATTTCATCAGCATTTCACAAAAATACCCTGAAAACAGGAGAATTTCATGGGACTGTTCCTGAGGCCCCTCATCTTGAAGGTGGTGGGAGGCTTGCAATAACACATTCATTTGAAAAAATGTTTGGGAGGCAAACTCATTTCCTACGTAGAAGCCTACATGGGGGCAAAAGGACTTTTTTTCTATGAGAAAACCTATTTTCAATGAGAAAAGCTCCAGTTATCTTTGAGTACTAGACATTCCCTAGGAAAGCTGATATAAACATACTTAGCTGTTAAACATTTAATGAGATCCTACCATTTATCTAATGATATCACATAGGTTCTCCTCTCAGCACCTCCTCCTATACTGAAATCAGGCACCTTCTCCACTCTAACTAGGCCTCCAGATTAATATTGCCTTGATGTAATTGTTCATTCAACAGGACTGCTAATTTGTTAGTGGAGCTGTCCCAGGGTCTTGCTCCAAGAGATATGAAAACAATACCCTTGTGACCAAGAGACAGGCCTAATGTTTTCACTGCTAAACTGTTGAAAGGGCGTTTTGTGTGAAGGAGAAGGGAATGAGTCATCAAGCAAGGGAGTACAGGGTTAGTACTTGTGAAAAGAAAGAAAAGGAGAAAAAAATTCCCAAGTTATCCCTTCCTAATAAAAATCAGAAAATTGCTAGTGGAGAAAAAAAGCAAATATATACAAAGTGAACCAGAAGAATGCATCAATCTGTAAATCACATGGTTTTTTGGCATCATTATTAAAAGCTTGTGCATTCACAAACACACATATGCACATGCTTTGTCTTGCACACATGTATGCACCGCTAAAGCACTGATATGCAGCTTCCAATCGATTGCCTTCTAATAACAAAAATGTGTCCTATTCCAGTAATGACAACTGCAGCACAATCAAAACCAACTGTAGCTAAAAACCAAAAATCATATTTCAAAGAAGCACTGAAGAAAGCCTGTGGCTTTCACTAAACTGTGTCTCTCTGATTCCTGCTGGGTGACACAATGGGCTGGCTCAACGTAGCCTGGCCTCTGAACTCAGCCATACAAGTCTTGGTTCTATGAAACAGCACCCTGACTGTCTATCAGATTTTCAAAGGTACACATATTCTGCACAATATAAAACATCCTCTTCTTTTTCCTCACCCATTTATCTGTGCCACATCTGTATGGCCCATCTCCTTATTTATTCTGAAAGTCCTCAGAGTCTTTTGTGCATGTATTCTTTTCAACATCTGCAAAAGAAATCATTTCTTTTAGAAACAGTGTAAGGGTCGGAGAATATACACAATAGCTGGAAATACTGTTTAAGACTCAGAGGGGAGAATGTTTTGGGGATTTTTTTGCTATGAAAGTGTGCCACTGCAATGCAATGCAATATTAAAACTGAACCCCCTTCCCTCCTAACCCCCTCCTCTACCCCAAGGAAAAAAAAATGCACAAGGTGGAAAAGACTCATTTAAAGCAAAATATACTTGAGAGAACAGATGTGGCAAAACAAAACACATAGCTTTCCATGAAGAGCTGCCAAAAATAACATTGGCTCGGCAGGCATGTGATCTTCAGAGGAGTTTGCTACTCGAATGAGTCAGAATGGTGATTCCATTTTTACCTCTCAGTGAACAGGAAACACAACTCTCCTGTAGTGGCCCACTTACACTGGATTATGTCAGTAGGTTTTGCAGGTGCTGAGACAAAGTGGAAAGTGCATCAAGGTTTCGTCTAGTTTAAGAAGTGGTGCTTAATTGAGGCAAAACCCAAAAGGTCATCTAGAAGTGCAGGTAGAACCAGATATCTGTGTGTATATACCTGAAAGGAGAGAGAGAAGAGGAAGGGGAAAACAGTCTAAAACATCTTCTTCCATGAAGAAATAATTAGGCTTGTCCCAGAAAACATGTTTTCTTTCATGATGCAGAGTTCACAAAGTGTATGAAAATTAGTCTATGAAGTGTCTGATCTTCCTAATCCAGTACATGTGCTTCAGGTCATTGTTCTTGAATGAAAACATTTTGGCTTTGTATTTTGTAGAGAAAAGGAGTGCCAATGGCCTCAGAAAGTTTCAGATTTTGGTATCTAACTGATGAAAGCTGTATCTCTCCAAATCAATGTCTGTAGAATCATAGCATTGTTTAGATTGTCCTAGTTGTTGAAGTTTCATTCTGAGCAAAGAAAATATATTTTGATTTCCATATCTGTGGAGGAGTTTGCAGAACTTTTGAAGTTAAGAAAGTCCCACAACGGAGTCTTTGCAGCTTCCTTTTCTTTAAGAACTGAATTTAAATTTAAAAAAAAAAAAAGAAAAAAGAAAAAGAAAAAAGAAAAAGAAAAAAAAAGAGAGAGTTCCTTGAAAACCTGGTACTTTCTCAAGTGCCTTCCATATCTCTAGGAAGAATCACTGCACTAACTGAGCATATGATATCCCAGCTTCCCTGAGGGAACCACATCAATTTTATTTATACACTTTACAGGAACTGCAAAGATCTTTGCATTGTCCCATTCAAGTATTGTCAGCTTTCCTGTGACATATCTGGGAGACAGCTCTTGATGTTCTTGAAAAATGTTGCCCACATTGTCCAGTGCAATACCAACTGAATGAAAGTAAGTCCAGTTGTAAAGCTGGTTGGCTGTGGACCTGGTAGATATTTCACTCAGATACAGCAAGTCTTTGGAAGTATTGTTCAGTTGGGTCCATGGAATATTACCTCTCATTAATTAAAAAGAAAAGTTAATATTAAAGTATTTAGGATGCAAATCTCAAAAAACAGCAAAAGCAAAGCATCGTGTACCAACTCAAGACAAATGCAGTCTCTCATCAGACATCTGAAGTCATGCTGTTTCTGTTGAAGATTTCAGCAACATGAGTTGGATTCCATTACCAACACTTTCTAAATCAACTGTTCGGAAGAGGAGTCCAGAGGCTTTAAGAAAATCTAATTTTCCCAGAGTTTGGGTATTCAGCAGTGTCTAAAAACCAGGCCAAGAGCTTTTGAAATTGAGAAAACACATCTGACGATTCATGACTGGAAAATGCGGTCAACATCGAGCTGTAGGTGCTCACATCTTCAGAAACTCAATCCAAGGTTCCCTCAAGTTAGAAACCTGAAGTTTCCAGAATGAGAAGTCACTTTGGAAAATGTTAGCCTCAAATTCAATTTGTTTTAGCTTTTCTAGCTATTAAGATGGGAAGAAAAATATTGTATAGTGACTAAATACGATTATTATGTAGTGGCTCGCTGAGCTGATAAAGTGGAATAATACATGTGAAATAGTAGTGTCACACTAGAGGTGAGACACCATTCATTTGTGAAAAGGCAGGGACATACTTGTCCACCACTGGCTTTCTGATTTAAGGCATATCCAAACAATATAAATGTAACTTCCCTTCACTTTGATAAAGGGCTTGGAAATGAAGTCTGGGCTTACTGAGCTACTTGTGTCACAAACCAACAATTCTTCCATAGTTTCCACAGTCTTGCTTTTAAGTGTTAGTGCACTTTTCCCTTTGCATCCAGCACCATCCAGACTGTCTTCCTGCTCCATCACTGTGTCGAAGCAAGCAATACCTCCTGGATACTTTGGTGGATCTTAATTTCCAACAAAATAGAGAAAGCAGACAAGTCTCAAAGATCAGTCTGCTCTGGGGGTAATACACCAGGATTTGTGGTCTTTTTTCTTAGAAAATTTGTAGGCCAGCATCTTCCTCCTGATCATTATCAGTGAGAGGTGCTTACAGAAGAAAATATAATCAGAAATCCCATATACACATGATTAGAGAACAGGATCATTCATTATATCTCCAATTTCCCCTCCTTTGGTTTAAACCTAAAACAAACCAGAAAGTTGCTCTGTCTCTCAGATTTTCAAACACAAATGGGTGTTGTAATTAATTCCTGCACATTACACAACTGCTGAGATATTTTTATACAACATTAAATTTATTACGTAATTTTCTGACACATAATGACTGATTCTTCACTGGTTCCTAAGTACCTCACTGAAAACTTGGGTGGTATCAGCTCATCGCTGATGCTCTAAAACTCTTAATTACTTCTCTTTTTTTTAAGGTGGATGCTTTTGTCTTCTGATGGAATTTTATTTGTCCTCTCATCTTTAGAGGCAACACAGTTTTGCAATAGGTTGAATCTTCTCCTTGTAAAAGAAATCTTTTAGCACACTATTTTCTGTTCAGTGCTATGCACCCAGATCCTGGCAACTTCAAGGTCATATTTTGCCATAGAAATTAATCAAAAAAGAACTGAGAGATGACCTAGAATAGGAGACTCAAAAGAGTGAGTCATGACAGAGCATTAGAAAAACCTATTTTCCCAGCTCTGGTGTAAGGCTGTCCCCTGTCAAAGCTTTAACTGAGTTTTGTTATTGTTGGTCTCAGTAGATCTTTGAAAGCTCTGATTTTCCTGCTTCTATTTTACACTCACAGAAAACCCTGTTGGCATATGTTTAAGTAGCAGTGTGTGGTCTGTATATCTGAAGACATCTATATCATGTTATACATTTTCATGGTGTTGAAGAACCATGTTTTTTGCCTCTTGTCCTAACTACAAGCTCAGTTGCAGCCCACACAGCAGCTGTATAGTACATGAACCTCTGGGTAGCCAGAAGGAACTGCATTCCTGGAAAATGATGAAACCAAGGATTCATTTTTCATTCCCACCGCTCCCATTAGCAGATAGCAGTCACTTTTATCACTCCAGATATATTAGTCAGAATGTTCTCACCACATTGGGGCTTCACAGTGCTGGGATGCTGCACAAGCTCTCAATGTGTGCATTCCTTCAATGCAAAGGACAAGAACATCATTTTATTCTTGCCTCAGGCATCTCCCCTTTCCTAAGCCAACTTCTCCAATCACGGTGTGCATCTCCTGTTTATCATGCAATAGATTTCATTGACTGGTGGAGATTCAATAAACATGGGTCTGATGTATCTTGATAAAAGAGACTCGAACCAAAACAGGTGGATGGGAGAAAAGCTCTCTTCCTCTTTAACCCATCCCTAGCTCTTATCAAAGGAAGCCTCATGTACTTGATGATGTATTTGCTTTTCAAGCCCCAACAAGAAATTTTTAAGCCCCACTATAAAGCAAAAAGACCCCAGCACTGTCAGCCCCATACATTCAATTGACATGTATCAAGTAAAGAGAACATAAGATGTTTTATTCTTTTCTTTCAAAGTTTTGAGGCTCAAGTGACATTAAGAACACAGCCATGGTGCTGGAAAATTGAAGGGGAGGATTGCCTTTTTACAGGAAAGCTGACATTCCTTTGTAGTTAATTAATTATATCTCGATGAGCCAGGGTTAAACCCAACATACAGGTTAGTGCAAGGCATCTCAGACAGAAGGGGCTGCAGTTTGGAGCTTCTTATGCAAGGAAAACTCCCCTTCTGCTCATAGAACATTTGCCTTTTTTAACCCCAGAAGGTCTGATTTGCACAATGTTACCTGCTGCAAATCAGCCACCTACTGCAGCTGTCCTTTTATATTCCTTCTCTGGGAGGAGACAGACCCAGACATGTTCTGGGAGGAGCAGGCTGCTAGTATGACACCTCCCTGAAATATAGTGCTTCAATAAGCACTGAGACCTCAGGGTATGGCTAGGTTTCCTACTTCAGGCAGCACGTTCTAGGAACGCCACACCTCATCATGGGTTTGGCCTCCTCTGCACCCACTGGTGCCACCCAGGTGATCGCCATCTCATAGACAGCCTGTGCCATATCTGTCACTCAAGCTCCTCACACAGCCTACAGGGCAGGGTGATGCCTGCTCAATGGCTTATCCAGACTTGAAAAGGAGCTGCTTCTGTGTTTTGTCAGTGTCTCACTTTTAAAAGCATACATTGACTTGTATTTCCAGAGGGGAAGGACAATAGTGTGGGAGCTGAGGAAGCCAAGGTTTGGTTTGTCATTTTAAGAAAGACTTCTTGGGTGACCCTGAAATGATGTAGTATCTCTGTATCCCAATTTCCTGCTTCTAAAATGAGAATAGTAGCTGCCTTGACTGAGGAGTGTGCTGGAAGGACACAGAGTAACATTTATGAAGTGTTTGAATACCACAGTTGGGAAAGAAGGGGAGCATAGGAGCACATTTGATGACAGATTTACACTTCCTTTACAGTTACATGTATAAACTGTTCTTTGTGTGATGCTTCATCTATTGACTCCAAGATTAAAAATTCAATGAGTGCATCAAGAGAATCAGATTCTTTCCTAAAATGAGTGAGATGGCATGCAAATCCCTTAATAGTCTGGCTCAGGGTAGTATTGTTCTTCCTGATGGACAGGGCAAAAAAGCAAGTGGAACAAGTTTGGATGACAGCAAGCTAAGATATGAGTGATAATGGTACGTATGATGGTGTCATTAAACAAAATTGTACTTCCAAAAGCTCCACCTTGGGTAGTTACACCATGGGAGGAAAAAAGAATAAACTAATTAACGATACCTAAGCCTGCAACTTCTGCATCTCCTGGGAGCATTCAAGCTACTGGGTTATAGATTGATCAGAGAATGTGTCTGGTATTTCAGAAGGATGTTGAAAAGGTCTCAATTTAATTGCAGAAAGAAACAAAAGCAAAAAACAGTCATGAAATGAAACTCTTGGATTTTTGCTAATCCAGAGTTTAGGGGGTTGGGGGAGAATTTAAGCTCCCACAGGGAGGCCAGTAGGCAAAGATCAGCTGCAAGTGATAGAATGAGATGTAACATATATAACATTCTCCTTTGAAAAACAGAAATGTTCCATTCCTCAAAGAACTTTGCCATGATGCATCCTGACAGAGGCCCAGAAGCATTCTCCACACAAGGCAAGGCAAGTGCTTGACAGAAGTATACTTGGCCAGGAGAACAGAATAATTTTCCCTTGATTTCAGTGGGAGCTGCATCCACTTGCAGCCCGACAAATCTGGTCCTGAGTAATGCAGCATGTATGGCTGGGTATGCCTCTCTTGTTCTCTCACACACACCTACATACACAAACAGAGACTTTTGCCCGCTGACTCACCGCCTTCCCAGCAATCAGTGCTCCTTGACTAGTTAAAACATGTGGCTGATACTCTCTCAACCCTGTGGATTAACCCCTATCTCCTTTATACACCATCACCTATCACTCAGCAACAGAAAACAGGCTCTGATTTGGGCCTGATGGGCACTCTCAGTGGTGATGCATGAAGACAGACAGATTTTTTTTATGAGCTCACTTGACCCTTCAGGGTAAGAAGTGGAAATACTAGTTGTGTAGTAAATTGAGCAAACATGACATGGATGGTAAGAGGGAGAGACAGGAGAGAAGGCACAAATAACTGTGAGGGCTCTGCTTCTTTCCATGTAGCAGGAGGATGGGATGCCACCAACAAAGGGAGAGTCTCTCTTACGTCAGAGCTGAGCTTATACCTGCAGAGTCAACCCAGATATTTGAACAAGACAGCTGTGATCTAAAATAAGAAAACCTCCAGTCGAGTTGGTTTTCTAACGTCCAATTGTTTAAAAATCCCCAGATTTTTATCCCTCTGAACAGCACCTGGAAACCTTTTAATTAGCTTGATTTTTCTACTTTGAGGTTGAGTGGAGAGAAAACATGCTTTTCTTGTTTTCCAGGTCAATAAAGTTGCAAGATCCCCCCTAGACTCATTTTTCTGCTGCAAGAGAACCTGCAAAATACGTTTGCAACATCTGCCAGGGCACAACAGTCTGTTATTACTGCACAAAACAAAAGCATATTACTAAGATGAGTGACAGATGTAAGACAAAAATGTTAAAAATCTTTTTAGTTGTAACTTAATCAAACTCAACATCTTATTTTACAGACATAATGTTAAATTACGCTACTACATTCTATGGTAAAAGTTCTTGAATATAAGGCAGATGTCTCCACTCATGAATTCACAATAGAAAGAAGTGGCCAAAGCCCTTCAGTTTGCAGAAATAAGGTCTGGCCATGTTCTGGATATGAGCTTCTCTGTCCTCTCTTCATTTAGGGATGCAGAATTTTGTCATGATAAATTAAGTTTCCAAAATGAGTCTTATATCATCTTGCTGCCCCACCTGTTTAATAACTAGTTTAACACAAAGGGAAGAGGATGCCATCAAGGTCTATTAGCCTGTTGCCAGTCATTGGCACTTGAGACAGGATACCTGTAGCCCAAAGTTTTACTAGTCAATTTGATAGTTTGACAGGGAAGAGGAGCTGCTGCCTTGGAAACGTCTCATTGAAAAGTTGTTTCCAGAGTTTAATGTTTCTGTGACCATTCTGCTTCAAGACAGAAGGGAGACCTGAAATTTTCCAGGGCTCAAGAGTAGGGATGGAAGAGGCTCTGTTTCAGAGATTCCTAGCACTGGATTTTCTCTCTCTGTTTCATTTGTTCTGACATTCTCCTCTAACCAGTAAACCTTATTGCTCTTTCTGGAGCACATTTGCAACATGTTTGTAACTCTGGGAGATGCATTCAGCAGATAAAGGTTGCAATTCCATGTTGTGCAACAAGGTAGAGCTTGGTCTGACAAGCAGGGAGCTTGTTCACCAATATAGACGGCTCATCAAAGCATTTCTGTCCTCACCTGAAACTTCCCTCCATCACTGTCACTATAACCACACATGCATCCCTGCCCTATTGCTCCAGTGACTTAAACTGAGACTGCCAATTAATCTAAGAACATGGCTATTATAAAATAATCCATTTGACCTGAATGGTTAAGTCTACTTCAAAGGGAATTGTTTGTCCAGACATGTAGACATGGCTTCTACAATGATTTTTGCTACTCTAGTTTATGACAGTTTCCCAGAAGAAATACATTTTATAAGGAAAGGCATTTTGGGGAAAGTTTCTGATTACTTTCATTTATCTAGGACTGTGATGATATGAAAATATCAGTGAAGAGCCACATCTAACCACCCTGACTGTGTTATCAATAGATTGTAGAAAAGTATCGGCCAAAACAGAAACTACCAAGTAACTTGCTAAGGTGTAAACATATTTTTGAACCCAGGTCTGCAAAAGTAGAGAAGCTAGTGATTTAATCCATCAGCACCTTGTCAGTCCAATAGAGGAAAGGCTTGAAAAGAGCAGCACAAAGCAATCTGGGATTTAATTCCCATCAAATTCCAATTTCCAATGGTCAGAGACAAAATAAAAATGGAAAAATATCCTAAGGCAAACTGGCATGGGGGTCAGAACACAAGCAGTTAACATTAATTATGTATTACCCAAGCACTATAGATAGCACTAAACAGGAAGGAGAAAGACTCATAAAGCTATTAATAATGAACATTAAATTTGTAAACACTCTATGAGGAATAATTTGCATAGCAATATAAGCATGGTATCTCATACTGAAAAGCTGGAAGCAGTACTCTGGTAAAAAAAAAATCATTATTTTTTATGTTTAAAACTATAGTTCTATTTATTTATTTATAAGCACATTCTATGGTCTCTAATTCACAGGTTCCTGACTTTGTGGAACATAACTACTTTGCCACTGCAGACATTCTTACTTTCTGGGCACAGGCAGTAACAGGCATTTGTTTTGCAATGGGCTTAGATGGGCAGCGGTTACTAGCAATAGCTGTGCTTGTTTGAACACACAGATAGGTCAAGAGTGCATAATCTAGAGGATCTGGATTTTTACTCTGTCCTTGTGTCTCAATTTGCCTTATGAGAAGGCATTATATTGGGTTGTATGTTATTAGAAGAGTCACATCTCTGTTAGAGCAGCTCTCAGCTTTTCAGTGAAATAAATACCTGCAGTGCCTTTCTGGTACTTCATCTCCTTTAAGAACTCACACAGTTGACTCTGATGGCATGTTATCCTGAAGTTTGATGGAATTACTCTAATCTTCATACTTTGGTGGGGAGAAAGTGGGTAGAGCCCACTTTGTATAATGTTTCAGGGACCACAGTATCTAAACATGGTGCATGGATTTAAACATGTCACCAGTTACTAGGGGTCAGCAATATCCTGACCTAGCAGTGCCAGAGGTCATTATCACAAGCAAGACACTGGTTCTCTTATTACCCTTATGACTAAGATGCCAATTTGCATTTATACTAATCAGAACAGTTCCAAAATATTCAGAATTGCTTAAAACATGGGAAAACAAATGCCATTTGTTATACAATCCACAGGGTTCACCAGGCTTCTCTGAAACTGCTTAGGCTAATTCAGGAGACTGCAAGAACAATACAAAACATGATGACATTTGTCAGACCTAGGAAACCACAGGATTAAGTTACGTCTGGCAACTTCAGCAGAGAAATTTCTTCTTTGCTTTCCACTGAGCCTGAGAAGCAGAGTGCTGATAACTTGCACCTCAAGACAGTAGGGAAATTTCCCTATAACATGACAAGGTAATACATTGAGCAGGTCAACACCCAGGGCTGGAGGGAGTTCCTCTCTCACCTTGTGTGAGATTGGTACACAGTCCCCTTCCACACCTCACCAGAGAGCACACCTCTGAGTCTCAGCTCTACCTACTCCACTTGGCAGGGCAAACTTCCTGTGGGCTGTGCTAAACTCTTCGCAGCTGGGAGTTGCTTTTGCATATATAACAGACACCTTGTGGTGGATTCTGATTTGATTTTCCAGAGAGGCCTCTTGGGAGTGTGTCTCAGGAACAGGGTACAGAAGAAGATGGGGAAGGATGTGGTCGCATGCTTGATCAGAAAAGCAATAATGAAAAGTGGATGGAGAAAGGGAGAGAGCAGTGGGAGTTTTCTCATCAATTCTGGGTCCTGTTGGGCCAGCAGCCCCTCTGGTATGTTTAAGGATGCTGTGTGCCTTAACAGCCTCCATTTACTAATGCAGTAATGACCTGCTGGAGGAGGATTTGGCCGCTGTGCTAATTGCATTCCTCCACTGCACAATAACTTAACACATTATTAAGATTCCACAGAGACGGTCAGGGAATTCATCTCTTTCCAGTGCTCTCCTGACCCCAGCACCATCTCTCTCTCTCTCTCACACACACACACACACACACACAGAGTTCTTTCCTGCTTTTCCCAAATTCAAATAGATGCTTTCAAAAGCTAGAAAGGGAATATTCCATTATTTGTAACACTGGTATAATGGCATTTTTTTCTTTATATTCAACATTTTTTACTTAATTTTGAATAGATGCAAGTTCCAGCTCTCCTGTTTTACACTGAGCAAAAAGGCTCAGAGATGAACTCCATGGGGTAAGATGGCCAGAACTTCGGTCAATTCATATCTGTTGAAGACAAGACCTCCTTTACCACAGCTCAGATTTTTACAAACTTACCTAGCTCAGAGAGATGGACCAAAGTACAGCAGAGAGATGCTTTTTCCTTGGGATTTTTTGTTTGCTTTGTGGTTGGCTGTTGCACAATCTGACCCAATATAGTTCCTCCATTCATAGAATCATAGCATCATTATGGTTGGGAAAGACTTTTAAGATCTTAGACTCTACTGTCTGCCCTCACACTGCCAGGCCCATCACTAAACTAAACCATGTCACTCAACACCTCATCTATGTAACTTTTGAGTATCTCTAGGGATAGTGACTCCATCACTCTCCTGGGCAGCCCCTTCCAATGCTTAACAACCCTCTCAGTGGAGGGGTTCTTCCTCAGCTCCAATCCAAACCTTTCCTGGTGCAACACAAGCCCACGTCCTCGTGTCTTGTCATTCATTACTGAAGAGAAGAAACCAACACTCACCTCACTGCGGCACCCTGTCAGATAGTTGTAGTAGTTGATCATGTCTCCCCTCAACCTCCTCTTCTCTAAGCTAAACATCCCCAACTCCCTCAGCTGCTCCTCATAAGACCCTTCACCAGCTTCATTGCCTGTCTCTGGACATGCTCCAGCATTTCAATGCCTTTTTGTAGTGAAGGGCCCAGAACTGAACACTGTATTTGAGGTGCAGCCTCACCAGTGCCTAATAAGGGGGAAAATCCCTTTCCTGGGCCTGCTGGTCACACTATCTCTGATACAGGGCAGGATGCCATTGGCCTTCTTGGCCACCTGTGCACACTGCTAGCTCATGTTCAGCTGCTGTAAATTAACACCTCCAGGTCCCTTCTGCCAGGCACCTCTCCAGCCCCTCTGCAGCAGCCTGGAGCATTGTCTGGGGTTGTTGTGGGCCATGTGCAGGACCCTGCACTTGGACTATCAGAAAAGAATGTAAAGCAATAGTGATCATTCTAGTGTGTATATTTAGAGCTGCTAGTCGTCCAAGATAGTACAGCCCTTGAATCACAAAAAAAATGGAGGGTTAAAACCCTTTCAGAACTGTTAAAAACCACAAGCAGGGAGGTGAGAGGTTGGGAATATGAGGACAGTTGAATCAATTTGGGTTGTATAGCAAATAAGAGCACATAGTGGAAGTGAGTGCTATCATAAGAGTCTCGAGGGCAGCTCTCAATCTGATTTGCTAGTGCAAGGTGGGCACTTGAGTAATCTCACTGCACTTCTCATATGCCATCACAGTGAGAGCTAGCAGGTGGTTTATCTTGCAACCTGACAGTAATGATACTGTGGATTGCCCATCACCAATTTTGTCCCCTTCCTCCTCATTTTTAGGTCCTCTCTCTTAAGGATGTTGTCTAAGGATAAGAGGCCAAATCACACCTTCTTCAGAGGCAATGTCTGTCCTGCATGTCAGTCGTTGTGAGTGAGCTGGATCTGCCACAGTGGATTGCCAGTGGCATCACCTATTTGCCTCTGAACATGAGTCTGAAGGCTGAGGCATTGCCTCCACTCACCAGCAAGACAGAGACCAGCTCTGCTCCTCCTGATTGCTGCCCTCAACACTGCCCACCACTCCAGCCTGCTCATATGCCTGCAGCATCTTTCCTATTAATACATGTCAGTATTCTGCAATTTCTTCCTTTAGAAATCTTAAGTCTCCTCTGTAGTACACCATGTTCAAGCTGTAATAATTTTATCAGTTTACACTAGATCTAGTAAGTATCCTACCACTTTTAAACTGTTTGATTTGTAGGGGGAAGAAACTGTCTTTTTCGTTGGCTCTTGTTAGAGTAACACCTACACTCAGCTCACTAAATAAATTAATGGTAGCAGTATTCATAAATAATAATTATAAATGAAAGTGTGTCCAAGGTTAAAACTCATTTGATAGAAGCTTCCTCTGGCTTTGACTGGTTTGAATTACCATTTGGTTTATAATCCAACCTCCTCTGCTTTTTCTTTATTTGTATGTATCCTTACATATCTATGTAAAACATCAATTAGAAGGCAGTAGGTTAGGTTTATTTCTACTGCCAAAGTACCACAAATCTTCACCGAGACACTCACCTGAAATGATCTGAGCACAGTGAACTAACCTGAAGGACACTTTGTGACCATTCTCAGAAAGCCTTCCCTCACAGCAGGCTGCAGGGGGCCAGGAGGTACTGACCCTGGTTCCTGGCCTCCATCCCCTGCTGGCGAGGGCACAGCAGACTCAGCGCATGAGTCGTCCCACGGGCCAGATGCAGCCTGGCACACAGTAGCACGTGGAAAGGGTTACTGCTGTCATAAGTAAGAGGCTGTTGGGTCATCAAAGTGAAGTCAAATTTCTTTTACTGTTTATTTAAAAAATCCTTACAAATGTTGGGATTTTTTCCTTCTCTGCTGCTAGGAATGAGCTGGTTTGAATGGGGCAAGTCCTCTACTGCAGTATAATCATGCTCAGGTGCAGAACAAGTTGAGTTTGGATTTTCCCCAAATAAGCTCATTAATGTATTAGTCACAAACAGACCTCAAGGACACTTGACCTCAATGTCTCTGCCTTCCTCTCTGATCACCTTCCAGCTTCTGCTTCAGCAACAGAAAACTACAAAGAAAAAAAATGGCAGAGTCAACTAAACGAAGGAAAGCCAAAGATTAGGGCTGTGGTTGGCTCAGCAAAGCCCAGCCTGTGTGCCATGTTCCCTGTAACCATTTCCAGGTTACTCCCATGTTGTAAATCCAGCTAGTTACCTTGGGAAGGATTTTGACCTTTCAGATGGATAATTTTCTACATCATCTCTCTTTGTGCAGGGTTTTAAAAAGTTATGTTTAAAAGTATAGCACAGGCATCTTCAGTGATTAGTATTTTAGTGACTGATAATTAATACAACTGGGAAAAGCCTGAGAAGCAGATAGGGTAAACAGCAAAGAAGGGCACATAGAAATGAAAAAGAAAAAAGGGGCTGCAGACAATATAGGAGAAAATAGAATGACTCCTTTTCAACAAAGAGCTTTTCTTCTGACTTCCCAGCTCTGCCATTCCCCAATTGCATTAAAGCGGTTGGCAAGATGAATAATATTTTTAGATGAAATATACTGGCAGAACAACAGGAACTGCAGCCCCTTTACTGTTCTGCTGGAAATTGCTGCTGCTGTTTCTGGTAAATATGGCTGGTGGCAGGACCTGGCTTGTAGCTTTAACCACATGTGGGAAGTTCATGGGGCAAAGATGCCAAGTCTAAAATTAACCCCTTGAAAAAAAAAAAAAAGATTAAAAACAAAGTGCCTGGAGCAGTGTGAGAGTGTTTAGGTTGTTATTTTTAGTCTTTCATTATATTAAGACATGCAGAGATTTGGATTAATTAAGGATAAAAAAAAATAACTATCTCAATGTTTTCTGGACTGAAAGGAACAAAGCATTTGCATGAAATACTGGAGCTTTAAGGCCTTAGACTAGAACCAAGTAAGAGATCGAGCACTAAGGGTGAAGGCTCTCTGAAGCTCCCGCTACTGCTGTGGAGAGTGGACTTAAGGTGTCCCAAGGTTTTACTACGAGCAGCACATTTCTCTCAGCTCCATTACTGGGACCACACTGATTTTTGCAAAGACCTCACAAAAAAATGAGTGTGTGTCATCCTTGGGCATGTGGAGAATTCAAGAACATAACATGAAAGGGTCAACATCTGTAAAGCAGATAAAAGGTGCAACACTGAAGCATATTGGTGTTTCCTCATTTTTATGTGTTTATATTTGTTTCTTTCTGGTTTTTTGTACATATCTCCAAATTTCAGGGCCATTTGAAGGCCTGAAGTTTAAACTTCAGAGTATGATGTCACAGCTGATGTTGGGCACACTGGTGAGCGTTTTAAAATAACTTTATTAATTTCATCAGTATCACCAATAATAAAAGCTAATCTCAAAATAACCACTGCTCCACCTTTCACCCCCTGAAAAGTATAAAAATTCATCCCTCTATGGAAATAAAACATTTTTATCTAGACTTCATTCTTGGCTGAGTTTTCTAGTGCTTGCTTTGGGAGATAGTCTGTTGTCTCAGCCCCTAAAGGTTTTGTTGCTTTTTCTACTTTGTCCTTTGAAACAAAAATCTTGTGAGGATACCTGCTGTAAAAGGAATATCTGTAGTAATAAGGGAATGGCATGGAGCTAGTTAAATACATTGTATTGCAAAGAAATGTTAATGTGGAACTACTGAAAAATCAGTATATATTAGTTCCTTCATGAATTCCCACCTCAAAAAATGATCAAAAATAGACATTTTATTATACATGTCTGCATATATTCTACCACTTTCTTCATGTCACAATCCTCTGTGTTACACACCTTGTGGCTTTTTAAGCTTTACTCAAAATAATGATCTCAATTTCCAATTGTTTTTTTTCTTCTTTTAGTGAATGCTAAATCTTTTGTTCTGCTAGGAGATATGGACACCACTGGATTAAGTACTGTATAGAAATCTTAATAGAAACAACCCCAAGAAAAAATCATTGTTTTTACCAATTTACAGAGATGTCAGTTCAGGCACAAATATTTGCCAAAATCTACATAAGAAACTCATATAGCTCAGTGTCTGAGTGATGGTCTCTGAAATTCCTTGCTCAGACCTCTCTTCTCTTGGCAGGTAGGGCACTTGGGTGAAAAGGGATAGAATGAAGAACAAAAAAAAAAAAAAATCCATCTCTTCTAGGAGAGACAATATGGGAATGCTGTGTAGAGCATGTTGTAACTGAGGAACTCTTCTTGCATCATCTCCAAAGTTCTGTCTCTATCTGACAGTGCAACAAACTTAGAAGTTTGGTCAGAGAGGAGGGGGATGGGGATGGGAATTAAGAGCTTATAAATAATATTTGAGGTCATCTTTCTAAAGCCAGAGAGGGATTACTGTCAACATTCTCAGTTACTGCAGGTCCTGGGGCTTTAAGGAACCCCTTAGGCTTTGGTTTAGTAAATTATTAGAGGAGAAAAAAATGAATTAATTATCTTCTATTACATGGATTAAGTAAGCATGTTTTCGATTTATCTATGGTATATTCTGATTTCGTGTTACAAATACTTAAGTATTGCATAATGGAGTCATACTGGTTCGAACAGGAGAATCAGATCTTTGTGGATCAGAGCCAAAAGCTCATTGACATCAACAGGGAAGCTTTCTACTGACTTCAGTGAGCTGCAACTAAGAGTCTATAAATATAGGAAAGGGTTTTTATGGCTATTCTTGCAAAAAAAAAAAAAAACCTGAAACTTAGGAGAACTCTTGTTTATGTCTCATGCATCATTAGCATACTCATGAGCTAAGCTGTGACTACCACTAGCCAGAAAGATTCTAATGTCTAATCCCCTGACTATTTGCAAGGCAGTCACAACAGCTTTTAGAAACTGGTTTGGGCTTACAATCTGCAGAGACAGAGAAATACCAAACTATATAATTCTCTGTATAACTTTTTTAACTTGCAGTCACTGTTCATTCCTTCTTAATGACCGAACACATAAACGCAATATTTTTCCTTAATGTATTCAAAACTTCAAAAGAGGTCCAGAGTACAAATAATTAATGGCACTAAGAAACCATGAGCTGAAGCCTTGAAGCTGCAGGAGTTTTGCTATTGACTTCACTGGACTAAAATTTAACCTGAAGATGATTAACTGCCAAAACTTTCAATCTCCATAAATGCTATTTTGTAATGTTAAATTGTCTAAGCCAGCTCTTACAAATGAAATAAGTAGATTAAAAATTAGAGGAAATGGAAAGAGAAGGGGTGGGAGAGAAGAAAATAGTTACGTTTTTAGGGGCAATTGTTTAAGACCTGGTATCTACATGAGAGTCTTGCAATGCAGTGACAGTACAATTTTACCAATAGTACTCAAACAAATCAGATTTTCTTCATTTTCTTTCTGCAGCAAAGTGTCTCAAGGCACAGCAACAACCAAGGTATGACACATTGACCACAAGAAGAGAAAGAATGACTCTGCACTTTCACATCCAGCCTGTTCCTTTTCTCTCTGAATGTAACCACTTCATTTAGTAAGAATTGAAAATGAAATCTCACATTACATTCATACTTAAGTCCCTTAGATGTGTGTGTGTAAGACACTTCTCTGTGCATGGGTTTATGAAGAGATAGATGAGGAAATGTTAACTTCTCTTCCTTTTTGTTGCCTTTTATTCTTTTTATTCCACTTTTTTTTTTGGTTTAATGCTTTGCAGGTGATTCTTTCCTATTTTGCTCAAATGAATGAGAATGGAAAAGAGGAGAAGGATGTCAAGCCCTCAAACAAGCAACAAATTCCTCAAGAAAAAAAAGGTAGAAAATACCAACTCACAGTTTCATGCATTGCTTCAGTTGCAAACTGGGCCCCCAGCATCTATCACTGGGTCTAATTTCCCATCTCACAACAGAAAGAGAATCTTACTTACAATGACCAAACCCAATCTGGGTGCATAAAGCTATCTAAATCCAATTAAAAAACCAACAGAAACTATTTGTCTAAAGCAACTTTCTCACTAGCTTCCCAACCCGTGCCTTTGCAGCAATAGGTTCATTTTCCTTGCCTCCTGTTTACTCAGTCTCATCTACATTTGGGTTGCACATTAGAGTCATCTGCATGGGGACGTCAGGTTCTCCTTTTTTCTCTGCAGTAGGAGCCTGGCGCTGCAGATCCCCTGCTTTTTAATCTTCCTATTTTATAGAGAAAAACTAACTCTTATTCTGCATGTTGCCTTTGCCAGTGTGATGTCACACGGCTGAAAAAAAGGGGCTCTCTTCTGAGGGGCTCTACTAGCACAAGGCAAAAGCAATGTTTGGCTTGAAGGACTCATGGAAAGAGTAAGAAACCATATCTGCACATATTTTAAAGTCATGATATTGTCTCCACTGGGCTACCCAAGAAGCTTCACATGAATTGAACAGTGGATGTCCCTCAGGAAAAAAATGAAGGATCAAAGTTCTGTATCAGAAACCACTGGTAAGAAGAGCATTCTAACTCATATTTTAGGGCCTCATGGAAATTACTCTCTCAGCCCCTGGTACAAGTAAGTATGCAGAATATAGGAGAAAGAGGTTGACAATAATAATTGATCAGAAATGAGACAATTGGTTGACTGTAGTGGCTACGTGATTAATTGTCAGGGTCCAAAAATGCCATTAAAAGCTGCAAATGATGTGAAAATTTGAAGTGAATTTTAAACAAGTACACATTTCCTGACTCGAAGGCACTTTAGCCCTATGGCCTGCAGCTTAAAAACATCACTCTGGCTTTCTTCAGTCAATCAATACCATTAAAGCCCTTAAAAAAAATCCTTTCTCCATATAGTTATAAAATATCAATTACATACATTTTCATTAGCTGAATGCAGTGATCAGGGCTGATACATTGGTTGTTTGTTTCTCAGCGAGACATCGTTGGCTCTCTCCCAATCACAGTCTTACCCGGTGGGAGCATCCTCTAATCACACTGATGGTGACCTGTAGTTGGCACTGCACTTCCCCACCAGCCGCCTGTCTACGACTGTATCACAAACTGTCACTCACAGAGCACAAAATAGGGATGCCAGGCTCCATTTTCTCCTGCCTATCACCCCTACAGTGCATTAACTGTAATGCCTGCAGAGGATATTCACTACAGGCTTGAAAAGCTCCAAGCAGACATTAATGAGTTATGCTAAACTCACTGACACTCTTGTGGAAAGTACTTTCGCCTCTGTTTCACTAATGAAGACGTTTAGATAGAGGGAAGATAAGTCACTCGCCTGAGGCCGTGCACTGATTGAGTATCAGAGACCAAATTAAACTCTTGACATTTCTTGGCCCTTAGTTCCATGTCGTGGAAGTTCTGTTTCCTAAAGAAACCATTGAAAGAGAAACTAAAACACATTGTCCCTACATTAAATATGTCACCTACTCAGTGCTCACCGATTCCTTTGCCTTTAAATGCTACCCTGTCAGCACCAGCATGCAGATATCTCTCTGTCCATGAGACCATATTTCCCTCCTCCTTTTCAGTTCAGCTCTTTTACGTGTCCACTAATGTGCATTGCCATCCAAGTTTGTTCTTCAGAAGGAACATGTTAAATGATGGCATTAATTATTACTGTTTTTTATTCTCAGAGGGAAAAAAACCCCACATAAACAAGTAAACAAAAAAGGTCATAGAATCACAGAATTCTTTCCATACAAAAATACCTTCAAGATCATAAAGTTCAACAATTAGGATGATCTACTTATTCACAACTTGCTAGATTTTATAGCTCTGCCTCTCTTCACAGATATTTTTTAACAAAAAAAGGAATGTACATACCTTCCTGAAGAACTTGAACAGGGCTAGAAAACATGAGGCTCTGTATAAACTCAATACACTCTAATTCTTCCAGTCTCATTTTCTTGTCTCCTTTCCTGTCATTTCAGATTGGTAGGCTTGTGGGATAAGTCTTCCCATATGATAATTTGGGACTTTGAAGGACTATGCTGTTCTAGTTATCAGAGCAAGCAGACTAAGCACTTCTTGCCTTGCATTTCTTGCCCTCAGCCACTACCTCTGCTCTGTAGCAGAGGGTGGCAGATGCTGACACCTGTGCTGCAAAGCTGGGTGTTATGAAACAACGTGGGCCAGAAACCTCCTACAGGGGAGTTGTGCCTTATCCCACACATCAGGTGTCTTATGCAAACTTTTCATGCCTGCACCAGGTAGCACACATAGGAGCACAACATCTCATTTCCAATGATAATCCTCTCACTGGCACCTGTTGCTGGTAACCTGTTTTGGCATAAAAAGGTCTCTCTAATCCTCAGGTGTGTCCTACATGAGTTCAGAATTAGGAATTGCAGCTGAAAACCTGATAGGAGAGGAGCATAACAAAACACTGCAGAGAGAAATAGCTTGTATTTTACTGCAACAGTGCCAGATACAGAAGGGGTCAAGATATTTCCCACTGCAAAACTGTTGAGTATGCACAAACTGAAAATATTTTTTTTATTGAAAGAAGAAAAATCAATTGTGTTTTTAGGGTTCTTTTTGTGTTTTCAGCAACTGAGGAAGCTTGAACACTGAACATCCAATTGAACAATGCAGGGAATATCCATGACAGACTGCAGATTTCCACTTTTTGGTTGTTAGAGAAATGTGTCCCTGGTTGACTACTGCAATCTGAACGCTTTCAATTACCAGAGTTTTATGTCTTTGGAAGTAATTAAAAACCTAAAAATTTTCCTTGAGGTTTTGGGTTTTTTTGGTTTTTTTCCATTTTAATGATGAAGAAATATATCTCATGGTAAATTTCAGCTAGCTCATCTTCAGAGCTCTTTGTAGCTTCCCATGATCACTATATCTATAAGGCAAAACACATCTTAAATAGACCCAAGAACTGCTTCCTCATGCAGTTGTATGCGAGGTTATACAAAGTTACACAGCATGTGTCATCATGGGCACATGTGCTTGAGATTTGGAGATTCAGCTTTGGGAGGATGAAAGTCCAAAATAAAATGGACCATCTCATTGCCATCCAGGGCTAACTTTGTGCACAGCCACCCAGTAGTGCTGTAAAATGCTGCACAGACAATGTGCATGGCTCTTCCATGGTGCCTACATGGTCAAAGTCCTTCCCCAGCAAATCCATCCCTTCCAGCAGGTAGGTCACAGGACAGCATATGGCTCTGAGCCTGCCAAAACCAGACCTGTCTTCACCACTGCTCAAGCACTGTTGAAGTCTGCATTTCAGTCCCACTTAACTATTGCAGGAGTGCGGTTGAAATCTGCACTGTCTCTTGGCTACTGCTCTGCATCTGCCAGGAACTGCACATGCTGGGGTTACATGCACACAGGGATATGCATTTAGAGGCAAGCCCACTGCCTACAGCCATAAAGGAACTGAGTCAGCCTGGTCCGCTGGATCTGGTCCTCTGAGGCTTGCAAGTTCTTCCAAGCCTATGTCTCACTGGAGTGTTTTTGGCCAGATGGAAGAAGTGAGATGCTTAGTGGTAAAAATGACACTGTTTTTGATTAAGGGAAATGGTGAAGTTTCTCTCCAGGGCAAAAAATTGTAAACTCCCATGAAAATATTATCTTCCCTGTAAGAAACTTTTAACTAAAAAAAAAGTAGAGTTTTACACAGCTTTTGTTTGCCAAGTTGCTATGCAGATGTGACTCATTTGTTCTCCCCAGGCCAAATGCTGGTTGGTGCCTAGAAAGAGGCTTAAGCCTCCCTACAGTCACACTGAGACTCTCTACTAGAAACAGCACCACAGGCCAGGTTCCAGCTGAGAAAACCTGTTCACGGATTCCTTGGACTGTCCAGTTAACAGCAGAGACAACATGGGCAGAGGACTATCTGCAAAGCTCATTGCACAACCAAAAGAGGTACTAGCCATTCTGAACACTTTCCTCCCTCTTTGGTTTGTGTCTTGTGGAAAATCATTTTATGTCTTTCTGGAAACAAGTCTTCTATGGGGATTGCAAAAGACCAAGTAGTTATGGTCAAATATATTGGGTTTGCATGGCAAATTTTTGGTAGCAGGTGGGGCTACAGGGGTGGCTTTTGTGAGAAGCTGCTAGAAGTTTCCCGTGTCCAATAGAGCCAATGCCAAATGGTTTCCAGACCGAGACATTCAGTGAATTCTGTGATATTTAGGACACGGAAGAAGAAAAATGAGCTACTGCAGCCAACAAGAGGAGTGAGAGCATGTGAGAGAAACAACTCTGCTGTGCCCCTGCAGCCATGGAGGTCATAAGGGAGAAGAGATTCACTAGCAGCCCAGGAAAGACTGCACACTGGACCAAATCTAAGTTTTTTAACATCTAACTTTCTAATGATGGATATTATTTTATGATCAAGAACAAATGCATCACCAACACACAGTCTTCTGCAGGAAAAATAAAAGATGCATTTCACTACACATATTTTAAAGCTGATTCTTTAGCTGTATGGTCACTTTATACATTATTTTTATTGTGAAGATTTTTATTATTAGTATCAAACTCTGATACTTTATGATGTTCTTTATTTTTTTTAAATTTCCTTAGATATTTTCTGTGCTTTGCCATGTGCTTTCTTTAAAATACTTCCAGGTAGCTTTAGACAGCAAAATCCACCTTCTTCTGTAGCATGACTGAGTTTATTAGAAAGCAACACTTGTTCCCATATGGAGAAACTTGCATTCCTGTTATCTAGGCCATTGGCACATGTATTTTATTTCTATTAGCGATGACAGTAACAAAACTCTTGTTGAAAATGCATTATGCAATCCAATATATCTGAGCTTTGCTTGTTCCCCTTGTAAGAAAAGAGTTGATTTATTTATTGTTGTGAAACAGTGATGAGGACTATAGTACTAAAGGAATTTAATCTTGTGTGACAAGAAGACTTGACATTCCTCTTGTAATTGTTGATGATGATTTCCTCTCTCTGGACCCTTATTACTGTTGGAAGTATTTAATGTTTCGGTTCTGAAAGCAGATGTGATAAGACATTTGAGTCTGAGGACTTCATACCAGCTTTCCAGGTAGTTTTGATGTCTGCCAATGGTGCTCCTCCAGTGTAAGGAGGGTAAGGCATCTGTCTTGGTGCTCATGTTCTCATTCCATCTGGCCACTATGAATAAAAGTTCTTAAATTTCTAATTCTCTGTGGCTTTTCTAGTCAAGGCAAAGGGAAAGATAGGCAATACATTTTGCATTTGTCTCGAGAGCTTAGGTGGATTCAGCAAACTCTAGAACAGAAAGCACCATTGGAGCAATCCTATGAATGACATAAAACTGAGTTTGGTCTCCCCTTTGCTTCCAAGGAGAGTGTTGCAGTCTGGACGTCTAGAGATGAGGATTTCTGCCAATTGTGACTCAGGAAAAGAATTTAAATGTGATGGCTTCAGCCTCGTCCTTGGTGGAATATTTGTCCACATCATAAAACCACTGGACACAATATGGAAATGCAATTGACATTAAACCAAATGATATAATCCCATCTAATGGTATTATAATGAATCCCAAGTGATCTAAACATGATTGGGCAACTATTTCAAAGTGTTACTGAAACAGTTTTTATAGCATAAAGGTCTGCGTTTGCCAGTCAGTGGCCAGACACACAGAACAGACTGCAGTAAGTTAACCAATTCCCACCCTGTAAACCTGTGGCTGCTTCATAGAGAAACATGTTTTTTTAATTAGTGCTTATACTTTTTGAAAGATTCAAAGGAGTTTTCTTAAGTGTGTTTCTTTTTTTAATATACATTGCTCCTATTCCCAGTTAGCTATTTCTGGCCTGTAGTGAAATCCCCTGATGAGTAGAAGGGGATTAAACTTCTGTAAATCTACCATTTATGAACTTGTGAGTTGCTAAATGATGTTGGCCTTTCACTTAATGGCTGGTCATGCCTTACCTGTCTGTATGGTTTGCTGTCTTATTGCTCTTGCTCTGGTGTTACTGTTTCTAGTCAATCTTGCATAAGGTACATTCTGGCAAGAATCTGAACCAAATGGTACGTGAACACAGCAGACCGTCTGCTTGACTGAATGGCTTCCAACTGCAGTTCTCCAATCTTCTTTCCTCTGGAGGAATGGGAAGAGAAGAAAAAGAGCTTTTCCTTCAATCTGGAATAGCATCTGATTTTTTTTACGAAAGGTCATTTCCTAGCTCAATGCAACTCAAGAGTCTGGATGTTCTTGAAAGGGTAAGCTGCCTCTAAAGTCCCCCTATATCACATGAAATACTGAATAGTATTCATAAAACATCAAGATTGTGTCTTATATCTTGTAGTGTGTTTCACACACAAACCTGAAATAGACGTAGAGGGACTTCTTTGGACTCAAATATTTGCAAAAAACACGTGTTTTGCATTCTCTCTTTATTGATCTAAATAGCTGCACAATATTTAAGTTGATGGAAAATTGAGCTCTATGTAGCTGTCCTTAGTGCAGATTCCATTCTATTTTCTGGTATTTATTAAATATCTTTTGTTAAAATTTATCTGGAAACATTGGTTGTCCAGAAAAACAGGCTTACTGACAGCAGTAAGCAGCTTCTCCAGTTATATGATATTTAGTCTTAGTGACCATCTCAGCTGCAGGTGAGTCGCAAGCCAAGATCTCATTGACTTTCAAATGGAGTCAGGGGTGTTTCCTTCCTTCAGGCTCTAAGGCAGACAGTCATTCATCAGAGTATTGCAAACGTACCTGATGCCCATTCAAAGATTTCCTTTGCTTCTGGCAGTGCTATGTAAGAGCAACAAGGACAAGGCTTTGTAGTAAGAGGCACGTGTGACCTGACCTGGTTTGCATAGGGCAATACTGTGGTCAAGATGTCCTTGAAAGTTTCTTTTACGAACTGTGCAGGACAACCAAGGATTGTGATTGTTTCAAACACCTCATCACTTTTGGTATTTGGTGCCTGTTTCCCCCTCCTAAGAGCAGCTCTTACAGAAGGGGCACTTCAGGCACCCACAATCTGCTCTGAGTACTTGTATACTTCAAACAGAAACATAATACACACTCTGAAAATATAAACTGAGAATCAACACCAGAACGAAGCCTCAGTCCAACATGGACTGCAGTTCCCAGGGGCTTTTCTCCTTACCTCTGCCAGAGCTGTATAAATATCATTCCTCATGTTCAAGCTCTCTGCTCTGACGCTGCTCACCCTAATTAGATCTCTATAGGGCTCAACTAATGCTCACTTAACACCCAACCACTTTTCTATAATCTTGCTTGGGTTCCTGTGAGTTGCCTTAGGAGGAGGTTATAGTTCTTGCACCTTTATTGTGCACTGAGATAGGTTTTCTTCTGCCTCCTGGACAAAACAAAGAAGACTCACCGAAGAAACAAGAGTCTGCCTTCTATGAACTGTACAGAGCTGTATTACACAATGAAACAAACATGGTGGCAGAGCGCTTTCAAAGCACCTTCCCACTTGATTAAGAAAGTCAAGTTCAAGACTTGCTCTACAAATACACTGGAGTCTTTGAGCAGATTTAGCTAAGGTTAAGCTGATGCTATGCAGTCATTTCTCCATATACTCTCAGCCACAGTGTCCTGCTTACAACAGGCTAGTTTGCCTGGACCCTGGCTTAAGAAGATTAAAATGCAAGAATCCCTTGTTAGCAATCAAAATTACTCTTGTTGGCTTTGAAATACAATCTCAAATCTTCCACAATCTCAAATGTCCTCGTAGCTAACAACGAATGAGAAGTGTCTCTAGCAGGCACAGCAGCAGGCAGCTTGAAATCATCTCAAAAAAACTTGCATAACCAGTTATGTTTCCATACCAGAGTAATACCTCCACTAAGACTACTGGAAGTCATTTGAGTGCTGTAGCTATTTATACCCAGGGAAGATTTCCCCAGAAAAGAGAACATGAAAGATAATCTAGTCCCAAAATGCTTCAGTTCAATGGAAAATGAGCAACAAGCATTTTCTCTAGAAAACAAAGAATTTGAAATCTTTGCAAGCCATTGGGGTCCCTTCATGATGTACTCAACACTTTTGGTCTGGTATTTTATAATGCTTCAGACTACTACAGTGATGTAAGTGGTAGAAAACAAAAACAGACTGATAATTGTATTAGCCTTGAAAGTAAACCTCATTCCCCTGCTTGCAAACTTTAAGAACAAATTTAGCCACACCTGTTGCTATTTCAACTGCTCTGACCAAGATCACAGTATAATGCAATACCAAGCAAAATTTTATGAACTGACTCCCGAGTCTCTGTTTGTGAAAGGACAAATTCAAAGAACCTTACATTTTTTTCCTGATTTCAGTGATTCATTGGACTTCTACTTTGTCCCTTAAGAGTACAAATCCTGTACATTTTAGTGGGAGAGTAAGCAATTTTCAAGGGCACTTTTCCACCTTAACTGAGGAGGAAAGTGTGTGATTACTCACAGATATATATCATGTTATCAAAATGTCTGCCATTGCCATAGGGTATTGACTACCCCATGATTTTCACCTGTGCCTTATGGGTTAGTAAGTCTTTATATGGAGGGGAATGAGAGCAGGCTAACCATCACACAGCAGCAGTCTTTTAAACAAGGGGGGAAAAAAAAGACATTCTGCCTGAGAGGAAAATAATAAACCAAGAACAGGCAACAGTCAGATGGTTTTAGCTTTTTCTTGGGTAAAGTGCTGTGGATACAGATTAGCTTTGTTTGTTCAATATTTACTGTGTTTTCCTTTTACCTGCTCTGAAACGAGGACTTGAAGCACTTTGCTAAATGGATTGAAATTATCCGAGCTTCACAGCATGCCTTGTAAGTGCCCTAGTACTGTCTTTCACTATGCTGTTTTGCAGCTACATAGAGCAATACCCTCTCAGGGGTTTCCATAGATTCCCCTGTCCCTGCTATGGCAACAGCACACACTCAACTCTGCTCCTCATCAGTGCTGGAGGTCTGTTTGCATCAGAAAGATGCTGCTCCTTGGGGAATCAGGCCATCCTCAATGGGTCTGAAAGCTCAGAGGTTCCTGGGAGCAGAGTTCCCTCAGAGTTCATGTGACCTCAAAAGAACTACTACCTACTGTCAGGAGTATGAGGCACCTGAACTTTGGCATCTCATTCATAAGGCCAGTTTTGCCCTAGGAGTAGGAGACAGGCTACCATGAGTCTCACTGTGAGACTTTCATCATCGGTGCCACTTACCTCTATAAAGCACAGTCTTCAAATATGGGTTTCCATGCCCTAAAAAAGGTAGTGCTGACACCATGGAAGCTGGAAGAGATATTGCAGCCTCTCCAGGACACAAACTCCACCATTTTCAGTGGCAGAAGAACTCAATGACCACATGTAAATTAGATGCACATCTGTCCATTTCTTGTCTCAGCTCATCGATGTTAAGATCTGGTTAAAAAAATCTAAACTCCAGCCACAGGCACTTGTCCACAGTCCTATGTTTCCAACAATTGGTCTAATTTTTGCTGTGTTTAAGACTTTTAATTATGAGCTAATTGCACAGCACCTGTGAGCTGTTACCTCCTCCATCCTCCTATGCTGACAAATAATCCCTGTGCCAGCCTCTCTATTGGAATCATTGGCAAAGCATTCCTGATATGTCCTTTAACTTTGGAATCTCATAGATATCTAAAAGAACAATGTGCACACCTGTATACTACTCTCCATCTCAGATAAATGGAGAAAGTTCCTGCCTAATCCAAGTGAGCAAGAACAGGCAGTGGGAGACCTCATCACCATTGCACCCCGGCATGGTCCTAGTAACTTCTGTAATTTTAGGGCTCAGAGATGAAACACTTTTGCATTCATTAAATTGTAAGTCAATGTGTATAAATGTCTGTTGATTTAATGTTTCTCTTTAACATTATCTGGAGGGAAGCTGCCTGAGGCAAATACAGTACTTAGAGATGCAATGTTAGAGGAAACCTGTATCCAGGCAGCCAGGCATAGACCCAGGACAGCGTCTTCCCTGGCAAACATCCCTTACTTCCTTTTCGCCTCACTGACTTGAATCTGATGTGAGCTGTCCTTGTTTATGGTATCAGAATCACTGATGAAGACAAATATTGGAAAGAGGAGCTGAGAGACATGCAAAGGTAGCATTTGGCTGATCCTCAGAGAGCCTACACCTTCCCTCTGACCTTCACACGGTATTGATAGTTTCATAATGGACATGCAAGAATATGGGATCAAAGGGAATATCTGAGTGTTATTGGTTCTAACTACCCAAGCTTAGCCACGCTTTTAACTTTAAAAGCCTTGGAGAAACAGCTTCAATTTTGTTTTACATTTCATCTGATACAGCTTGCCTTAGTAGCCAATTAGTCTTTTGTGATTGCATATCCTAATCCCGTATGCTCAGGCTGTGCACTCTGAGTCTCCCAATGCTGGACAGCAGGCTGAGGTGTCACACTGGTGCCTGTATTCCTGGCACTGTCATCTTCCAAACACAACATGTCAGGTCACCACCATTAAGTGATCCTTCTGGCATCCAGTCCTGTACAAGGGGGGTTGTTTATTTTACTGTAGGGTTTCTTTTTATAATTACACTGAAAAAAAAAATAATCTTTATTCTGTAGAGATCTAATAGATGAGATACTCTGGGGTACAGTTCTTTTCAGACCAGAACCTAAGGTGCTTTTGTAGTCATGGATGGAAGAAAAAAGGGAAAAGGAAATACTTTCATTTTCTTACTAATCTATAGCTTATAAGACTCCATTTTATGTGCCTATAGCAGTAACATTTGAGGACGTGTTTTATTTTACTGTCATTTCTCAGTATTATAGATAGTGATCACTAAACTCTCCATAAATTATTACAGTTTGCCAACCACTTGGAAGTGATTGTTGAGATGCACAACAATAAATCAGGAAAAAAAATGTGCAGTGTTTATTTCTGCTCCTTTAGTTAATTCCTTGTCCTTGTAGCTCTTGCTACAGAAAATGGTGGTAGTGACGGATACCATCTGCATGCCGGGAGAAAGAAGCAAGTCCCCAAATCCCTAGCTTCAAAGTTTACATGCAAGAAGTGTCTCCCTGCTCTCCCATTGAGTGAAACTGCTTTGTAGCCATCAGACAGCCTGTGGGACAGCTTGTACCCCCCGAGCTGGGTGCCTGTTTACTCCCCAGCTGTTCCCCGCCCTCCAGCATGCCCAGCATGCACCCCAGAAGGCTTTGCTCTCACCACAACTAACAGGAACCAGGCTCTGAGCTGCCAGGTTGCATCCACATCCCTGCAGGTGGGCAGCAGTGCGAGAGAAGGGGGATCCCAGGCTCTCTGGAGAGAGGCAGGAAATCTAGACAAGGAGGCATAAATACAGGCTGGGGCATAAATGCTGGCCCTGACTGGGAGGAATCAAAGGGAAGCAGCTGTTTTGAACAGGGAATAAAAGAGCAATGCTGAAGTGGTTGTGAAGTGGCTTGCATTAACTGGAGAAGAGGGTAATGGGGGGTGCATGCAGAGGCAGCTTTGCAGGCTCCGCAAAACAACACTTTCCATGTTTTGCTCCCTGTCCTTTAAGATGCACAAGAGCTCTGTGTTCACTGTCTATTTTATTTTTTTTCTTAATTTCCAGGTTTTAACCCATTTCCATTCAGCCTGTTGCACTCTCCCTGCCTGGAGGGGTGGCTCTGAAGGACTGAAAACCTGGTACTTGAGTTTCCAAGTGAGCAAGGCAGTTGGCTCCCCCCAGACATGAGTAGAGGTATAAACTTCCTCAACAGCAAGATAAACAGCTGTAGGGTTTGGGGAGCTGTCTTGAAGCACTAACCTGACCCCTAAGCTAACACAACAGCAAAGGAGTCCCCGGGGACTCTTGTAAGTCCAGATGTCAGTCCATGGAAATGAGTTTTATACTGATTTTCAAACATCTGCAGCGTGTTTGGTTAAGTGCAAGCGGATGTGCTTTATGCATGTCAGGCTACCTGTTGTTACAGTTTCTTTATTTGGCTGTATCAATACAGAGATGGACATGAAACAAACACAGATCTCTCTGTGGACAACCTGCCTACAAGAAGAAAGGTTACTTCAATTGAATTCTTTCTTGCAATGAATGATTCAACCATCCATAACTACATATGTGTTTAAATATGGCTACCACTCTTGTAACTGCCTTCTGTCAGCATTCAGCTATTAAAAACAGCAACAATGTGTAGTTGTTTGAGCCAGCTTTATATTCACCTGTATGTGGTTTATATAATATATATATTGAATGGTTTCTGATGGTCACTATAGATAAAAAGCAAGGTCTGTCTCATTCATGAATAATCTTTAAAAATCATTTGTTGACTTATCCCAAATCATCAATGAAAGAGATCTACTTTTGATCTCCTGAATGCTGTGGTGTGGTGCAGTGCTCTTTCGAGTCCTGTTGCTATAAAACATCACTCTCAGCTGACACAGTTCTGTGCAGAGAATGCATTACCTGCACAGCTGTGATGGTGCATAGAGATGCCTCCATGTTAACAATGATTCATGCCAACACCACTGGCCAACAAGCAAATGCCTGCTGCAAAAGTTGGTGCTGTGTAGAACATGGGTGGTTAATTAGTGACGCTGAACTTTTATAGAAAGGGCATCCAGGAAAAGTACTTTTAGTTGGTACTTACAGAAAACCTGGGAAACAGGTTCACTGTGAGTGAATCTAATGATTCCTTTATCTGACCTGAGTGCTGGCAAGTCTTATCTGGTGGTGTTTAGGCTGGAAAAGTAGTGAGTATTTCCAGGATAGTACCCAAAAGGTACTGGACAGATATCAAATTAGAATCTCTCAGTATCCTCTCAAGGCCTCTCTTAGAAAGAGAGGAATTGTACAGATAGTGTGTCTTTTCTCTTAAATACATCCCATAGTGTTCCCAAAAGCAAGTTGCTGAGGGGAGATCTATATTTCACTTCATTTCCAGCTTATTTTGCACCCTGACCAAATAATATAACTTCCTTGTATTTCAGGTCAGCAATCTAAAGAAATGCATACTTACCAGAAATGTGCAAGAACTTAGCTACTATGCACATTTAATTGAAGCACTGATGATGAATAGGATACTTAATTTTACACCTTATACACATACAGAATTAAACAAACTGCAAACCAATTTTTGGAACAGTGCACAGGAAACTCTATTCCAGAAAATATTTTAGGTCACTATCATCACCACCAGGTAATTAATTACCTTATACTTTTTCTAGACAACAGCATCATGGGAGTTGCTACTTGCTGTAGTAGAAAGTTGGCAGAAATGCCTACTGCTAGTAGAGATAGAAATAGAAATGTTACTAGGATTTATGTATTTACCACTAATAAAACTAAACGAATTGACAAGCTGGTAGCTTCAAAATCTGTATAGAAATGGAGAATTGTCTCCCTAATACATGTTGCACTTCCTATAAGAAATGTTCAACTCATTTCTGCATCTTCAGTTTATTCTGCTTCTCTGCTCTGCTCTTACACACACACTTCTTTCACCAAGGTGATAGCTGAGTCCCTGTGCCTCCTACAAAAAGAATGGGAGCGCATCCTTTGCCATCCTCTTAGTGTATTTTACAGCAGCTAAAACATGCAGTAAGCAATTTCTTCAGCTTAATCAAAGGCCAGTTTCTGCATTAATACTTTCCCATGGCACTGAATGAAGTGGAAGTTTTTTTTTTGAAGCCTTCTGAGGTATACATCAGGAACAACTGTAAACCTGCAGAAGGTGCCTTGCTCCTCGCAGTATCGATCGTGGAGCCTTTCAGAGGGAACACTTCCAATTTTTTTTTCAAATAATTAAAGTATAATATTTTACAGCCTGATAAAATTTACAGGGACCCTTGGCAAGTAATTATAGTGCTTCTTTAAAAGAGACCCCATAAAAGATGCATGATTAGAAAGTTAAAGATCTGCATAGAATTACAACGACGTGACAAATAATTTACAAGCGATAAACCATCTCAAGGAGAGGGGGAGGGTGATTAAAAGAAAAAGAGGGAAAGACACATTAAACTAACCAGTGATGAAGTCTCACAATTAAAATAATAAATTTCCCCCCTGTGTTTAGTGTTAAGATTTTTGTAACTACAAGTTGCTGTGCTTTGGCTACAGAAAAGATTCTCTCTAGCTAGAAAAAAACTGTAGCTTCATGTTGATGTGAGGGATTTCTTTTCATCAAAGGTTGTTCTGAATTTGGCACAGTAGCTTTAATTTTATTACATGCTTAAGATAAATATTCTGTATGGACGTTCTGCCATGCTAATGATCCCTCAGACTGTGGAACAGTAGCTTGGAGGATTTTTATCTGCCTCCAGATGTTGGCTGAACTCAATTTTTATAGAGCATATTTATTAGGTTTCAGCTTAAAAAAAAAAAAAAAAAAAAAAAAAAAAGAGGGGAAAAAAAAAGAAAAGAAATAAAAAACTCAACCCTGATGTGTTCCAGCTCAAAACACCCCTTGATTTGGGGAAAATGCAGGTTTGGATGTGGACTTGAATTTTGATGATAGGGACCATATTTACAGGAGATGAGGGGCAGCTGAAACAGAATGAATATTTACCCCTGTTATTAAAAACATGGTAGAGGAGTATATTTGTCCCAGTGCTAACAGTCATTATCAGCACTGGACCTACAATGAGCGACTGCTGTAACTGTGACAGGGGAACACAGGCTGTGATGAAGTGGGCAGGTTGGAGGTGTCCCAGCTCCCACAAGAAGATGGAGAGCACATGTACAAAATGGGCTTTTCTCACAGGGGAAACAGAGCCACATTTGCCTGTGTGAAAGGCTTTTCACAACACGGTGATGCAAAAAGTGCCTTATGCCAGGCTCAAGTAAGCAGCAGAGGATCCATGTGCATTTTCCCACTCACCTTTCACCTCACATGGACAGAAAAATAAGTCATAAACCAATCTTTAAAGAAAATGATACTCATTTTAATTCCCATGTTGCCTCTGTTTCCTGGAACAGCAAGACCTTAAAGGAAAACAGTAACATGTTCTGGGATTTCCAGCTGATTTACAGAGCTTGGGTACTGATTCCCCACCAGATCATCAGTTGCATCCCTCTTTGCTTTAACAAAGGTGTATCTCTTTTGAATCAGCCTATATTTTTACATTATATATATAATAAATATTTTATATTTTCATTCATATTTTTACAGGTTTATGCATAAGTATATTTTGCTTAGACAAACCCAATTAATATCTAAGAAGACTGAGTAACTTTGTAAGAAAGGGATTTTTCTGCCCTGTTAACACATGAAATAGCCTGCAGCCTTTTGAAAGGTATTACAGTTTTTCCTCTTTCATAGTTTTCATAGTTTAGAAGTGCAGTCCCAAAAGATTGGTTAGTGGTAACTCCACATCAGAACATCTGAAACACTCCATGTCCTGGCACTGGAGATTTTACTGTGGTCTTTTTGTATCTGAAAAAGTTTCACAAAGCAAAAACCTAATTCAAGCCAGGTTGAACATTGAAGGTGTAGGAGCATAAATTTGACACCAGGTTGATTTTAGCGTGCTGATGATTTATCCTGAAGTAATTGCAGAACCAAGAACATTAATCAGATTGATTTGTACACATCTGTTTTTCAAAAAAACAGATGTTGATCAGGTGAAAAAGAAGTGCAACTCTTCTTATATCAACTGACATAAATCAGGAGTCAAATAATTGAAGGTACCTGCAATAGATACCCATGGCAATGAGAGAAGAATGATAACTTAAGTCTTGTGTTCCTGAAGAAGTCCATTTTGGGGTTCACTTTATTTTAATAATTACTCCTGCGAGTCTACCTAACTTTGTACTTTATTAGTAGCAGAAATTGTATTCAGTTATTTTGTGAGACTCCTGGCAAGTCCTAACCACTTCTTCTTGTGTCTCATAATGGCAAAAATGGAAAGAATATTACAAAATCTTTCTGAGCATGTTTGATATATCCTCTTTAAACCTCTTTATTGGGGAAGGCTCTAATTTATTCACAAGTAACAATGGATGAAAAGGAATTCGAACAGAGTGGATTTTTGCAAGTAGAAGTCAAAACTACTCTACTTCCCTAGAACTAGCAAAATGCTGTGGGCTTAACACCTCCTGAAGATGAACTGAGGAAATCATTTCAAGGCCTTAGTTGTCACTTGCAATATCAATCAGACTTTACCTTCCCCATGGCCCAAGTGTAGTACAGACAGCGAATGAAATCAGAAACAGAGAAACTACAGAGATTTCCAAAACACCTTTTCTGCTTCTCTTCTCTCATTCTAGCCCTAGGATCCAAACGTTGTAACCCTGTTGCCATATTCTTGCGGTTTGTTGAGTGGAAAATGCACATGTGTTCAAACAGCTGTATTGTTAGAGGCTTAGTCCTAAATGTAGTGCAACATCTGTAGGACAAGCAAGAGGTGTCAACTGAAGTGTATAAACCTCGAGCTAACGATACAGCGCTGTGTTGACAAAGCCTTCTGTTGGAGCTGAGATTTTCCTCAGCACGGAGTGGCAGGCAGTTCGACATTTTCCAGACATTCAAAGAGACACCTTCTGTGGGATTTCTCATGCTTTACTGCCTGCACTTCACACGCTGAGATCTCTGGGACTTGAGAACCAGCTTCTCAGCCTCTCTGCAGCAGCAGATTGCAAGATCCCACATTTCAGGGGCTGTTTGTTAGCACTGTGTCTTCAGAGCAGCTTGAAAGAGGAACTTTGTTACTCTTCAGTCTTTTCCTTTTCTTTGAAGGACTGATACAAGAGTGAGCTCAGGGGTAACGTGCGCCCCCAAGAAACTCTCCCTGCAGTCACAGTGCCACATTCATTAACTCCTGTGCTGAAAGGCACTAGTGGTCAGGGCAAGGGAATTGTGTCTAGAATTTGTTGAATGAGACAGAACTGTCATGTTCTGATGCTGAAAAGCCTCTTGTGTATCCAACAGGCAAATTCACGAGAAAATGCTTTTCCAGTAGAAATATACACACACACTTTTTTTTCTTGTTTATTCTCATTTGTTAGAACTGTAAAGGTATAATTGCTAAAAATACACTTGCTACGGAAGAAAACAGAGTAAGCTAATGTAAGGACAGTATTTCATCCTTGGAAATCCATGCTTGAGGTGATCTCAGCATCAAAGACGAGCTCTGAGGTTTCCCATATTCTGGGAATGTTCTGATCCAGGGTTTGGCTCCAATCTAGTGTGAGAGCCATGTGTTAAGCTCAGATCCAGACTGGAGTCTTCCCAAAATCTGAGGAAGTTCAGATCCAGAGTTTTGGCTTTAGCCCATGTGTAATTCAAACCAAATTGTCATCTAGATTCCAAGTGGAAATGAGTCAGAGGGCTTCATCTTAGCAGCTGATGAGATGTCCACACTGCATAATCACCATATACAGTTTGACAGCCAGCAACTACCCTGACTCAGGAGTGGACATCAGGGCCATATCTGTGGCTTGCAAAGCTTTTGTGGCCCTGAGGACCCCTCTATGTGCTCAGCAACCACATCATGGGGAGCTGTGCCTTGAAGGAAGCAATGGTTTGGTCCTATGCAACACCTGGACTTAATCCAGGTTATAAACAACAATACTTAACTGGTTTAAATGAGGACGCTGTGAAACATGACGACCTCCATTACATGACAGAGGCATTTTCTCCCTAGAGCCATGCACAGTCAGTCAGATATTGTGTGTTCTTACTGGCTCTACTTTCTTACTGCTGGGAGTCTCCTGTCTGAAGCTGTCATCCCTTAGGAAACATCTATATTCCATCACATTGCGAAGAGTTGATTAAAGGAGCAAGATTCCCCTGTGTGGCAGTAAGCAGTTTCACTGTGCTGTTTTCACTCTCAGGTTTGAGAACAGTGCCTGCCCTGTCCTGTGCTACTTAGTGCATTCTTCCCCAGCTGGGCACTCCTGTACACTTGCAGTGTGACCGTGTTTCTTAATATGAAGGAGATTTGACAGGAAACCTGGAATAACACATTAAGAATTGCTTCCATACATCCTCATTTAGATTTCAGAAGCAACTTTTTCTGAACATCACACTGTGCACGCTAAGAATTTCTCATCCCAGTCTCCATATATTTGGAAATGGTAATAGCCAATTTTGCCACTTGACATACACTTGATAGAGGAGTTCAAAGAGGACAGGACTTCACTGTTTTTATGGCCCCCCCCAGTATTTCAACTTTTTTAGAGAGAGAGAAAAATCTATTTCATCCAAAACTCTGTTGCTGCCTTGGTGTAATCCTAACAATACCCAGGACTAAGATGTCCAGCATATAGTTTTAGGAGAATCTAAACTGGGCTAGCAAACAGGTACCATGAGGTCAGTGCTGGGTTTTGTGCATAATGCCTTATCCTGTAAGGCAGGGACAAAGTCCTTTAGCTTATCAGATAAAAAACAGTATAGCTTCCTCACACAACCCTGACCTGTGGTGCAGCCACACACTGTTCTGAAACTCTCTTGGGGCAGAGAAACTCCACTCTGGAGGGTGTGTGATGTGGTAAAATGCCTGGAATTGCCCAGCATGAGTCCTGTAGTGAGAGGGTCACATATCTGTAGTTTCGCAATGCTTTGCCTGCCAGGAAAGAGTTAATGAAAAGTAGCTAGGCAGAGAGTGGTGTCTCCTATGGAATCACATGTTGTGAGAATAATGCAAGCAAACTACTTTTGCAAGGATGCTGAGGTCACTCACCACAAGCCTACAGCTCTATTACATGCAAGAGAGAAGTACAGGAACAGAATTGTGGGCAAAAGTTCTCACTCGTGGGAATTCTGTCGAACCTCTACGTGCCTTGAAGACACTTGGAATAAGATAAGCTTGATTATTATTTTCTAAAGTAAGGGACACTTTTGTTCTTTCCCTCCACCCACCCCCACCCCGTAGCAAGTCAGCAGTCTGTTGTGGTTTTGTTCCACGTGATTCCTTGAAGACAGACAAAGAAATGCAATGTCCTATCAGAGTGAATCACAGAACTTGGAAATGACCTGATTCACACGTTTTTTCCATTCTGTGTTGCTGATGTGAGCCTTAAAACAAAAGAAGAAATAATAGGTTCTGATGTTTAGTCTGTGAGTTGTTGGAGTCTGTGCTCCATTTTCCAGCGCAAGTTAAGAGACAGGAAAACACTCTGTTTTTCTGAAGCCTTCCTTTCAGACATAGATGAATGCCTGCACAGGGCAGATGCTTAAAGACATTTCAAGGGTCAGAAAAGCAAAAAACAGTTCACTTATGTCACTGTGACTTCAAGATGTGCATAAGCAGAACTGGGCCCTGGTTCCCCTTAAAACAAATAGAAGAACTGTGATAATTGGATGCAACCATAGTTTAACACAGGTTGTGTTCCAGTCTGGATGATGCCAGCAACCTGTCTTGCTACCTCAGCCTTTACCATTTATGACCCAGATGACCACTACACATCTGGTTCAAACACACATTCTTTTTTGCAGATCTCATTGCTGCTTGGAAAGTTAGCAACAATGTCACACTGGGCTTTTCTTGGGGGCAGCAACTCTCCTTTTCTGTCTATTCACAAAGCAAGAAGTGTGGCCTCTGTAAAGAGATATTCCACTGAATAAATAATACATATAAATAAGAAAGTGGTATACTTCTATATTTAATTGCAAAGAGAAACCTAATTGCTTCCTTATTTCATAGAGATATCTTCCTGACTGTGACACTGAAAGCCAAATGATGTAGCTTCTTGTGCCTTACAAATTTACAACACAATACTGGTCTTCATAATCATCTGAAAACTTCCTACTGACTAAAAGAAGAACAACTCAGGCTCCCTTTAACTAAAATAAACTTGCATAAGAACCTTGTTAGAGGAGATAGCCTGACAGAAGAACTGGACACAAGATCTGAAGAACAGGCAAAGTGCATGCCAATTGCTGCTTTTGCTTATCTCACTTTCAGTGGCTCACTTAACCGTTCAGACTGACACCTATATATTTTATATATATTTAAAAAATACAACTTTCAAAACTAGTGGGAGCCCTGCAGCTGGCATCTGCCCAGGTCCAGCATGCCAGCTGCTGCCAAGTTGCTCTTTTCATGGTTTTATTGGAATCAGTTACACATGGGTGGGCCAGGAAAAGGAGAGGAGGGAGCAAGTCAGGAAGAGGGAGAGCAACATTTTCACCCACCCTAATTTTCTTCAGTTTGTTTTGTAGTTGTACTTATTATACAACTTTGGTTTGGGTTTCCAAAGCCATTGGCACTGAGTTTGGTAGCAGCCCTGCCTTGCTCCTGTGGAAAAGCCAGAGGGTTGGTTCTGATTTGGGGTTTTTTTAATTATTATTTTGTTTTAAAACATTTTCTTCTAGGACATGCACCACATGTTTGGAGCAGTAATTGTTCCAGATGTACTTGAGCTAAAAACCTGGGCATAAATTCATTGGAAACTTGGAGAATTTGAGATGTGGCTTTGCAACCAGTCTCCAAAGTGGTTTTTTTCTCTCCAAATAGAAATGCCATCTTCTAGACTTATCTCTGTGTCTGATCAGCCTTTTCATTTTAGAGAAATATGGATAACAAAATCACCAGGTGCTTTATGCAGCCAAGCTATGCCCAGGCTGGCTGAACAGACAAGAGCTGAGCAGAGACCCAAGAAGGTAAAAGGGTTTTGTCCTGTGTTAAGGAGAAATGAGCACCGTCAAAGAGACAGTAACAGCTTGAGTATTATGACCTACAGCCCAGTGGTCCAGGCATGCTGTTTCCTACCCGAATAGTCATTTTACATCACTGGCAACCATAAAGTCCCAGCAGAGCCCATCTCTCCCAGGGCACCACTGGAAATAACTGTTAGTTTGTACTGAAACGTTGATATCTTATGGGTAAAACCGAGGTCAGACTTTTCAGTGTTATCCTAAATTGGACACTTACTGGCTGAAATCTGCCATGCCACAGAGTACAAGCTCTCCATTCTGTAATATCTGGATACCCCTTGCTTTAAAACTAAGAGTGCTTGTGTTGATGGATTCTTGGATCCTTGCTGCATGTGTGATTCACATGTTCATGTCTAAAAGAAAGAAAACTAAATAGAGATTCATTCATTTAAGAAAACAAAGCCTACAACGAAGTAATGAATGAAAGGGGGATAACATCCCTTGCAGATGACTAAGAGTTTATAGTTAATGTGTGGTGGTTTACACAGCCCCAAAACCCAATACCTATTGCCTTCCACATAGAGGAAAGACAGACATGTTGGTCTACACCATAATCAGCTGTAGATTGGTTCTCACAGTGTGTATTGAAAGACCCACTTCAGTGTGAGAGGAAGCAGACACAATGGTTGTGTGTTCCCTGAGATGGGGACACAAGTTTTGTATAAAATAACCTTTCCTACATGGTCATGCACACAGGGGTGGCAGAGTAGGTAATCTCTGGACTGGGATGAGGTGGGATATGCAGTGGCAGGCAGTTGGGAGCAGATGGGTTATGCTAAATTTCGCTGTAGCTGATTGTAGTGATGAGCCCAGTGTTTAGAGGGGAAAGCACTGTTCATCCAAGGCAACACACAAGATACAACTGGAATTCATGTCATCCTTCAGGCAAGCCTGGAGAGCAGAGAACTAGGAGGGAACATACTGCATTTAGCTCTGCAGCTGACAGTCATGGAGCTTCACTGATTTAGATGAAGTCTGTTTCAGTTTGATGAAGCATTGGGGAAGAAGAGAAGCATTAGGCAGCTGAGTACAACTAGTCAAAAATAACAATACGACTTATTCTACTTCAGTGTTAAATGTGGACAAACTACCCAGAGAACCTTTTAGAGACATTAGATACCACCAAAAGGATTTGTGTTGTCAGTCCTTCCTGCTCTGACAGCCTGTGATGTGTGTGTCTCTGAGGACTTATATTTTCATTCCAGGTATTTGTGTTTACTTTTTTTTTTTCTTTGCAAGCACTTTGAGTCACTCAGGGAGCTATTTGTGGGGCTGAAATAACATCAGATCAGACCTTCTCAGGGTTCTCCAGTTCCCTGGGAGTCAAAACATGGTGGAAAGACCAGATCTCACATTATTTTTGGCCACACAGATTGTACCCAGTGGAAGGAAGAATAGAAGTCCATTAAAAAACATAAATAAAAATGATGAGATATTCAGGTTTGGGAAGGGTTCCTGTGGAGTCTGAATACACAGGTTAAGGATTGCAATTACTTTCCTGGTTCCATACATCTTACCTGCAGTTCCCCAAGCTTTATACCATGTGATGGAGATTGTCTTCCATTTCGGAACTAAAAATTACAAATTCAGAGCTAGATCTCATTTGTAGGCAAACCCCTGTGTGAAGCTGTGCGTCACTGAGTCCATGTGGCTCAGGAATACGTCTGTGCTGTCAGGTTGGTGTAGGCTCACACCTGATCCTGGGACTAGATCCTACCATCCTTCATGTGCTAATGCACAAACCACATGAAAAAAGAGTGCTTAGCCCAACACCACCATCAGTGGCCAGACCAGCCATTGTATTGTACATGCTAGACTGAGCTCAATCCCTCACGCAGTGCAGGAGTGAACCCTCTGTGTTGGCTGCACACAGTGGATGTCTCCAAAGGTCTAGTGACCTTTCATTTAAGAGGGTTATACCTTGACCACGTGCAATATCTTTCTGTGTCCAAGTGTCCTCCTAAGTGTAGCTGGGGTGGAATTCATCCCATTAAACTTCAGCTATCTGCTGTTGAGCTAATTACCTGGGGCTCTGTGTGTAATCAAGGGAGAGAGACAAACATGCCTAAGATTATCAACTATCTCCTCTAAGGAGGACATCTAAAGAAAGACAGAAGAGTCATCCTGCAGCAGTACTCCGCTCTGCCCAGTGATAACAAAGCCACACTAGCCAGCTACTTCAGATGTCATGAACCTGCATAGAGACTTACACAGGTTATTCATACCTATTTGGACACAGGAGATATCTAAAGCTGTGGGAAATGTTTCATATAGTATGTGATTGAGCAGTGTGGGTGGAACACGTTCAGGCCTGGACACAACGTGCCTACATCTCATGTTAACTGGTGGTGTAGACACACTCTGAGCAGTTTCGTTCTTCTTCTGCTTCCTCTTCCTGCAGAGGGGATGGAGCATCTGGGCCACCCCACAGGTGTGCCCTTGTCACCTTAGAGTGACTCAGCATTAACAATGCTGCACGGAGGGTGGGAGTAGTAATGGCACAGGCTATTTCTTCTCCTCCAAATCACTGTCCAGGAGCTCACTAGGTACAGCACTTACCTCTAAACACAGAATTACTGTTTGGGAGAAGTCATGTGGCCTGAGAGACAGCTCACATTCAGCCTTTGCACAACATTTAGCATGTATGCAAGCACTTCTCATTCATGCCGAATTTCCATTTGGAGCAAAATTAATCTTAAAACAGTTTTGGGCTTCTTTTTCACTTGGGCAGATACAGGAAAAGTATCTTCAGCATCCTCTGTTTTGTTACTCTTGTTTACACCCCAAAAGCACATCAAAAGGAGATAGTTACATAATAGACATTCACTAAAAGCACATGGGCAGGGTAAATGTGATGGGTCCCTACTCCTTACAGGACTACTTGATAGCAGCTCATCCTCTTTTTTCTAGGAGGATCCACTCTCTCCTTAGCTTATAAAGGGAACTCCAATGATTTTTCACCCTTTTAAAAGAAAACAGTTTCAACTTACCTTGCTTCCAGTTCATTCAGTGTTTTGCTACTGAATAATGTGGTAGGTAAAGAACGGAAATGTTTTTGTGTTTCAGGTGCAGCCTCAGCTGTGGACCCTGAAAAAAAAAAAAAAAGGATGAGGCAGAGATTTTAACTAGCAAGCAGTGAAATGGTTCCAATGTGACACTATATTTTAAGGCCTATGTGCGTAGATTCATCACACTAGAGCAGAGTGTAAGAGAGATTGAAAGAGAACAAGATAAGCTTTCCAATGTAAAACAACTCCGATTTTTTGCCGAGTAGACAGGACAAAGTAAACAAAGTAGAACAAACAAAAGCAGAAGTGCTAGAATTAGATGAGGGAAGATGCAAAAAGAGAAAAATGGACAGAGATAAAAGAAGGTTATTGTAATATTGAAGAAATACAAGCATGAAGATACGGGAATTGGAAATGTTGTTATTTAGGTCCTTTCATAGAAAGTGGCTAGAAAAAATTTAAAGCATAAAGAGGAGATTGATGAGGCAAGCTCAGAAGAAATTATGGCAGTAAAAGGAAGGGGGGGGTGTATTGGACTGAAGAGAGTCTGAGGAATCAGAGGCAATTCGTGGCAGAGGATATTTCATCTTCAAATTTTTCCTTTTCAGAAAGATGCTACTACATTCGATGCCAACCAACCAAGTCCCAGCCTTTGGTCTTGGCACATTCTTTTTTTCTAAATAGCATTATCCCTAGAGGCTTAAGTAGCCAATAGCCCCAGAAAACATTTGATTGTTTTTTCAGTTCTCGATTCACTAAATGAATGAGTTCAATGTTTTCCCCATTTGTGAAGATCTTACCTTGACCTCCCCCCAGGAACAAAAGTGCTTCAACTCTTATGGACCTCTCATTTGGTTTTGCCCTTAGGTTTTCCTAAGCAGAGTGGCAATTAAGTTTTCCTCTCTTTGAAGTCAATATCTTTCAAGGCAGGAGCTGAAGCTATAATTTGCTTCATCCTAGCCCATTGAGGAGCCATATATTAATGGCTTTTGACCAAGTGGCATAGTCATGCTGAGGACTGAAAAGAGGTCTGGATAGCTGTTAAGCTATGCTGTTAAGCTATCAAATTCTCACTTCTCACTGTTGTAACAGTGTTGTGACACTAGCATTTTACACCACTGATAAAGGAAACAAAAACCAAAAGCACTGCAGCAGTTAGAAATAATTGAACTGAAAAGTTTTCTTAAAACTCAGGAAATAACTTCTTAGTTGTTCTTAAGAAACTTCTGCTGGCTTGCTGACAAGGGCATAAAGACATGACATGCTGGAGGAGCAATGCAAGGGAGGCAAATCTGTGGAGTGAAACTGCTGCTGATGAGAACCTGACCTCCATATTGTATGTGTCTGGAGGGGCTATTTTGCAGGAGATGTGGTCTGGTACACGGGACTGAAAGCTCATTGACAGCTGAAGCACTTTGAATACACATCTTTGGGTTTAAGTTTCACCCAAAATAATTTAGTTTGTGCACTTCTAACCTAAGCATGGTAACATAGGTACTTGGGAGATTTCCTTCAGAAAGGAATTATGAAAATGTTAACATAAATCCATCTGCTGTATTAGGAGCTGGTTAAGAACACAATCTAAATATACACAGATTAGAAAAGGAAGAAGTCCCCTCAAGAGGTGCACTGAAGTCTGACTTGGCTTCCATAGGTGCAGAAAAGGGCCTCTTTTAAATGCCAAAGGTGTGTTTGTGAGAACACAGCATCATTTAACAAATTCCAGTTGTGAATATAAGCATGAATAATAACCAGTCATGCCAACAGTACGTTGATTACATTCCCTACATGCAGAAATGATTGTTTCAGGACTCATTCACATTGTGAATACACTCATGATGAATAACTGTTAATTTAATTGTTTCTCAAATATAGAAGACAGCTTGCTCTCTTCCTTGTTTATTGAAACAAGTATTTGCATGAGCAAGAGAACTAATGAATTTTAGTTTCTCATGATGTGTACCATGTGGTTTCCCGAACAGAAATCTAGTAGCGCTGTAGCATCAATGCTTTGCTCATTAAATGTGTATGTGAGAATGAGTGTTAAAATAACAGGAGAAAATCTTTCAGTCACTTGTAAAGGAGGGAAAATTTCACTGAGGAGTAGAATCTCTGTTGTCTAGGTCTACAGCTGAGCCTCTCTCTCTCTAGGCACTAGCTGGGTTATCACCTCTTCCTCCTTTTTCACAAAACCTGTACAAACCTAAAAACTTTGAGACCTCTGTTATTTTATCAAATTCAATTGCAATTGGACGATAATTTCAAATGTTATTAGAGATGGTTGATGGATACTGGCACAGAGCAAAGACTGCATGAAGCTTCATATTCTTAGTGATGTACACAGAAAATAAGCCTGAAATTTTCAAATGGGGTAGGAGGAGAGTTGTACTCCCCAATTCTGGGTGAATATGCACTTCACTGATTTTAGGCTGCCTCAGAGATTCGAGTTTGAACAAAGTAACCGCTCTCTTGCACTGAAGCTACACAGATGCTCCTCCATCTGCCCATTGTCATGGCACCAAAAATGGAAATGCTTTGCTACAGCCTCTTGCGTGTTTACTCACCCTGTGCAGCAGCAGAGAGTTAGCAGGGCCTTTTCAGATATGTGGATCAAAGCAGGAGGTCACTGCGGTCAGCGAGCAGCCTTGGTTACCACCACACCCAGCCAAAGCATTCTTCCTTCTCCTCTGCTGACAGTCAAGGCTGACTCCCTGCATGTGACTCCCCCACCATCCCCTCCCCACCACAGGTTTCTGGTCTTACACAACTAAGACTACATATTGCATGGACAAATTTGTCACACTGTAGGACAAGAGTCCTAGCAAACATTTCCCCTTTTCCCCATCAGCCTCTCCCCCCCAGCACACAAGTGCACCCACCCACAGGCAGCTCTGCTGTGATGCTGGAAGCTTTCCTATGCTCTGCTTCCTCTCAAGAGCTGCACGGCAAACACGTTAAGAGACATTTCTGCAAAATCAGAAGGCTAAAGGTTTTTCCCCCTAGATTTGTCATAAGCAAAGAAACGTGAATTCTTTTTGCAAGGGGCTCTTGAAAGCTAAGATGAGATTATATATAATTTAAAGAAAAAGAAAATTGGTGGGAAGCAAATAGCTCTTTGGAAAACCCTCAAAATGCAATGGATATCAACAGAATGTTTCTACCACTCTCGGGAAGCACTGCCAGCCCACATCTTTCTGCTAACTCCTAATGGGTCCATTAACTACTCCTAAATAATGATGGAAACCATATGGGTGCACAGGTGGTCTCTCAATAAATACCAAATGAATTCAGTATGATCACCATTAACACAATTAATACCCAGCCAATCTACAATGATGGAACTATTAAAATTAAGCACTCCTATACTTTCTCAGTCCCATGGCAATTTTACAATGGAAACAAACAAAAGGATAGAATTAACTTTTTTTTTATTACAGTTATTTGACTTTATTTACTTACAGAGGGGTTTTAGGCTTCTGTGTAATCCACAGTGTCTTTTTTTCTGCTCTGTGCATCTTGAGGTAAGTTTTGACTTCGAGAATAAATAATTTGGGGAGAAATAATTAAAAACATCTAACTGAAATAAATGTTTGTTTATTTGGGGGAGAAAATTCCACGTATTTGTGTGTTAAAACAAAGTGCTTTCTACTTTTTGCAGAAGGCTGTAAACACAAGCAATGAATATGAGATGGCTACAGCTGCTCTTTTTATTATCTATACGGTGAGTTCATCACTGTTTCCTGATGGGCCTATTAATGTGGTTGGGATTTTAATTTTAATTTTTTTTGTTAGCATTGTTCCAACATATACAGTGGTCCACTCAGTTGTGAAAGGAAGACATTCGTAATTGACCTCCTGTAATGAAATGCCTGATGTAGGCCCACTGTTGCTGTGATATTTTGGCTCTCTAACAAGGAAGAATTGGGGGTTTATTTTTTAGAACCAGACCAGTAACCTGGCTTAGTTCAAATTCAGTCTCCATTTTCCTGTTTCCTTTGAAATCAATAGCAAAACTCCCTTGAGTTGAGCAAGACAGTATCAGTTCCAAAGTCTGTGTGGTCGAGCACAGGTCAAACTCAACACCCTGGCTTTTGTCCACCTTGACAACAGATGAAAAAGGGGTGCTTGAAAAATTGCAAAATTTGTTCTGTTTGCCTCCAGGGGCTATTTTGTATGAAACACTAAAGGTTTTTGGTGAAAATTCAGAGATTAAAATTTGGGATCTTCTAAACCCTAATAAAATTTTTCTTGTTCTGCAGGGGAGGAGGGTCAGAGGAGCATTGTCAGTGACAGCAAAAACTGACATCAGCAGAAACGTGACTTGAAATGAGTGCATTTCACCACTGGCTTTTTTGTTTGAAAACTAACATCTCGGTTTCATAAGACAGTTCTATGGGAGTTTCAAGCTTGATGCAGCTCATGCCAAGTTAATGGAGAGCTTTCTCAATGCATGGGTGCAAATCCTGTTCTGAAAAACACAAAAGACTCCTCTTTGGTGCCACAAGGAGTGAGATGGGTCCTTTGTTCTGTGGCTGGAGAGATCCCAGGGCATCCTGAGTTTCAGGACAGACTTTTGGATCTGCTCTGCTCAGCTAGACCAGGTTTTCAGCCTTTAACTGTCCCTGTTGTGTTCAGGTTTTTTTTATAACTTCTTTGTGCTCTGACTGAATCTATCTGGCAAAACCATGCAACCCCAAGCTGCCTCCGATTATACTTGCATTTAATATTCTTTGTCTCCTTAAGCAACACACTCTTCTTTCTATCCATTACCCTAGCTTTACACCTAAAGAAGATATTACTCAGAACAATCTGTGTGAGGTTTGGGTAAGCTGTGCATATGAAACTTCTCTACACCACAGTTCTATGAAATGTCACATGAGGAGCACAAAGCTCATTTCACAATTCCTTGCTAAGTTTTCTTATAAGTCATCTTGCATATAGATTGCTCTTGAGTGTTTCTGATTAACTGCAAGTATCGATGCTCTTCTTGAATAGAGAAGTCTGTGTTTCTAATTTGAATAGCATAATTTTGAAGTGTATTAAGGTAAATAGGGACAATGCACCCTTGTTCCAGAACTCAAATGCCCATGAAGTTATTCATCAATCTCTTTTTCATTTAAATTCCCACTTTACCTTAATTTGTGTTTCAAATGCAGATGAGACCTTAATTAAATAAAAATTCAGCAGATGGTTTCAAAGTCTCTGTTCAATTTACATTTCTTGTACCTTTCTTAATGTTGGACTTTATCTTCAGAGCCAGAAGTATTACCATTAGACCTCTTCTTTTAAACACATAATAATTGGTAGGCTAGAGTTCTCTATACAGGAATAAATTAAATATTTATTATGAACTCTTAAAAGCCTCCAGTTTATGTATATGTTTTGATAAATACCCAAAACTGTGTCTGAACCTTCAGAGATTAATCCAAATTCAAGTGTGTACTAGAGATGTTATTCCTTTTCTATTTAAAGAAAATTAAAAATAAAAGACTGCAACAGTAGGCAGCCACAACATATTTGATCATCAACGAGTCCAAGAACTTAATTTGACAAAAATGCCAAACGTCTAAAGGGAAAAAAACCTATTACACACTTCTGATCTGTAGAAAAAGTTGTTGTATAATTGTGTTGAAGCTCAGAACAGGAGCTGAGTGACTCTGAGTGTGTTTTGTTTCATCTGAAATTTTTCATTATTAAGAACTGTAGAAAAGTAAATGAGACTGATAAGCAAAATGACAAGAGGGAAAAAGCACTTCTATTATCTATGAATCAAGACTCTGCCTACTGAATAAGTAAATATATCCCATCCTTCTCAAACAGTATTAGGAGAAAATCATTTTGTTCTATAGCACTTACCTCCTTCAGAGGAAATAATGAAGGAAAGGTAAATGCTACTTGTCTGTTTATGTTACATTTCAGGTGTAGGTAAAAACTACAAAAGACATCCATTCTTCCCCTATTTCCTTTATCCTATGAATCTGCTTTTGCCCATGACCTTAGTGGATATATACTGACAAAATTAGGCAGCTTTTCTCTTTCCCGAGTTATTTTCCCATTTGGCACTGATTTACAAGCCCACTTATATTCACTCTGTCATATCAGCTTCTCTACCTCTGCATTACTAAACATATCATTGTATTACTCAGAGCTAACTCATAAATTGCTTCCTTTCAACTTCCTTCCTTTGCATGTTGTGCAAGGGGAGTAGCCCTGCGGCACGTCCATAGATGGGGATTCCAATTTTACACCCTGCAGCTGTAGATCTCCATTGCTACCTAGACCACAGGCTTCACTTACTAATTTTGAAACAGTCTCAGCAAATATAAAAAAATTGGAGTATTTCAGCAGCTTGGGGAGAAAAGAAATCCAACTAGTTTCTCCTTTTAAAGAGACAGCCCTTTCTGATTAATAAAACCTGTTACAAAAGGTCAGCTGATGTTTTGCAGCTATCCCCAAAAGCTGAGTACTGGGTGAGCATAATGAGTAAGAACTGTGTTGACAGGATCCAGGTAGAATTTGAGGTGTGGCAAAGATGCAACATTTCAGTGCTGAAGTGGAGCTCTAGTTTATGTTTGCAGTTACTAAAAGGTCCTTATTTGTTCCAACTGGTAAAGTATTCCTTCTCAACAGTGGAAGTATCAGCTTGGTTGTCCTCATGAGATTTCTAGTATCTGTGGGTAAATAAAAGAAAATATTTCACAAAGTAAGTTCCTCTTTTAGGATCATGGGATTTCAATTCCCTTCTGGGGCCTTTGACGTCCACAACATCTGTTGGCTGTACATGTTTGAAGATCCAGTTTGGACCTGCTCTGGACTCAGATAAAAGAGGAAGAGCATGATGTTACACTAAAGGAGGATGCCTGGCATGATGCCTTGAGCAGTCACTTGTAGCAGGGAGCTGTGCTTTGTCCCTGTCTTAAAGGAAGAATTCACATTTTCTGAGCTCCAGAGCTCCAGGCTGCTCAGATGTCCCAACTTCTATAAATATCAGAAGCCTCTAAAAAAAGTAATCTCCTTCCTGGGCGAGGATACATATAATAGTATCATCTTTGGTTTGAACAGCCAGGGGGAGCGGATAGGTGGACTTATCAAGTCTTGGTGGCAAATTGCTTAAAAGTAACAAACTGCTCATCAGAATGAGTGTTTGCTTTCATTCCAACATTCCTCATTTCCAACTAGCCCAGGCCGGGAGAAAAAGCTGAGTGTGAACTAACTGATTTTTCTCAGAACAGGCCAGCCTAATTTTGGAATCTGAGGCATGAGTGCAATTGTGATGCCAAAAGACATTTGCTGAGGTGAAGGTACACAATTTTTTTCCACTGAACTTTTTCTAGATCTTTCCAATGATGAAAATGTCACCATTTAAGAAAGATGAGAACAAGTCAGTTGTTTGACTTAAAAATACCATCAGTGCAGACTCAGTTAAATTTGCAGGGAGCTCTGTTGCACTAAGAGATTTTGGAGAACCATTGATCTGTTGAAAAGAGGGAAGTGAGGATATTCACTGCTGGATAAAAATAAGAGACTTGAGCAAGAGATGGCAGTCTGTGGTTTGCTTTCACGTGACACCTTGAAGAGGAAATAGAGGAGATTACTTAGAAGAGGCAAGGTAGGGCAATGCCCTTCAGAATGATCATGTAACTTCAAGGCAACCTTTTTTTTCCACATGTGCAAATTTTCCATTCAGTACCGTTGACACAAGCAGATAGGAACAAAGAGATGATCTGTCTCCTGCAATTCCCCTGCACTTAGAGCCCATGAATAAAGAAAAAAATGAGCTTTGTTCCAACTTCACACCACCACACTGAAGTATTAGCTTAAGCTAACTTTTAACACAGGTTCCCTACAATATATATGAACACAAAACTCTTAACCACTTGTCTTCCCTTGGTTCTTCCAGAGGAAAAAAATCTGTACTTTAGACATCTGACATCCCTTAAAGCGTGATGAACCATGACAAATTGTCCTCAAATATGACTGAGAGCAGACCCAGAAACAATGCGGACACACTGACATGGGTGGGGTGCGACTGTCCCTTCCTGCCCTGCCTGCAAGTGCAGAGTCACAGATGGAGAAGGGAGATGCTGCATGTGGGCTTCCAGGAGTGGAAAGGTAAAGCTTTCTTGATTGATTGATTGATTGAAATAAGAAGAAAAAAAAGAAGAAGAAGGAATTGGGAGCTAAGAAGATAAATGTAGCACTCACAGAGGCTCAACTGAGTGCTCACAGCTGGAAACCAATCTTCAGTAACACTGCAGTCTGCTGTGATGGACATTAATCTAATATGAAAGCATCTCAGTGAGGCTGAAGTATTTCTTGTCTTCTACCAGAGCATCATCATCGGTATTTCAGACTCCTGTTGTCTTTGTGATTTTGACCAAGGAGTAGAGGCTCATTCTCTTTGTAAATCTTATTCAAATAGATTTAGTCCAGTGGGTGATTTGTCCACATGTTGGTGGTTTGTGTGTGTGTGCATGGGTGTTCACATATATGCAAGCAAACATAAGGGAGGCAAAGAAGAGGGCTGGAGGGAAAGTGGATCCAAAGTACAAGCTGTATCCTTATTAAAGACATACCAGAGACTATGTGGAACTCCCAATAAACTCTGATCACCACATGATCTATCTACCTCCCTTAGAAGCAACAAGACATAAGCTCTTACCCTGTTCCCACAAACTTGGAAGCTCACAGTGGTTTGCAGCAAAGTATTTGCCTTTAGAAGAAAAGGGTTCAGGCATTCAGGGACTTTGCCTGGATGGGATAGCCTCTTGCTGCCTCATTCTCTATACTGTGAGTCAGCCTTCCCACAGGGCTTTTGGCCTGGCATTAATTAGAAGGGCTGCAAACAAAGTTGCTTAAAAGTTGGAAAGAAAATCCAAGATGGCAGCTGGGGTGGCTTTGTTGGGCTAACAAAGCTCATCTCGATGACACTGGCCAAACAACTCAGCGGTGGCCTGCTGTTTTCAATATCCCCTTCCTCTATCAGAGCAGTTGTTTGCTGTGGGTCTGCTTTACTCTCAGCTACACCTATGCTGGCCCACTGGAGAAATAAGAACAAGGTTTGGTGCTCTAGGGCTGCACTCTGTGCCCTTTACTTACTCCTGTGAAAGGATTATCAGCTCCAGCCTTTCAAATATCACAAGATACTGAGCCTGGCTTAAAAAATACAAAGGTTTTTTTCAAAAAGAGGTTCCACTTATTTGTGTAATGTTTTTGGAATCCACACAATGACTATTTTGAAGTCCCTCTCCGTAGCCAAAACACCCTCCTAACTTAATTACTGAAATAAATGAAGGCTAAGATTTCTGCGTAGGTGCAGGACTATCTAAAAATGCACTGAACTTCACAGCTGTTGTCAGCACCACACTACATGCTCCCAGATATTGCTCCCAAATGGCGACATTGCAGTTCCTGGTGGTAGTCTGCACAGCACTGCAAAATCTGTCTTGTGGTTGTGCAGTCGGTGGACAAGGAGGCTGCGATAGGAAAGGTCTGTCCCTGGAAAGCAAGTCTGCACTCAGTGACAGAAATGAGGCAGTCATCTCTGCAAAATAAACCCTGGAACATCAGCTGCAACAGTTCTCAGGCACCAATGTACACTGTCAGCCTCACGCTGCTGCTCATCTGTCCTTCACCATCTGAACAGGGACAAAACTCTTCATTGTTTTTTCTTCTTCTTTTTTTTCTCCCCCACAAAGAAAAACTTGCCAGGTCTGCAGCTTTTTCCCTGAACTGTTTCCTCTTTTTAATGTTAAAAGCATATGCCATACAGCTTAGTTTCATGCTGAGATGTTAACTCTTTTTCAATACTGGTTTTCATGCGGCTATGTTAAAGGGTGGCAACACCTCAAAGGACACTAAGGGACTTTGTGCCATGGAAAGTGTGCAAGGAACAGGAGAGAGCTCTACTCGGACCAGGTGAAACCAGAGACTGCTCCACCAAACTCCCACACACAGCCCAGCATAAAAACACCCACAGGAAAGGTCACAGCAAATCTCTCTTTATTTTGTGCATCTATTAAAGGGGTTTTGGACCTTTCAGTTCTGCACCAAGCGTTTGTGTGACCATGTTGACCAGGCACCAAGTCCAAGCAGAGATGTAGATGTTCAAGCTGGAGCTCTGCACCTTGCTGACCTGCTTGCTTGGCTCTCAGGTGGGATCTGCGTCAAATCCTTTTGCCTCAGAACATAAGAAAAACACAGCCAAGTTTCTGTTCAGCACCTCCCATGGTGTTTATAGCCAATGCATTTGCAGCAGCACCCCATCACGCAGCTAGGCTGTCCATGACTGGTGGCACGAGTCAGGCACCAAACAGCAAAAGAGGAATGAAAAAAGGCTGCAGGAGGATTCACTCAACCCATTGAAGTCAGCTCAACCTTTTTTGTACCAGGTGATTCAGCTGTAGATGAAGCATTAAAGTTGTATTGGAAACAGTTTTAATTTCCCAAATAAATGTTTGAAGTTTTGATAGGCTTTTTTTCCCCTTGTCATTTAAATCCAGATAAAAGGGGAAAAAAAGGATATTTGTTTGTGGCTCTGTGATTTAAATCTAAGGGGAAAGGCTGAGCCAATGGAATTTTTTCTTATGTTGACCCATTACTTTTAAATGACTACACATTAATGTAAATTTCAAATGCAAGGCTCATTTCAAACAGAAAATGGAAATTTTGCTTTTTGAAAATGTAGAAACCACACCTATTGTTTTCTTCTAAATACCTGTTTAAGACAGGAATCACAAACCAGCCCTTTCCCACAAAAAGGTCTTGTTTCCATTGAATTTGCATTTTTGACTGAAAGCCTTGATTCAAAGTCTTGAAACTAGATCATGGTGAAACAGCATTTATATCTAATTGGCCTCAAGGAAGGAGAAAACTCTGTGGGTGGGATTCATCTCACCTACTTATAGATGTTTCATCAATAGTCAGTGGCACGTCAAAAGGGCTATTCTCTCTATGCTGGTCATAAAAAGCACCTAGAGAGGTAGCTTGCACTTGATACCCACTTTTTCAGTTGTTAAATCTAGGTGAGAGAAATCTTATCCTTGCTGTTCACACTCTAAACTGAGTGTGAGCTGAGCAGAGAAGCCCAGCATCACAGCTCTGACAATTGCAAGTTGAGGCATGTTGGGAGAAGTAAAAGGAGCTGAGTTCTTCACCGGCTTTTCAGAAAAGAACCAGATATTTTAGGTGACAGAAAATAGAGGAGAATGAATGAGCTGGTTCTTTCCATGGTCAGTTAAAATTTGGACAATCTGATTTTTCCTAAATCTCAGTAAATGTTCCTAGGTATTTTTTTTTTCAGTTGTTTTGCAATATATCTCTGATTGTAGAAGGATTTCTTTGGCTTTTACTTTTCAGAGCAAAGTTTCTTTTTCTGCTCAGCTGAGTTCCTTCCCTTTTTTACCAGCAAAGTGTTTCGAATTCATTTTTAACGCTGCATGCAAGACAGGTAATGTCACTTGTAAAATCCCTGTGTGTGGCTGAAGTGACAGGTATGGACATCAAAAGTGAGCACAACAGCACATGCATTCTGCTTTTTAAAATTGTTGCTAAAAGGAATATGTTTTGATTTTATTGTAGTTATGATTGTCCCTTTTGGCAGGGGTATTTGTCTCCTTTAATATTTGTGCTCACAGCAGGGTTTGCAAGGGGCAGAGTTGTAACACCATTAGGCCTTTAATTTGAGACACAAGCAAAAATCTGCAAATTTTATTTTTAGAGAGCTACAGTGAATAAAACTGTGGCCTGTCACTGGAAGATTATGAAAAGCATATGTAGAAAGTGAACACAGCAGACTGTGTGAAGAGCAGACATTTATGTGACAGCCTGTCATAATCACCAAGCATAAGGACGAAAAAAATACAGAAAGAGCCCATGGAGCAAACACTAATTACTTTGATGATCAGCTCCCTTGAAAGTTGTAGAGATAAATACACAAATAACAATGTTATGTGTCAGCTCAGTAAAGACCTTTGCACACAATTGACCAAAGAAGTAGCTGGTGGAAATAAATCTGACACTGTGATGCTTTCTATGCACTGAGGGTCTGATGCAGCAAAAAATGGAGCTTCTTTCTGTGTACTTGGAGTCTGATAGTTCATATATTTTGTTAAGACTTCCCACAGGGTAAAAAAAAAACCAAAACAAAAACCAAAACAATTGGTAAACTACAGAAAGTGGAGAAGTTTCTGGGTTTGGTTTTGTTTGTTTCAAAGAAGATAAATAAGATTCCTCTCTGTGTGTTTAAAAATACTAAAACAAAGAAAAAAGACTAGTCGTCTATAAATGTATCTGCTGACATGAATGGAGTTTTTCATTGTATTTATTTGGACTGCTCTTGTTTTCCATCACGGCCACTTTGTTCACAAGTCCTACAGCTGCTCAGCTTTTAGGTATGGCTGTGTTCCCCTATCAGCATTTCTAGCAGACACTGCTCAAAAGCAGGACGATCTCAGCACCCTGGAACATTTGTGTGACCAGTTGTACTGTGCATGCGGTTCCTACCAAAGTGTGCAAATGCACAAAGGATGGCCCAGACTGGATCATCCATTCTTGCATTTGGCCAGTGCACAAGGCACAGTGATTAGCATTGAAATTCCCACTTAAGCATGGGGAAAAGCTCGAAACGTGTTGAATTCATCACAGAGATCTTTCCTATTCTACACATCAGTGTGTGAAATTTTTTACAATAATATCTTTGGTTCCCCTTCAGCTGTGACATGGTCAAGGGGAAGGCAACTGAGCAGCCCCTCTTGCACACAGGAGCTGATATGGGCACAAGAGATGTAACATGAAGCTTCCCTTCAGAGCCTGAGAGATGGCAGCTCTGGGAGGGCTCAGGGCTTCCCCAATGACAAGACTTCACTACTAGAGTCCTGACTTGCTGAAATAACAGATGCCTGGACTTGGCTAAGGGTGGCCATTGCTAGGAGTTTGCAGAGTCTGGAAAATACATTGTTTTTGTCTGCTGGGATTCTCTGAAAAAGTATAACTCAAATAGTCTGTTTATGAGCTTGGAGATAAATGTATAGAAAAGAGTGTGGAGCCTCAGAATTAAACTGAAAGGCTACCTTTATTAATATATTGTCTTGATGGGTTATTTTAAAGAGGGTCTCTGCAGCATGCATACAAAGGTTTTATTTCTTGGGACCAGGCCTAATGTCTATTCTATTTTCAAGGCAGACACATAATTCCCATTAATGTTAATGGCAAAGACTCTCCTACCTAAAGGGAAGAAGATACCCATTAGAAATCTAGAGTATAATTTCAGACCCCCTGATCTCATAGAGCAGTGGGAGCAGGGGTGGTCAGGGCCAGAGCTGGTTTATTAGCTCCCTGATTCTGCTGCACAGCATAAATCTTGCTGTGGCGTGAGACTGTAGTGGGTTTTTACTTTGCATTGTATCAGCCTTGTGAAAGGGTTTATTTGGTGTGTTTTTCTTTAAGGATATCCTTGTGAGCTGAAACATGAGGGACTAAATCTGCCAAAACTAGGACTGCCTCCTAGAGGAGAGCCCATTGGTGATAAAGGCAAAGTTACTTGAGTTTGAGACCTGGCATGACCTACTTACTAGGCAGTTATGAGAATCCATGTTAGGACAGTTTGTTTTTCAGCCAGGTTTCTCATGGGAACGGGGCTTATGCAATCGTACTGTCTGTGCGTCTGTGTCTACATCCTCCTCCCCTCCCCAATAACTTTTGGACTCATTGCTCAATTTCAACCTACTTTGACAGAGGGGTAGAGGTTCCAGAGGTGCTGCTTGCTCCCATAAGTGTTCTAAAAATCAGTAGAGAAGAATAAGTCTACAGGTGTCCCCCGTGCCAGGAGCTGCTGCAGGAAGAGTTTTAGTGGTTTCAGGCATGAGAGCAGCAAAACATGTCTGTTAAGATCTAATGCAGCAGAAGTGAGGTTACAGAGGGCATAGGACCTCAGTTGTGTGCAGGAGCATCTAAACTGAGCTGAAATTTCCTTTGCCAGGGATACGAGTGATGTTGACTTTTGTCATCGTAATAGACACAAACCCAGGACAAGTATCATCGGGATCTCGTTCACATCTAGTGCACATCCTCCCTGCCTTCCACAAGACAGTTTACCAGTGCTGCCACGTGAACTCAGTTAATTACAGAGCAGGAAATTATGGCCCCATAGATTTCACAGAGAATATTCCATATAGATAAAGCATTTAACGATATGCAATTAAAACACTATATATCTAACTGCTAAGAAATGGTGGGTTTAGAGAGGTACTACTCACAGTGAACAGGTGATAATGAACTCTCTAGGTTGCAAAAGCGTCATTTCAAAAATATAGAGTTGAATCTATTAAACATGCTATGGAAGACAAATGTTATGATATGAATGTACAGGGAAAGACACTAGATCAGGAAAAGCCTTTGGATTTCTGGTTCCATGTTACATGCATGACAGCTTCTTTTGGCTCATGAATAACAACAGAAAGACAGACATGAATATTTTCAATGATTTGTGACCTCCTCCCCATAAATTCTCTCTTTTTTTGAGAAAATTGTTTGGCATGGCTGCTAAACAGATGAGAAGAGAGGAAGCAAGAGCACAAGGAACCGATATTTTAAACATCACAGTTAGATTAAACAAAAAAAAATAAGATGCAATTAATTAGTGAGTTCCTTGCAGTTACTGTAGGGGAAAAAAAGACCCTTCTAGGATGTAACACAGGACTGTGATGCCAATGGAAATGGATGTCAGCAAGTTTGTGAAAGGGTGATCTCAGACTGCTGATTTCTTCTAGAGCACAACTTGGAGAGTAAAGTGTTTACAGAAAAAGGATGATTACATCTCTCAGACTTCTTTGTTTTACAGGTCTATGTCTTTCTAACTCTCAAAATTGTAACTAAAGGTCCAGGGTGCATCCCCTTTGGGGCAATGTGTGCCTCAGTCAAAGCTGAATCACCTGTAGATGCTTCTCTTCTTTACTTAAGACTGTTTTAGAATAAAAACATTCCCTCCTCTCCTGAGTGACGAATTGCTCTTTTAGGGACTCTCTTCTCTTCCTAAGTTGTGAAGACTTGGTACAGTGCACTCCAGATTGTTTTCTCTACTCTCCAGCCAGTGCATCTCCTTTGAAGTCAAAGGAGCTGCTGTGATTTTAACCCCATTGAGATACTCACTATGGAAGAAGTATATAAAAGACTACTGCTCACAGGGTGGGAGCTGCTGGTTTCCAGTTTCTCATTAATTTTTCACTTGTCTTTTATTTCAGTGGGTCTACACTATGCTCCACCTTTGGCACAGACACAAATACTATTTTTTTAATGTGGTTCAGTGGGAGGAATGGTTTTAATCATTAAAAGCAAAGCAAAAATTATTTCAAGCAGAATTCCAGAGACTCTTCTGCATCCATTTATCTTTCCATGGCTTCCTTAAAGCATTACCTACTTATTCTCTGGGGTTATGTGCTCCAACTGTGTTTCACCACATTTACAGGAGCAGTCACATATGACCAAAGCTAAAATTTAACCTTAATTGCCCACAGGCTGCTGCCATTGAACCCTATTGGCATGTAGGGGATTTAAAGTGCTGAAATGAGCCCAGTAAAAACAATAGGCAAGACAAAATCATGTTTTGTGGCGAACCTTCTTTAAAAATATTAATAGGCTAAAATCTACGCAATGAAAGCTTACATCTCTTGAAGGAATGTGTGATTTCCTGTAATCATCTGCTTAAAATATCCCTGATTGGGACTTTGAAGCAGTCAAAGAAGAGAGAGGTCTCTGGAGAACCCACCAGTGCTCCTTGCTGAGACAGGGCTTTGGAAAGTGAATCACTGCTGTGTGACTGGATCTCTGCCATACGCGAAGGATCAATAAAGTTTTATGTACCTTACTCACAAGCCTCAGGTTTTTGATTCCAGGTGTTCACATTAATCTGGGACACAATGGAAGGAAGAAGTTGCTATGGTTGCATGGAGATGGCAGTGCAATCTGGACTGACTTTAGTCAGCAAGTGCAAGAAGTTTAATTAGCTAAAATAATTGCACTTCTTGAAGGCTTTTGTGCTCTTTGCTTAAGTCCACTGAGCACTGATACCGTATAATTACTCCAAATAGCTGGGTGTCTGGGGTTGTCAGTGGTTGGTAAGATTATGCCCCATGAGGAAATCTTTATGCTTGTGCCTTACCATCCCATCACTGGCAGAAGCAAAAAATATTGACGACCTGTGTACATAGCTGTTAAATGAAATCATAGGAGAATGGTACAGAAGTTAATTTCAGGTCTGAATTTTAGAAGTGTGTGGTCTGAGGGAGCAAAACTAGACCTTAGCTCTTAAGAATCGAAGAGGCTGAAGAGTTTGCATGCTTTTGTAGGTTTAGGGCATCATTTTACCCCCCAGCTTGTGGAAACTCTGGTTAATGGCACCTGCAACCATTAGAAATTATTACAATCCTCAGACTGCAGTAATTGGGGACCACAGTTTGTGCTGCAAGCATTACTCCATGGAGCTGAACTTTCCAACTAGAACTCTTCAGCTGAAGGTTGCTGAGAGTCACTTCCCAATAATTCCCCTCCACAATAATTCCCCTCTTTATAATGTGTCACTTTTTTGCTTCACCTGTCATTTTTATCACCTTTAGGAAGCCTCATAGAGAAGAGGCCATGAGGTTTGGATGTAATTGGCATATGGATAGAGCTTAGGGGTTTTTTAATACACAGTTTTTATAAGTCTGCTTTTATGTTTGCCTTTACTCTTTGATCTCCACTTGAAAAACGTTTTTCATGGAGTTTGTTTGAAAGCACAAATAATCGCTTACCACAACTAAGGGCAAGCAAATAGTTCTAGAAAAGAAAGAAAACCAAAGAGAATCCATGAGCTGATGGAGATGCCTTGAAAGATGTTTTAGAAACAGCTTGTAACGGCACTTTTTGCAGGACTGTTCATCAAGTTAATTCTCCTGTTGCATTGGCATTCTTGGATATGATAATAACAACAAGGAAGGTTGTAATGGATTTCTAAAATGGGAGTGTTTTAATAGATTTTAGTAAATGACATTGTATTCAATACTGTAGCGTTGTGATATGACACAGTACAATGAAAGATAAAGTCACTCGCAAGCATAATCTGTGGTTCAAAAATAAGTATGATGATTCCCGCAAAAGATGCAATTTAACTAATTATGGCTCTGGAAAGGGAGAAGCCCTGAAAATGGTGAATCAAGGTTGCTCTGGTCTGATAGAAACAGGAGGAGCCACAGTAGATGCGAAGAGCCGTTCCGGCTTTTTGCACTTCATTTGTAGGAAAAGCCTCTCTTGTCATGACAGTCTGTAAATTGAGATATTTTAACTAAGGAAAGTTGTCTCAGGGTGACTCAACATGACTAAAGGAAACAATCTACATATGGGGAGAAAGCTGTCCTCATTATCTTGCTGATCTTGTGGATCTCCATAATAGTAATGTGGGATGTAGGTGTATGTGAGATAGCTAGTGCTGAGGTAGAATTTCTTCCCTTTAAAATCTCAGGTCTCAGAGAAATTCCCCTGGCAAAGGCAAACCAAAATGCAGGATATTTAAAAAATGTTAAAAGTCAATTCTTTCTGTCACTAACATTAAACTACCGTAATGTAGACTGGTTAATGATGGTGCTTCATGAAATAAGACATTAATCTCCACTTGTAATGCAAAAGCCATACAACTTGCTTCAGCCTTAATATTTTATGAGTTATGGACTTTTCTGTGATTCATAAAACAAATAAATCACACCTCTAAGGCTATCATCTATTTATTACTGCTTTTTAAATGTTCAGGATAGTATAAAAAGGGTCTCTCTTGCTTGCCATAGGTTGTCAGATACTGAGTAACATTTGGAAATCAGCATCTGGATTCCACATACAGTTGGACATGGGTTTTGTTTTTGCTCCTGAAGACAGTCAGCTCCACAGAAGTGCGCTCATGGGGCTGGGTATGCAGATTTCATCCCTTGCTTTCAGGCTGTGGTTGTAGTGTGCCTGACAGCTGACCTAAAAAGTGACAGAAAGTCCCTGGCCTTCCTTTTTAGAAAGACACAAAGGCTAGTCAGCAAATAGGATTTGCTAGATTATGAGACCATGGGGGGAATAAGGAAAAAGAATAATTTGGAACAAAAAAAAAGTCAGAGTAGAACAAATATCCAAATTATTGGGAGATTTATTCAAGCCAGGAGTCAAAGCTTCTCTGATGCTTTACCTTTAACATGCTCTGTGCTCATTTCAATGTTATTTTCTTTGCAATGGAACCGTAACCCAAGTCCACATAAGCAAGCTGTCAGCCCAGCAGAGGGTTTTGGACTCAGAATGGCAGCAAACTTTGCATCCAATGCTTGCAGTGAGAGAAAAATAGCAAAAGCATCAGTTTCTAGGTTTTGGTGGGAGTCCTCCTGATTGGTACTCAACCTGCACCACGAGGCTGGCAGTCTGGTTTGATTGTTCCTAAATCCTGCTTGTATTGGCAGGAATGAAATTAACTTCTTCCACCTCCTGCCTACAAAGACTCGCAACAACTCCAGCCAGAGCCACTGACCTTGGCCTTAGATTTCAAAATCTCAGTGGCCCAGAGGAACTAGTGATGTAAATGAATAAAATAAAACACATGCCTCTGAACTGCAGCAGGAATGAAGAATACTCCTTTGAAACCATGCACATAGTTGTTCTTGCCCAAGTGGAGAAAAATGGATTTAGGGAGATGCTTCGGAGCTCTTCATATTTGTCTTGTCTGTGATTTTTCTGAAGAAATTTTAAAAATACAGATCTCCCAGGGCACTTCTTGTAAGTTTTGATGAAAGCCTGGCTCATTCTAGCTATACTACAAATCTAGCACAGACTGCATTATTTCAAACCTTGGTCTGTGGATTCAAAGAAAGAACACAGTAATATCATGTTCGTCCAAGGAGTACTAAAAAACATATTAATACTAACAAAGTGCAATCTAGTTATTTCTCTTGTCATATGCTGCATATTCCATTTGACAGGTCTCATGTCCTATCTAACTAGTTTCTCTGTGAGAGGCAGGTGGAACTGGAAAACTGGAGGTCTTTTACCCAAATGATGCATGCAATGTTTTCTGCTCTTCTCAGCAAACAACAAAAAGGTTTTGCTGTATAAAAGAATGCTATAATAAAAGAACTTCAAGAAGCATTCTACCAAAACTTAGTCCTTCAAGAAAGTAAATGCTTTCCCAACCAAAAAGGAAGAGAGACAGGATTGAGTAGACACTCCTAAATCTGAGGATGTGTAAGTTACTGCTGCTGATTTATTTCTCCTTTTGTTTTTTAAGAATTGAAGTCCTTTGTATGTAATGGTGATTGTAGTTTTAATTTCAGTTCACTTTTCCCTTAGAGATGTTTCTTCACTCCAAGTCAAGGGTGACACTATGTGTGGGAAATTTCCACTATATGTGCTATTCAGACACATTTACGGAGAGAATAATAGTTATGCAATGATCATGTTAAAGTATCTATGCAGACTCTCATGCCTTAGAGTCAGAAAATTAATTCTAGTGCAGCTCCTTATTTTCAAAGGAGGAAAATGAACAAGTGGAAAAAATGTGGTCATTAATGACAGCGAAGCTTCATATGAATGATCACTGTAGCATACCTCAGGTTTCTAAAGCAGCTGTTGATAAATGACACCAGAAGGTGTCTTTTGGCTAGGAAAGCTGCTCATTTTTGTAAAGATCATGTTCTGAAACCCCTGCAATTATATTATACTGCTCTTGCACCACTCTGTGGAATTTTGCTTTTTATTTCCTACAGCTTCATGCAGACTCAAGCAGTTTGGCTTCTTTATTAAACATAAGCATCAATCTGTAAAAACGCCTCTTGATTGTCCAGACAACTAGTTGTGAAAGTCAGCTTTGTTTCGTTGACTCCGTGTCCCTGGGGATACAGACAGTGCTCTTTCTGTTCTCCTCTGTCAATACTCTTTGGCCAAAATTGGGGATTTTTTTTTTCCCTGCATATGCCCATTATTCTTGTTTTGGAATCCAACTGAAAAAAAAATGTTTCAGTGCTGTTTCTTAATACTTTTTCTTTTTTAATAAATAAATGCCAGCAGCCTGGAGCTTATGAGCAGCCCTACAGTAATAAAAGGATGTACACAGCAGGCAGTACTCAATTTGAAAAAAAAAACCAAATTAACATTTCAGGTATCTGAGGGCTTTTTGTCAACAACAGTACATTTGAAAACATCAATCTAGTAGTAATTGCATTATCAATGCATTCTCGGCTGATTCTTTGGCTGATTCCCTTAATATCATGGAATGGAGAAGTAGCTATGGGAAGTCTTTTTAATATCTATAAAAAGTGAAACAGTCAAGTTGATTTGACTGTATATAATTCCCATTTCTGGGAATGAAGTGAATACACAGGTAATGGTAGGAGACTAAACACTCACAGCCTCAACAGCTACAAAAACTGTACTCAGTCCTATTACTGGGCACTTTTAGAGAAAGTACATTTTAAGCTGACAATGACAAAGAGCACTTAAAAAAAAAAAAAAAAAAAGAAAGAAAAAAAAAAGAAAAGCCCTCAGCAGAAACTTTAAGAAAACACCATGGGAGTATCATTTCACCATTTCTTTTGCAGATGCTCACCAGTCACTTTTCGGGTATAATACTGCTGATTGCATCTATGCAACGAACAACATGGAACAAGACGTTGCTCTCCTCCTCCAAATTCTCTACAAGTCTTCAGAGAGCTATCAGAAACCATGTAAGAAATGCCCTGAATGCAGAAGATAATCAGCACCTGGGAGCCTGCTGCTCCTGAATGCCCTCACTGAGCGCTTTCCCTACCAGGTCCCTGGCTGTGCTGTGGAGGATGGCCGGGTGCAGCCCATCCCTTTGGAGAGGTTTCATTTTGTACAAATAATTACTGTGAATTACATAGGAATACAGAGAGGCTGATTCCACATTGGGCTGGGAAAAGGCTTGAGTGTTTTCTTGTTTCCTTCTTACATGGCTGCCCCAGCTGCTGAGGTTTTAGCTGAGCTGGTCATCTCCTCTGGCTGTTTCTCACCTGATGAGGAATGGACACTTCTCTTTAAAATTTTTTCAGAATAGAAAAATAATCTTGAGTCTTATTTTATGCTAACTTATGTAGACACTTCTGATAATCTTGTCTTATGGATATTTATTAGGGTTGTTTTTTTCTTCTAACATCATTAGATTTGTTTTGAACTCAAAGGTCAGTTCCTACACCTGTATAAATCGATGTAACTACATTGATTTCAAGGATTGCAGCGTCTTTCATTAATTCTTATTGCCAGAGATACTTTAGTTGTCTCTGGGGAAGAAGATATATATATTTTTATACATTTTTATTTAAATCACAAAGCAAAAAAGAAACTTCTGTGAGAAATTTAATTCTGTAGCATGCCATTAACCATGCAATTAAGGCCTAGAAGTGTTAAATGATCGATTCAACAGACTCTCAGCAAGACATCTCCAAAGATTTCTTGAAATCTTTCCCCCCCTATGCAGTTCCCACTCTATCCTTATAAAACAGAGTCCAGATTCTTGCACAGGAGATCCCACCATCTTTTTCTTTTCATAGTAAGAAAAATGCAGGTTCCTTATTTTGATGTACTCTCTTAGCAACCATTTACATTTCCAGGTAAAACAAACCAAGTGTTGATTTTATTCATTCAGAGTCAATCACTCCAAAATTAATTCCACTGCTCATTCAATTATATTTCCCTACTTTTACTGGTCTATTTGTGACAGGAGTAGTTGCATGCTTTCCTGAGCTGTAAATTAAAAAAATATATAGAGAGAGTGAAAGAGCATTAACGTTATGCAAAGTATTTCACTGTTAAAATGTGAAGTTATTTCTTGAAAAATCATTTCTGGTGTAAAGGTGTATCTGTGGTTATATACACATCTTTTCCCACTTTACAGGGAGTTCCCAGTGTGTGCAGTTCTGTAGCTTCTCTTCCATGAATGCAAAAAGCAGCTTCACATGAAACTGATAATTCTCTCCAGGGAAGGAGAATCATTGCCCAGAGCCAAAATATGTTTTATTAAAAACAGAGTCTTCCTTGTCAGGCCACATCACTCCTGCTGAACCTGAGGGATGCCAAACAATGATGTCAGGTTTTGCCACATGCTGATAATGACATCCATGCTTGGTGCACAGATAACGCAGCAAGAGCACCTGGCTGATGTCTTCCTCTGCAAACCAACATTTTCTCTTGGTTTTCTGTGATAAGAAGGCATCAGTGCTGGTGGTTGAAAAACACTTAAGAAAATGAGGTGTCACACTTGATAACAACAGCCCTTCACAGGTTTGTGGGCTGGAGTGCGGTGGAGAACAGGAGGAAGTTCCAGACCTTAAGTGTTTTAGATACTTTTAAAATGTTTAATGTAGCACATATATGCACTTCCCCTTCCACACTGATTGACCACCAGTGCAGGTCCCAACTGAGGTTTGGACTCTGTCAGTTGAGACATCTCCCAGCACATCCCTCTCCTGAGCCTCCAAACATATGTGTAAGGCAGACACAGCAGACACAGACTTAAAGAGTTTCTAATTCTAATATCTGAATAGAGGAAGTAAGATAATGAAAAGGAAATAATAATTTGACCCTGAATTAATGACTTTACAACACATGGCATCAATTCCAGCAAGTAGATGATTTTGTAACAATATGCAGGAATAGGTATGGTCTTTGATTCTTCTGTCTCCAGTTTTCACTCCCCTAAGCCCCTTTGCAGCTTTGCATTGCTACAGCACTTCATAGCTAACTACATCAACTGCTGCAGGACCTGCACTTCCCTGTGCACCGCTGGCAGTGCTGCTTCTCCTCCTCCATGGTAACTAAAAAGCCATTGAACTTAGTCATTGAGGGTTAGTCATTGAAGTAACCCTCTCTGCTTAGTCCCTCTCTTTCCTTGTTGCAAACAACAGTGAAATCACAAAACACGACAAGAGACCAAGATAAGGGACCTCAGGCCACCAGGAAGCCTCAGACTCTCTAGCTTGGGAAAGTAGTTTCCTTATAGGTTTTTTTGCCTGTGTCTAGTTCTACACATACATAATGTAACATCAGTTGACATGGTGACAATTCCATGTAAAGAGGCATTACCGTCCCTGGAACTCAATGAATCAACTTTGCATGGAAAGAAAATTTGATTTGATCTTGTTTGCTCTGTTTGGGTCCACATTTTCAGTCCCTAGAGCTAAAACTGATGAGTGGTTGGGTCATCAGTAGTCTTTGAGTTGGAGAACTGGGCCCATCAGAAAGTTTTTCTCCTGTGGTACATTCTCTAGGAAAACTGGCCTATTGTCCTGGGAGTGCTGGAGAGAGAGAACTATTGGGTTAAAGTTGCACAAATAGTCAACACTGAGAGCCTGAGTTGTTATTCATTTTTCCTTCAGTGCCCTTAACCTCAGGATAATTAGAATCATAATATGGACATTAATTCTCATAACACACATAAAGATCTAAATAACCCCGCAAAGTAGATGTATTTTACAGTATGCATCGTACCAGTTCCTAAGGAAAGGGTAGACAAGGCAATTCTCCAGTGATTCTGTCCTTGGAATCTAAATCATGTTTCCCAGATCTCTGTGCTGGAAATTTAGCCTAACAATTTTGGCAATCTTCTGGCAACTTTAAAATCTTTACAGGTGCTATTAATGAGGTGTCAGTTGTCATGGAGAGCAAGACAATATTTCACAACATAAAAATACTCCATAATAATTTCAGATGGCTGATGATATTGCTGCAGATATAGTTCTTCATATCACTGGAGACTGAGTCTTTCCCTCTGCTCCATGCAGCCCAGATATAATCCCTTCTGATTAGAGCCTTTTCTCTTTGATGCTCCCCTTTGTCATCCACACATGGGGAAAATTGCTCTGTATTGAGTTACATGCTTTGTGCAGTTTGTGTAGTTGTCTTTTTTAACCTGAAGCAAAGCTTTCTGTGCCTGAGCAGTGACAGGATTCTGACTTCTAGTAAATCTTTGATTAATGAAGCTCAGGTAAACAGATTAGCCATTAACCTTTGCTTCTCATGATAAGATTACTTATTGATATAGAGTAGTTGTACTGCTCTCATGCTGCCAAGGATGGGAATCTTGCTTTCAGTCAAACTTGAAGAATCTTCCCATCATCTGACAAGACCTCCCTTTTAGAATGGAGATGTTGGAGAGCTACTGCTTCTGCAGGGAGCCGTCTATATCCTATGGGATCTCACTGCACCCAGGGCACTTTGATGCAAACATTAATAGGCACTATCCAATAGCAGTGTCTCTTGCTCTATATTTTTGCTGGATAGCTGTTAGTGAGGGCAACTCAGCTGAGACAGTGGGGAAATACACACAAAGTGAGACAAGTTTTAAAAACATTTTACACTGTGAAGCCATAGCTGTGCAGGACAATTGCTTAAAACCCTGACAAAGGCCAAATCTTTGGTGGCAGATCAAGAAATTATTTCATAATATCCATGTCTGTAAATAAATAGAAGTCTGCTTCAAATCCACTTTAAATGGACTTAATTCTGGTCTCTTTATCTACTGTACAGGTCTTCCAGGATGAGCAGGAGCAACCTGTGAGCTGAGAGCATCAAGAGAACCTGAAACAAGTAGTCTTTTATCTCTTTCAGCTCCTCCAGGTCTTTTTGCTTGTAGTCATGATCCTCATGGCCTCTGTGAAGAAAATTAATGGTCTTCATTCATTGTGCAAGATTCAGCTATTGAACAGAAAAGTGCTAGGCACTCATTTGTGACCTTCACTGTAGCACTGCTCATCTGGGTAGGGTTTGCATCCTCTTCAATTGCCAGAGCCACTGCTCTCTATGGGTGCAGAGATTTCTATACTGGAGGAATTGAGCTATATCTAGAAGAGAGTGCTATCTTTCCATGATCTGCAAATCTAAATGTGAGTGGATGATGTAGGACTAAAGAACAGAAGGTACCTATGCGCACCTGCAGTCTACAAAAACAGAGAGCAAATTCAAATTACACACTGATCTAATTCATTGATCTCTAATATAGCAGATGATATTTAAATCTATAGACATTTACACTGCAGTCTTGGATGCAAAGAATTCCAAACTGAATGGAGAGTTGAAGCTTCATGTTTCCTAGCTGATGAGCTTCATGTTTGCACGTTTAGTTTTATATCTTGTAAACCCCTGTCTTCACTCCCATTTTCAGTCCCATGATCCCTTGTGCACACAGCTATTAGCAGATAGAAATCTAGCAATCTGATCTGTAGGCCCAGTTGGGTAATCAAACATTTAATTGCTGACAATTATCCATTAATGCTTATAAATTAGGTTGCCAAACTACTTCTACAGACTACAAATATTTACATCCAGACTTGTCTGCAAAAAATGAAGATGCATGTGAAAAGCTATACCACAATGACCAACACTGTCCTTTTTATCTGACCCTGAAGACTGAAACAGGAAATGAAAACATTTGCTGCATCAGAAGAGTAACTGGAAAATTAGAAATTGAACTTGAGGGAATCATGAAAATCAGGTCTCAATTCAAATTCCAGACCTGCTTGATTTCTCTCTTTTGAAGACTCTTCCTCCTTTTTGACTTTTCTGGTTTGCTTCTTCCACTGGATTTTCTAGCACTCTGAGCATTTGCCTCAAGTCTAGGAATATATATTGGTCCAGAGGGCTTATTTCATTCTGAATTACTTCCTGGTATTAATCATGATCATTTATGACCTGACTAGGAATGTTTTTTTAATTAGAATTAAGTATAACAACATCATTTCAGGTAGTGAAGATGTGCTTTCTACTAGCCCTCTTAACTAGGAGAGATTGTAACCCTATCCACTAAGAACAAACTTCGTTGCTATGCAGAAAATGTAAACCTAATCTATAAAAGGGTTCTAGTACCCATCCTGTTCAGTAAGTTTTGCTTTTTTTATAGTTGCTTTCTACTGTCTGTTTTATTAAAGTGATGTGGTTAGGATTTTGCCCGTATGACCTCTATTTGCTCGCAAAAAAGAAGGTTGGAGTAGTATTGCAGGCATTGGGGCTTCAAGGCTACGTTTAAATTAGTAAGTTTGAATGTATCTGGAAGTATTCCCAGGACTAGAACTAGGAGTGTTTATACAGTCTACGGCTAAGATGTTCTCTGGCATGAATTTGGCCCATTCCAAATCCTCCTATCCCTGAATGGTTCATGGGCACAGCATGGCCAAGTGACAGGTCCTAGAGACAGTGTAAATGCAGCTCCCACTTCTTTGGAGGAGAAATGAGTTTACTAGCATAGATGCAGGCTATAATCCACTCATTGGCTTTGGTGCTTATTCTTCAGTACATTTTATTTACCTGACAAGACAGAACCAAAACACCTTGATCTTCATACCCAGGTCAATAATTTTCTTTGCAGAATCTCATTGATTTGAGGCAAATGTTGCACATAGCAGGGACTAGAATCAGCCAGTATCAAGTATAGCAAAAGGTGATGCACATGCAAAATTAGGCTTATATTCATAGTCCTGTGTACATATCAGTTGGGTCTGAATAGTGCAAAAGCTGAGAATAGTGAAGACAGGAGAAGCAAGGCTCAGCTGAAAACTAATGTTTCTTGTTGCAGTATCAGGCTTAAATTCTCTGCCAAGGAAATAGTGCCAGAAGAATTGCAGAAAGAGGAGGGTGTGACGGTTTAATGGGGTTTTAGTAAAATATGATATATATTTTTTAATTTGCCTGAGTGTTTTATTCTTTTTAAGTAACTCTGAAGGGATCTTCTAATTCTATAGATAAGCCATGTATAGTCACCAGCCCAACACATTGTTGCCAAATTAATTGAAATGGCTGCTGAACACATTTGCTTTTACTGAGAAGGCAAGAAGTTGTTCAAGGGCTCCATATTTTTTCTCTTTCTGTTTCTTCCTTCCCCCTCTGAGGTCTCTCTCCCCTCTTTTTCATCTTTTTTTCTCCTCCTTGATGCCCAAGATGCTTCCATTAGTCCTGCAAATATTAATTCTTAATACAAACAGAATGTGTCAGGTATAGCAGGATGTAAATGGAAAATTAATTGAGGAGCAACGTGTAGACTTGTTATATGATGTCCTCACTGTGCATACTCAAGTGGAAGCCAGTCACTGACTTGCCGCCCTTCAAAAACCCTCACACACATGGAACACAAGGCTGGGCTGCTGGAGATGAGAGGTGTGCACATTAGCTAAATCAGAGCCAATGCCCTTCACTTGCTCAAGGCCTGATCCACACACTGCCCCAGGAGAGCCACGAAGAAAGGCTTTTCCACAGTCCTCTTTATAAGTCCTTCAGTAAAAGTCAGGCTACCTTCATCTGGAAAGTTACTTTTAACCGGCTGTTGTTAGTAGCGGTAAAAAAGATTATCAACCACTATTCATTGATGTGCACAGGAGAACTGTGTTGTTTTTGGAGCTTCTTACCAACCTTTGAAAACACAGAATCCTTCAATTGATCAATGAATTTTACTGCTTTATCTGTTTGATAGATGGTTCACATATGATGATGCTGTTCAAATTATTTGTGCTTTAAAAATATTCTTGACTATTTCACCCCAATTTTTTTGTAACCAAAAATGTTGTGTGGTCTGGGCTCTATTGATGACTGATTTGGGGATTTTGCTCATTGATTAGAAAAGTTTTAGATTTCTGAATTCTTCTGTTTGTAGGTAAGAATTCAGAACTTGGTTCTTTCCCCCATACTTTGCTATATGAGTACATTTGACAAAGTGTTATCTCCTAGAAAATTATTCAGTCTTTTTTTTCAAACTGTATAGAATTCTCCTGATTTCAATAAAAACCCCAGATGTTCCCATGGCTTCCTCCTAATTAAAATAATTTGCTACAGTATTCCTGGGAAACTAATAGAAGTAGCTGAGAACACAAGCAGAATTTGTAATTAATTTTTTACATACCTTTAAATATTTTCCCAGAAAAAAAGTTTCAGACTTACTGGTGAAAGTTTGGGCTGTTGCTGCTCAGTTTTATCCAAACTCATTATACCTTGTTTAGTGATATCATCAGTCTAAAACTCTTCTCTTGTCAATGGGGAAAAATAAGCTACCCTAGGTGGATTGCACTTTCCAAGGCTGGTCTCTCTGCTGACTGCAATAGTCTAGAACAGCATACCTCAAGTACTCTAATTACATATTGGAACTTACAAACCAACTTTGGTTCTTGGAGAGAAGAGATGAGGCACAATGCTGGAATCACACAAGGATATATATCACCCTTCTGTCTCTAGCAACAGTTACTGGTCTATTCTGGTAACACTGAGGTTTATTTTAAATACTCTACGAGGCTCAGGCTTGTTTCCAATCTTGGTAAAATTATGATTCTCAGACTTATCACCAGCATCTTGACTCTCATTTTATTTACCAGGGAAAGGAAGAGGCCAGATCTTTGACAGGCACGATATTAACTTCCTAAATCCTACTTTACTTCAGGATTTACTTGATTAGATCACTTCTATTTATTTTGGACAGATTCTGAGATCATGTCTATAGAGGTTTCTGGAGGAAAATGCAGCTGCTATAAATGTTTTTGCTGTTTTCTCTTTTCCCCCGATCACCACTAGCAAAAGTTTTTCTGAGATGACTCTGCCTTTTTTTTCATATTTCCATTTTCTCTCTTCCCTCAACACAGTTTCTCTCCACTCAGCAGCCTGCAAGCAGTGCTCTAAAGTCACATTTAAAGAGTGAGGAAGCCTGAATTAAATAGGGCAGGGACTCTTGCCGGCCCACGTTAATGGAGATGTCTTTTAACAAGATGTCAGCTCTTGACAGTTCAGCTCTACCAACATCATGACAAACCTCTCCCCCATGGTTTAACAGTCTATGAACAATGGAAGGTGTGTGATGGCCTTTGGATTGGGCTGTGGCTCATTTGTAGGTGATTTTTCTTAATTTAGTGCCACAAGCTTACGACCTCATATAAGTCAATGAGAACAACATGAAAACCAAGTCTTGGAACTAGTAACATCTCTTTGGGTCAAATGTACACTAGAAAACTTATCACTTGGTTCAGCCTTGTTAACAAAAGGTGTTATATCCTACAACCAGTGGGAAAAATTAATATGCCTACATGATATCTATAGAAGAAACTCTGACAAGTCTGGAATATGAAATAATTCTAATTGGTGTAACTGAAGCCAGAATTTGAAATAATGTTCTCGAGTAGCTGGAAATTTCATGATCACAATAGTGGTCCTCTCCAAACTTTAAAGAAAAAGCACCTAGTAGTGGAAGATGATATACTGGTATTGATGCATTGCAGTTATAAGTCTGGAGCTCTTAAAAATTAACAGTGCTCTTGAAACTTCCAAAATCCTGCCAACTTGTACTGTGGAGGAATCATTAGGGTAATGAACAATTTTTCTTGGGTGATATTTGCCATCACTTAACAATTTCGTAAGTGGGAACATTTCAGAAGTGATGAAACTTCCATCCTTGCTGAAAATTTTAAAAAGCCAATTAAACACAAGCTTTCTCTTCTGAAGTATATACTCTCAGAGCATCAGCACACACTAAAAGTTTCACTGCTAATGAGATTTTTTTGGTGGAGCAAACCATCTTGTGTTTTCACATATACTTCCAACACTACAGTTTTCCTTATTTTGACAAAATGTGTTCCCTATACATTTAAAGCTGGGTTAAAACTTCATTGCTGAGTAGAGGAGACTGGGCAGTCACACAGTCACTCCCCACTACACAACATAGAGCAAATGTCAGAAATGTCAAAGCTAATGGGGAAGCGACAGTGCCCTTTGCTTCCCTGCTCCTGCCCTCCACTTCTCCCTTCCTCCCTGAGGCTGACCTCTTGCACCAGGAAACCTGCCCATGCTTTGCAGATTGTTCTGCTGCTATCCTGCCTGAGAAACAAACAAACAAACAGAAACTCCCATCTGTACAGAGAAGATACCATTAATATGTAACCACGAGGATCCAAAAAACTAGTGAGAGTGCAAACAAGCGCAAGAACATGTTTGCAGTGTGTTCAGAATGGATTGCCCAACACTGAGGGAAGCAGAACACAAAAGTTACACTTCCGCCAGACAACATGAGTGACTTGTCCAAAAAGAAGAGGTTTAGAGACTACATTTGCCTTCTATCAACTGCCTCTGTCTTTTCCCCTGACCACTTTCCTCTTGCCCAATAAATAATTGCAATAAATCTTCCCAAATAGGAAAGGAAAGATACATTTATACATTTCTCAAAAAAAAAAAAAAAGGAAAAAGACAAGAAATGTCAAATGAAACATGAAGATAGTTTTGCAGACGATAAGGCACAGAAAAGGAAGAGCTTACCAAACCTAGTCTCTACGTAGAGGTGGCTACAGTTCATATCACACCACCACGAGATGGTTCAGGACTTTTCACCTGGAGCTCACGATGCAGTGAGCACTGGGCAAGACAACAGCCAATACCTTCCTCACAATGTTTCATCAGAGAAGCAGGACTAACCCACCTCACAATTCATCACTGTATTCCTGAAAAATCAATAAAATATTGCTATGATGCAAGAGTCATACTGAATTAACAAAGTATTTTACTGTCAGCAATACTCTCACATTTACTAAGAGAACAGAAGCTGTGATATCTAATTCTGACTCAAAGTCTAGCATCCTTCACCTCCTCCGTTAGTTACTAGGCAGTTACTTCTCTGTCAAGGCTATAGCCGATGATGATGTTATAGCAAATAGCCAGGACTGTTCTTGTGTTCTGTGCACAGGCAGGAGAGAGTACAGGGGTCACGCTCCCTGGCTGATTTCCTCAGTGTTACCACCCAGCAACAACCCATGCAATTGATTGCTGCAGAGTCCTGGATGTTGAAATGCACCCAGTCTCTTAGGGCTTCCCCCTTGCATAATCTGTCTTTTTGCTCCTCATTTTTCCTGCCTGTTTTGTTGTTGGGTTGTTTGTTTTTTTTTTTTTCTCAAATGATCTCACTAGAATATATGGTAACCAGTACTCCTTAGATCTCTTTAAAAGGGTGTAGACATGGTTTATATCCTCACTTCTCATTTGAGCCTACTTCAGGAGTCCAAGTTTTAAGACCATCAGAGCAGTGTCCAACAGGTGACCAGGGTTCAAAGTTCCCTGAGACGGTCAGTTGGTCATTCAGGAGTTGCATGAGCTTTCACAGTCAGAGAAAAGAACAGTATTACAACAAGAAAGCAGAATTAAGACCTGACACTTCTGCCTGAAGCTTGACCCAGCAACTTTGAACCTGCTGCCAAAGCCTTCTGATGTGCCTGCACAGGGTCATTGCTTTTGCTTCAGCCCAGCCCTTGCTCCAGTGCATACACAAGGGCTTCACTTGGAAACAACAGTAATGGAAACAACAGAACATTGTATTAACAACACATATGCAAATACACACTTTTGTCTATACTGTTCTGTTTGTCTGCTTTTACCATAGATCTAATCTCTTCACCTTTGGCACTGCAAATGTGTTTTGATTAAGCCACTAGCAAAATATTACACTGAAACAGGCTGATCATTTTTTACTTTATTTTCCTGAATCAAAACAATGCTGGCCAAATTTACTGTACGCTGTCACCTTAATTACCTGTCTTAGACAATCCCTTTCCTACTCACTTGCAGTTTATCACAGTATAACACAAAAACTCTTCCTCTAAGAAAAACTTTAAATGCTTCTGAGATTCAAACCGTAGATTGCTTGTGCAGCTATAATCTTAAAAAACATCTGCTACATTTGTGTGGCAAAGGAAGTCTCTTTAGAATACAGCCTTTGATTTCTATAAAAGACAAATCAGGCCACATGTTTTTGTTTTGAATGCTTCTCATCACAAGAGGAAATTTTCTGCAGCTTGGAATTCTGAAGCCATGAAAAATGTATTTATTTTTTTAAACAAAGAGCGTACATAAGAACATCAACAAAACTCCTCGGAAGTGTTAAAAACCATTCCTCTATCATCTTTAAAGAAACACTAACGACTGCCTGACCCACATTTTCATCTACCTTTCTGTCTTAAATTTATCTAGGTCATATCATGTCCTTGATCCAGGCATATAACTCCCTCTGACATCTCAGACCTTAGGAGGTTCACCCATCATTACTTCTGAAGCTACTAATAGCTCACACTAGCAGAAGATCGGGAGGTTTCACTGGGCTTTTTTTTGTTTGTCTCTCAAAGAAAGTGTGTTGATAGTGGTGGTTTGACAAACTGAGTTTGACACCAGTGTGAATTGAAGGTATGAATCAATGGTATCTTGTGGCCTAGTAAGTCCAGAACAGATTTTTTTACCTGATTCTGAGGCAACTATTTTTTTAAGAAACTATTAAAACATAAGAGCTTCTGGTTCTTCACGGGGAACCCTTTAGACTTTAAAACTGTTTTGTTGCTGCCCATTTCTTCCACCTACATCTCCTCTCTGTTCTTCATGGAGATACTAGAAATGCCTCTGCCAATCTTTTTCAAAACCTGCCACACTCATAGAGGATCATCTCGTGAACTCACCAACTGTCCAAATGCTTCATCCTCTGGCTATCTTCCCTGCTTATTTTCCTCAGAAACTGATGAGAAGCTTTCAGCTCAAATGGCCCTTGTCCCCAACCAGTGCAAACCAAGGGGCAAATCCTACCTAACGTGGGCTCTTATACCTCATAGTGTGGAAGCACACAGTTTGATGTTTCCCTCGTCCAGGGGAAAATGAGTCCATACCTTCCTGCTGAAAGCCCAGGGCAGGAAGGGAGCAGCAGAGACATGTTGCAGGAGCACAGCTCATCTCCACACAGCCACTAAGGTCAGAAGCACATCTAAAGCAATGCAGCTCTAAAATACAGTCTACATTGTCTTTCACTGATGGAAGAACATCCAGTATCTCTCCTTTTATGAGCTTCTGATTACTAAGATTATTTTTGGGTTTGCACACTACAGATATGTTTTTGCCATGATTTGAAATGCAAACACTAGTGTTCCACAAAGTGAAGACACTGGTACAGAAAAATAATCATTACATTTTAAAAAGTCAGATCACCAACCTCATAGCAAGTCTCTTACATTTTGGGAGGTCTGTTAAGCAGGTATGACTAAAAAGTGTCCTGCTGATAGCACTTGTGACCTGGAGCACATCTTTTTAAGTGATAACTGCTGCCAAAGTGAGGAGACAAGCAATAAGAGCAGAAAAGCACTTCAGTTATAGCAGTTTGCATAGCTCCCATATACTTTGTGTTTTCATTCAGTGGAAATACTTCAGTAACTGTCAGTTTGTTTTGTGGGGAGATTTTTTTCACTTCACTCATTTTTCTTGTAGTCACTCAGTGTTAAGCACTCGTGCTATATTTTAATATCAAATAAGTTTCAAAACTCATGTATACAAACCCCTGTCATTCTTAAGTCTCATTCAGAGCTCACTGATGTCAATACAAAGATATCAGTTACCTCATGTCAGTTCAGGGTCCACCTGATAGTGACCTGTGACTATGACTTTCTGCTTTTCTTGCTGAGCCTCTAATCTGATTTGGCTTTAATACTCTGTGAAATACAGTATTCTTCTAAAAGGATAGTGGTTTCTGATTCATCTGAAGATTTACTACGAAAGAGGATTATCATCCTTTGCACGTGGAATAGAGAAAGAGCATGGAGATAAACTTGGAAAGGTGGGGAAGTTTTGTCATGCATAATCACACATGTCTCTGACACAGGTATCAGACCTTAAGCAAAGTGTATAATGATCAGAGCTCTTCCTGAGCTCCCTACACCCTATTTTCTCTGTAAAAATTCCTTTATCCAGTCAATAAACCAAGTTCTTCCAGTCTGTGTTCCCCTTGCATTTATAAGAGAGAGCACAGTGGAAATGCACATTGGAGTCTGCTGGTAAATAATGGCAGATGTTTTTCATTACAGCAAAGGAGCCTCTTGTGCAATTAGAGAGAGAGAGCTTTAAATTTTTTTATATTTTTTTTTACTCAGAATAACTGTATTTACATAGTTGGGAAATTGCTTTTCTGATAGAGAATCAGATTTGCAAAACACTTGGTGAATTTTTTTTTTCCTGTAATCACATCTTCCTCTTGCTCTCAGATGCAGTGTTCCTCGTAAACAACTGTCTCTTCTCCTTAGGACCCTCATCTGTACAATGTATGGAACTCAAATGGCCCGACTAGTTCTCATTCAAGTATTTGTAAGAAGTCTACATGAATGCATGGGAGGATTCCCAGTGGATTCAGTGAGTTTTGGATGGGATACTGAGCTCTGGGGGCAGTGCACACACTGTATAATCAACCTGCTCTGCCCAGCCAGGGGTAGATTTAAAAAAGAATCTAACTGAACCTTTCAAGCACACCAGAGCTCATTTTTGACCAAAGTTTTCACTGTTTCATGCAATTTGTGTAGAAACACACTGCAAAGTTGGGGCTTTACTTGAAGCTATGAGAACTGGTTTGTACTCTTAGTTCAAAATCGGAATTTATGAACAGAGAGGAAGCTGAGCCCTGAACTGACTCTTGAGCTGAATTTGAGAGTCATACAACTGCCTTCTCTTATGATGTCTCCTACTCAGTTTCAGTCTATTCAGAACTTCAAGCATTTCAGGGAAGTTCAAGCAGGCATTTCACTTTTATTGAGGCAGAAATATCAGCTAAGTTAAAACAGCAAGCAGTTAGGGTTCTGCTTTGCTATGAATCTAAGTCCTTTTTTAAAATTCTGTGCAGATTTGGGGAAAATTCAGACATAGATTCACTTAATACCATTCCAGTTAGACTTTCAGTTCTCTTCAGTAATGACACTGAGTTATAATGTAATTGGCCTTCTTTTAGTATAAATAATCTTGTTTCTCAACCATAATGCAAGTGCACATGAGGGTACATTGACCATCTGGGTATCCAGGCAGGATTAAAAAGAGGGAGAAAGGTTTCTGCAGTCTCTCACATTGGATGAAGTTCTGATCTTTGTTTCCTGCATTCAGATGTGGAGAGGACAGGAGCAGCTCTTTTCCATAAAGCTCAGCTCCCAGTAGTTCCCATTATAACACCATGACTCAGCACCTAACATGTGATCTCTGCCCCTGACACAAGCAGGGTGAAGAAAGAAAGAAATATCCACTGACCCTTGGAGCAACGTGTCATGCTGATGGTTAATTTGCCAACAACATTCTGTGGCTTTGTATATTAATTAAGTAGTAAATTAATTCATTAATGTTGCCGACTCACAGAAAGCAGCACGTACCTTCATTTCATAATGCCTAATTCCATTATCAACAAGCTAAATTCAGCCCTCAGCTTGCCCACATGATACCACTGCTGGCTTCGACAGATGCTACATGAAAATGTCTAGGGGCAATTTTTGGCCTGATGTGTTTCATTGTGCTGCAGACAGTCACGGGGCTTTTTCATTCCTGTAAGTAAATTTTCCTTCAGAAGCTTGGCAAAGTAAAACCTCAGACACTTTTGGGCTCTTTGCCCAACTTGAGAACAAGGGACACAAAAAGAGGTTCATTTTTTCTCACTAGCTACAAATTTGATTGACATGAAGGGCTGGTCCTATTAAGCTGAGATCTGGCCTGGGTTCAATGTATTTGGAAACCTAGTTACAAAAGCATTAAAACAACTTTAACAGAGATTTTGTCAACCTATCAAAGACAAATCAAGAGTGATTTCCCTGATGCCTCTGCTGAATTGGGTAAAATTCATTTATTGACTTCAAGCACTGCGTGCTGGTAATTTTTCTCTCTGTCTTTTCCCCCAGAGGAATTTGACTTGATCAGATCTGCTCTGATGTTTCATAATCACATTTTCTTTCCCCTTCCTCTCTCCTCTTTTGCAGGGTGCTTTGAGTGTCACTAACAAGTATGCAATACTCATGTGCATTGGTATATCAGAGAAAAGAGATTGGCTAAATCCTGAAGTGTGCTTAACCAAAGCTAACTCAGTAGACTTTACTTTAATCTAGCTTACCCTGCACTTTGTTTGGCTTGCATCACACAGAGACCCTCAGGGTGGCATCTGGGTATCCAAGGTTGCCCAGGTGGAATGAGCTATTGAGTATGGCTTTTAGAAGACCTAGAATGGACTAAGCCCTTCAGCTTGATGCACTGTAAGTTTGTGTGATGGAGGAGGAAAAAAATGTGAGTTAAGTATAGCAAGGAAGGAATATATATGGTGGATTGGTATAAATGTCACTTTCACTCAATCCTAAACAATTGGAGGAAATTTTCAGTTGAAGATAAATGGACATCATGTAGCTGGGGACACTGGACTGCAGTGCATGTGCAGTAAATCTGAGCAGGAACGTCCAAAGGATTCCCTGCACTACCAGAAGGATTTCTAGGGCCTAATCTGGGTCCAGAGTTTTCATTTTTATGTCAGAGTCAATTTTAATTCACATGACACACATTTTACACTGATAATCAGTGAAACTTCCCAGTGGCCCTGAGGAAAGGCAGAGACAATGATGCAGGGGCTGCCAAGTTCTTCTTTTGAGGGACTTGTTGCAAACATAAAAGCACAACAACACTCTTGACCAGTTTGCTGGAGTTTGCGTGGGTAAAGCTCATTGTGTCTGACATAGTCTGGCACATTTCTTGGGGTCTGCAGCCATATTTGCAAGGATTTTGAATGAAACCAAGTGAGCCTCAGTGGTTTCAACTCTGCAGTACCACTGGTCCCAGTGCAGACTTCAGTGTGCAAGTCAGCCTTGAATGAAACATTGTCCCACACAATGCAATGCAAAGATGTTTTTAAGCCAGCAGTCATCACTTGCAGTGATTGTAATAGCAAGAAACAGAGAGAGCTCCTCCCATGTAGAGCCTTCTGATTTCCTTTTGCACGTGCAGAGCTGGCCTGGGGCTTGTTAGCAGGAAAAACACACAACAGCAGAAGGAAAGAGCCAACAGGTTCAAAGTGCCTGGAGGCACCCCAGGGTGCAACTGGGTTTTGCTCTCACTATAACCCTTTGTCACCAGTCCTGAAGATCAACCAAAATTTGGATGTCCTGAAAGAGCATCCTCCCACGTGCACTCCCCTCTCCTCAGCCCATGGGACTGTGTGAGTCTGTGGACAGCACTGGTTCTCCTTTGGAGATGCTGCAGGTTGGTACCTACTGTGGCTCTGCTTAGAGCAAGCCTGGTGCACATGTTCTTTGTTCTCTCTCTCCTGGAGGACAAAACCAGATTTAAGTGACGTGCTCAAAGTCAGACTGTGATTCACAGACCAGATGAGAAAGCAGACATGTTGTGCTACCCGCTATTCTTGTTTCTTCCAACTTAATGTGGATGGATTTATTCAACCCATATTTATTTAGGGGCTACTTTTTCATGACATTTCCTCAGTTTTTGGACTTAACAGTTTTCATTATGGTGAAATTTGATTACAGAACCAGGTAAAATAGCAGAGTAAAGTATGTTTCCACCAGCAGTTTCACTTCAGACTCATCCCATTTCAGCCTGAGGATTGCAGGGAGAGAAGATTGATTCTGTGTTTGACAAATGACACGATAACAAAAAATACTCTGATCTTATTTGGATGGCACCAAGAATATTTCATATACTTGAAACGCCTGCTGGTTTGAGGAGGTTTTGTCTCCTCTTTTCCTGATGTTCTACATAGTAAATAGCATGGGAAGATTGCTTCTGGATTCCTGATGAGTTGCTTTGTCCTTTGCTTTCTGTTTCTTTCTCAGTACATGCTAGTACAGATATTCCACTATCAGAGCAGGGTGTGTAGGATACAGAGATTCTGACAGTGTCAAAATGTAGCATGCTGGCCTGGAGCAACTCTTAAATTTTTCACATTTATGTGACACTATGAAAGTAAGTAAGAGCCATGATTTTATCTTGTGCCCTAGCAGCCAGAATTTACATAAACTTACAGAGGTCTTGAAATCATAAATGCAAAGTGAAATACGACGTATCATTAAAATAAATCACTGTCACAGAAGCGTAAAAATTAAATAAAAGCTTGCTTTCTAGAATCAGTCTGGTCATACAATGCAACCAACAACTATTTTGCGTTTAGTATTCTGTAGATCGTGTAAGTGACGTCAATCTCTATTTTAATTCTACAATATCATATTTAATATGATGGAGTTGCCTCCCTTAACTATGTTTAATTTGGCTTTATGGTTGTTTATTTTCTTTGTCGTGTCATTTTTTCCTCTTGTTGTTAGTTTTGTTTGGCACTTCTATAATAACACTTTAGAAATATTAAGTAATTAACCTTCCTAAGTACTCTTGGGAGGTTCTGCAGTCTACGTAAGCCTTACTTTGCCTCCCACTTCATGATGAAATAAGCAGGAATTGTCTAATTTGCATAAAGATGAAAAGAACATCATGTAAGCCAAGACTCACATCTAGAGATCCTAGTTTGGATTTATCCCTTTCCCTTTTGTATCGGAACTATTTTACAACTGTTTCTTGGTTCGGATTAAGCAAGAACAGACAAACTAAGGGTTGTATCCAATTCCCTGAGCTCCTTGTCACTTGTTAAGGGCTTTTGGGGCATGCCCATGCCAAACACATAGTGTTACCATCCCCACCCAACAGCATCACTACCTCACAAGGAACAAAAGCCAACACTTGTCTGACTGATCCTTTTGACATCACTGTTACAGCAGTGCCTAGAAATGCAAATGAGAGCAAGATCTTTCCTGATAGATACTATGCAAACCTCTATGAAAAGTGGTCCTTATCTTCAAATGCTCACAAACTGTTCTGTACATGCACCTTCTGGCTGCAGATTGAAACTACTACTGTTAGAGAGCTATCATTCAAATATGGCTTGCCCAGCAAGCCAGTAAGGCAGTCTCACCAGAAAATGGCTGGAAGGACAACTACTTCTGTAACTTGATACCTGGGATATGCAATAGATAGGCTACTATTATCAGAGGGAGGAGTAAGACTAGGGTTAGTTTAAGTCAACTTAATCGTAGCGATGAAGGCTATCCCAGGAAGCCAGCTCCTGAGAAGCACAGTGTCAGGTATTTGCCTCAGGAAGGAGAAGAGCTGCTTTGTGCAATGGGGAGTGGGAGAAGCAGGGTGAAGAGTGAGCCCAGTTAAGGTCCTCTGATGCCTGAGGCAGCCTGTGCCTTGCCCTGGGGGCTGTGTGACTCAGAGCAGTGTGTAGCTGCAAGTGCAGGGAGATCCTAGCACTGCATGAAAGGTTGTGGGGGTAAGTCTTCTATAAAAAACAGCCCATGTGTGGGCCCTGCTGAATCTTATGAGAGAGAGAAGGAAGTGCCCAGGCAGCTGTGCTGAGCAAGCCACGCACCTGGGCAGCCCTTCGCTTCCAAGCAAGCTACTTCCACTGCAGCTTTTTGCTCCTCGAGATGAATATGGCCTTGCTCTTTTGCAGACTCTTCCAGTGAACTTGTGTGTGAGCATGCATAAACACTTCAGGATCACCCCTTAGCTGCTAAGTCCTTGAGTTATATGACCCTCTTTCGTTCACTTTTGTGCTCATGGTATTAAAACCAGTCCATGAGAAATATATGTGCTCTAAAGCTCTGTGGCATGGGGACAGGTTCCCACAGAGGGTCTCTTACAGCATGGCTGAAACCAGAAATGCTGAGGAGCAGCAGCACAGATTCAGCATATTTCTTTCAGCATCATGACTGCAGTGGAATGGATAGCCATGCCTAGCCAGTAATGATTCAGAGCAGTAGCTCTGTGCATGCTCCAGCATTGCTGCATCATGTGCCAACATGTACTTCTTAAACATCCACGACTGCTTGGATTGCATCAGGAGCAATGCAGCATGCTGCCTGTTCACTGCTGCAATGCTGCTGGCAGGTCTCAGACTCAGCATTCCCCAGCTTTTCACATTGGAGCCACTTCTGCATGTGAAGGCTTATCAGGCAGTTCTCTGTGCCTGTCTTTTCCAAACAGGAGGAAGGTGAGCTGGAGATCACAGGGAACAAAAAGGGTTTTGATGGAATATACACACATGTACACATACACAGCTGTATGTTGGAAAAGCACAGTTTGAAATGTTTGTGAAATAGGCCAGTGGTGGGCTGAAATGTCAGCACTTCTCTCCTTTTTATGTGGTAGTAGAGTAAGATTAAATTCCGCTTAAATGCCATAGTGGCTTCTGCCTTATTAGAATCATCTCTCATAACATTTTCAGAGTACTGTGTGGAATCCACTTAAACGAATCCCCATGAAATGAAGAGGGCTGTTAGAATAATCTGGCTGTTGTGCAGTAGGCCCTGCCTTGCACAGCAAGGTTTTGCTGTCTGCTTGCAGAGGGAGGGGAGGCAGCAGCTTCCCAGCTATTCATATTTAAGTATCACAAAAGACACCAAGACACTTGCAACAGTATTGTATCATATTGCTATTTGAGCAAGGAGAGAAGGAGCTTTGAATAATTAAAATCAATTAAAAGGCTAAAGGATAGGGATTCGTCTTGTCTTCAGAGAATATTTTACAGCAGTGAGTAAACGTTTTCTTGCCTTTCCCAATAATTATCTCTCTCAAACACACCTACCCACACACAGCCTTGTGCAGCCACAGTCTCTTCTGGTTTAGATTTTAGAAGATCTCAAGGTCGGTTATGCAGCACTTAGCACCTGAGGCCAAAGCCCCACACAGCCCAGATGGTGGGTTCCCAAGGACATTGGCTCCAGCTGCCACAACCTGGGCACTGCTGAAGACCAAAATCTGCTCTTGCAAGTTCATACACTCAAATCCTTCTGGAAATAGGTAGCTGCTAGCTGAGTTGGGCTGAAAGTGCCAAAAACTTGGCACTTGAGGGGTGGGGGTGGGAAAGAGAAAGAAATCCTAATGCTTTAGTTGAACAAAAAAATCACAATGCTTTTAGTGTGTGTGTGTGTGTGGCTGGCTCAGATTCACAAGCTGGGAGCAGTATGGTACAAGAGAATTTCATCTTGCCAAGCTGTAGTTTAGGACACTGAGGTCTACCATCTTCCAAAAAAAAACCCCACCCAATTAGACCCTTGATTTATTCCATCAGTGATGTCTTCTGTGACTCAGGGCATCCCGACCTGAACATCTACTGATCTCTGCTGTTCCTGGTAACAATGCAGCTTTGTGAAGCAACAACATGCAGATTGCATTATCTTCTGATGAAGCAGCACTCCGAGCAATGATGCAAGCAGTGTAAGCCCTGAGAAGCTTTCTGCCTCTTCATCAACCTTTACGCACTCCTCTCCCTGCTATGTCCTTTTGCCTCTTCTGAGAATCCCAGCTCTTTGGTTTTCTCTGCTGCCTCGTTCAGGAGAAAATATCACTTCCCATAGCATGAAATCCCTGTAACAGAAAGGACTGAATTGCTGTCTGACGTGTCCCTGGAATAAAACAACACCTTGTGGACAAATACATGAAGAAGCCTTTGGGTTTGGGTTGACTTAGAATATATCAGCTTATTTCTGCTGTGATTTGTGCCGTACAAGCATTTTTGCGTTATCAAGCAGCACACACAGGATTTGTATCAGAGCACGAAATGTGAGTGGCTTTTTCAAAGACCAGCTCCTACCTTGGCACTGCTCCAGGAGGGAAGAAAAACCATGTACAGTCATATGTATTGCCCAGAAAATTGTTCTAAGGGCTTAATAGTTAGCCTTTAATAGCTCTTGTTCCCCATCAGCACCCTCTTGCCTTCTTTCCCACTTCACTGGCTAAGTGGTTTAATTGAAATTATGGAAATCTTTCTGAGAAATGCAACGAACTAACTGACAGTTTTGCTTTGGGGTGAGGATGTTTAAAATTTGAATTTTTCTGTGGTTTTCATAGGGAAAAATTCTGTTTGCCATTTTATGGTGGGTTTTTCTCCCAGTTGAAAAGACATCAATTTGAAAATGTATATAAGCTGGGAGAGAAAAGTTTGTTCCAGATGATGGCGTGTTTAGGAAAACTTCTGCTCTGCCCAGTGTAGTGCCAGTTGCTATGGGGAGGAGGGGAGGACATGGAGAGGTGGAGGATTCAGACTCAGACTGACTCGGAGTTCTGGAAACAAGTTGATTCACTTCTACCACAAGCATGGCAAAAGCCAGATTCCTGTGCAGGGCACCAAGAGCTGTCACAACAGCAGACAGGTCAGGACAATCAGTGTAAATGAATTTAAAAGCATTGGGGAGAACTTTTTCTGGACTCCCTGTTTAAGAAGACCTTTCGGCACACATTCTATAACAGTGTGTTGGTTTGTTTTTTTCAGAAGAGCATATGCATTCTTTTTCTTAATATTTTTAGCTCAGCTAAGAAAGCACAGACAATGCCATCTCCCTCCTTTCTAGGTTCCTGGATAGCAACAGCCTTGAGTAGCTCTCTGTGGTTCAGATGTGTTTCAAACATGGGACAATTGCCAGGATTTCATTAAGTGAACAACATGTGAATGTAACCACATATAGTGCTGCTTACATCCATACAGCACAGAGCGCCTTCGCATGAAAGCAGATGTTATGGAAACAGCCCAAGTCAAATAAGCAAGGGAAGATTACCTCTGTAATGAGCTAAAAATTAGTTCTGCACCCTCTTAAAGGGATCACCAAAAAGAACCCCAACAGGTTTTCATAAAATAAACAGAGTGTTAGTGGCACAGACGCACGGGCAGGTAACAGCAGGTGGAAAGCATTTGCTGTCTCAGTATCCCATATATAAACATTTTGAAGACGAACTCAGCTGCAAGCATAAATATATCCAAGTGAATCTAAATGGATATAAATCACTTCTTCCAGCATACAAATCCTATCAAATAAAAATTCTGTGAATTTCTTTGCTTCTTAGACCCTGATTTATTATCTGGCTACTAGGAAGTGCTGTCATCACTGAAATGTTTAGACAGATTAACACAAAGTAATTATCATCTATAAAATGGTTAAAGTTGAAATATCATTATTTTTCATATCTGTTATTTTTAACAAAAATCTTCCAACATGTACATAGCACATACTTGTCTGTTGTCATTTGCCTACACAGGGTTTTCCCTCCAATTTTAATTAGGAAATCTCCCCCACACACATTTTTCTCCTACATCTGCCTTAAAATACTTTTCTCCCGTCACTGCACATCATTGTCCAACAGCCGTTGTGCTCATGCCAGGGACTGGCCACGGTGGTAATCAGCATTTTCATTGATAATTCCTTGGTTGGCAAGGAACCTGGAACCAAGGCTGCCCTTATCATCATCACAGCTGATTCAAACACAGGCTTTTCTTTTTTTTCAGTGGGGAAAATGAGGGGGTTTATTGGGAAGCAGAGGCAGCCAAAATAAGAGTCAGTGTTACTGGGCAAGAAGCCTGGGGGGTTTCCCCATTTTCCCCCATATTTCTATCCTTTCCTAGTTTACTCAAAAGGCACAAAAGGAGAAAAATTTGAGGGAAATCCCTTCTTGGTCATTCTCTGCCCACACGGACACTTTCTTCCTCTTACCACTCCTCACTCCCTGTGACACCATCCAAGAAGCACAAGGAGAGGAAAGTGAAGAAAGGGGAGCAATGTCACTAGTTTCAAAGGAAACTTTTTATCCTCATCAGCAGTGCTGAAACACTTTGAAAAAGCCTCTCTTTCTGCACAATATGAACAGCTATCCACCCTGCTTTAGCTTCCCCTCTTCCTCCTGGGAAAAGTGAAGAACCTGAGAGAAGAGATTTTTTTTTTGTAGCTCTTCATTACTTCAAAATGAACACTTTACTTCAAATTTCAGCACATTTTTTCTCTTTTTGTTTTTAAATGAGACATTGAATGAAAGGACTACTTTATCCATTTTTTGTTTAAACAGTTTAGGAGGTGGCGGGATCATTAAAACTTACTGACTAGATACACGAGTCTTTGCATTTTGCAATTTGGCTTACATTGAGTAATAGTTATTTGTCTGAGTTAAATTAATGTTGATGGATTTCTTTCATAGTTCTTCCTCACTCTGAATAAGATTTACTGAATGTAGCTTTGAAATGTCATTACATATGGGGAGTTAATTCACATCTGCATTTTTGTGCTGGGAGAGGTAACCTATTTTCTGCTTCCACTCTCCATAGCAGGGCTCACATGTTTCAGGGGCTAGTTCTGCCATTCACTTCCTTCAAAGAGCCCTGATTGGCTTCAGTGGGAGCTAAAAGCACTTCAGGGCTTTAAGAAAGAGGTCTGATCAGTTTTTAAAGTGTTCAAAGCTGAATGGGTTTAACTATTATCTGCGAGTTTTCAGAAGTTTCTTTCCGTGACAATATGATCCTCGGTGCACTTAGTGGGATTTTTTTAAAAGGATTTGGTATATTGTGGCAATAACCACAGAGCAACTGCTACCTATGAGGAGTCGAAATCAGTTGTTCATCCATCAGAAAGTCACAGCCCATCGATGTGACATGGGAAGGCTTGGCTGGGAGACCTGGAGACAGCCAGGCATGTCGGCCTGCGGGCATGCTGGGAGCTGGAGCCTGGATGACACTGATTAAAACCCACCACAAATTTATGTCGTCTGCTTAAACTATGAATTACTCCAGGGACCATCCTGCTGCATCCAGTGCTGTTACCCTTCTGCACCTGCCCTTACCATCCCGTAGGTGCCACCCCAGCCTGGGCTCGCTGCTCTGTGGAGAAGCAGATGCCTGCTGACACAGACCTGGCAGGAGAAGCAGCATCTTTCCCCTGGAAATTGCCAAAATACTGGAAATATATGAAGAATGCTTGACATAATACCTAAGATTTGGGGGGCTGAAGTGTGATGAACACATGTTCTCCCGTGTTCCTGCATTACTCATGTGATCCATCACAACATTTAAAAATAAGCACTTCTCAGAGCTTAAGTACCTGCATAAGGCTTGGCATATGGTTAAGTGCTCGGCTGAAATGGGGCAACCATAGATGTTAAAGCCCATTGAGCCCAAAACTTACCTAATGGAAATTGGAATAGTGCCACTGATTACAAGGGACTATCCTAATTAGCACCAACTGAGAGACAGAGCTTTATGAAGCATAAAACACAGCTATGCAGTATGTCCCACCAGAACTCAGCAGCCTTAACTCTGACCTTTAAAGCCATATTAGTTTGGTAATTCCAGTTACAGCCCTAAGGTGCTCTTAAAGAGATACAGTGAATATTGAGAATTACACATCTGTTTATATTAAATATATATCTTTATCAAGCTGGCAGGTAGCTTTTATTTAATTCTTTGTAATTGTATTTTCTTAAGAATACTATTGAATGCCTGATTTGAGGAAAAACAATGCACAGCCATGTTGATTTGTGGCAGAATTATGCACGTGTATAGCTTCACACATAAGGCTGATCAATATGTGTCATTAGTGTCTACATACATATATTTATGGCTCTTTTTAATAGGATTTGCTTTATGTTTTATTTTGAGATTGCTAATGAAAGACAGCTATTTATTTAGAGGTCAGCATTAAGCTTGTTGTGATGAAATATGTATTTTGCTTTCTTTATACTTGATAAGAATAATGCATGTACCTTTATTATGTTGGCAGCATAAGATTTATGATATCCACCACTATTAATGTCTTGGCTTTTCAGTGCTTAGATTTTATAAATGAGCTGATAAGTAGACACACTGTTGTTACTTAGCAACCTTAATTGAAAATTTTAAACAAAAATACTTTCATTTTGGTATTTCCCAGGTAATTCTTTTGGCATTTTTTATATGTTTACTTTCTATTTTCCTCCATTTGTTACAAGGAGATACCTCAGTTGGGGTTTTTTTTTCTTTCTTAATTAAAAGAGAGCAGGAGAGCAGACAAGGAAAGCAAGTTTCAGCCAGTGATCTGCAGCTTCTCCTCCAGTACTGATTTTTTTTTCCTTAGTGTGCATCAGCAAAGTTTTTACAAGAAAACTGTGTTGTCTTCTCCCTGTGACCTTTTTGCAAGTTTTCAACAGCACAAAAACCTACTGCAAAGTTTCTTCAAGGCCTGTTGAAGTCAGACTACAGCCCAGGAGTGAGGGCAGCCCAGGGCAGGTGCTCAGAGGGGCACAAGAACAGTGGCCCCAGCCCCAAACAGCACCCAGGTAACCACACTGAATGTGGTTTCATATGTCCAACCTCACTTGCATTTCTGACCATGACTAGTCATCACTTCCCAGCAAAGGTAGGAGCCACACACCCCCCCACTAAACCTTGTTTTCAGAAGTGCTTGACAAAGGCTGAATAATACTGCTATTACTGCCTCTCTTTTTTTTTTTTCTAGCAGTGGGTTTCATGGGAGCTGTCAGGCTGTGCCTAAGTGCCTTTGAAAACCCAGCCATAATGCAAAGTTAAATGTTGTGTGAAGTCACACTCCAAGGTCTCTTGTTTGCTGTTAGAAAAGAGAAACAAAAAAACAAAACAAACAAACAACCTCCTTCCCCCCCCCCAAACCCCCATGTTCCTACCTTAGCACCAAAATCTGTGTCTTCAGGTGCCATATGAGAAATCCTACCCTGTAATCATGGCTGTGATCCTTCAACAATTATCCAACTTCTTCCTCTTGAGCTCTTCGTTCATGGGGGGTGAAAGCCCTATCTCAGTTTTCTCCCTCTTGTCTTTCCCCTTCATGCTTTAATGTATTCAATACTTTTGTCAGATCTTTGTAATCATACCTGAGTAATGAGAAGATGAGTTTGGAGCTGAAGTTAGATAGTTACAAGGTATGTGAGCTTGTCTCACACAGAGAGGCAGGAATTACAGGCTGAGGATTAAAAGTTTTCCTTGTCAGTGTGATCTGAGAGGTATCAGAGAAGCAGCAGCTACCAAGAACAAAACCAGCTCAGGGCTGACTTGATCTGGCCTCATATGCAGATGGCAGAAAACACCTGGATTCTAACACTTGTTTAGGATAAAAGTATACAACTGGAAAAATAAGGAAGAAGCAATACAGCACCTCCATTCACAAAAAACAATCCAAGACTTGTAGCAGACACCCCAACTTAGTAAAAATCAGCTACCTGTTATTTAACAAGCCACGCCAGTAAACTCAGGAGGGGCTGGGATATATTGTCTGGACACCACAATTGCCCATCTCCCCCCAAAAAGTGCATCCAAGACATCAGGGTTGCACCAGTTACACAGCAGCTGGGAGCAGAGACATTCTGTCCAAGTGAGGGCCAGGCTAGGTTTCATAGCTGGGTTTTTTTAAATCCTCTGGTTTTGTGTGAATTCTGCTGAAGGGAAAAGGGTGTGGAGGAGTCAGTGCTGGAGTCCTAAAGGTGTAGCATCCAGCAGCTGCTCAGGAAATCTCTGAAATCCCCACGTCACCAGGCTGGGAAGGGCAGTAAAGGGAAGTACAAAAGCCGCTACCTATTCACTGCAGCCAAAAGGTGTTTCCTTTAACTCCTCTTTACTGAATGGAGGGAGGGAAAGATGTGGAAGGAGCAGCCAAAAAAACCCAAGCAGGCAGTGTGATGCTCATTTTATGAGAAGTCACTTTTATAAGGAAAAAGGGAGCATTAACCCTTTAGCATGCTGACACCTCTGAATGTGTGGAGAGGAAAGAAGTGTCTGTGCTGGGGCTGGGACCCCTCCCTGAGGGGCATCACACACAGCTCTGTCATCTTCCAGCTCCCACCCTGCCCTGAGGGTCTGCAGGAGTCTAGGTGCTGCACTTGTGTAAATTTCCAGTATTTTGCTCATTTAGCAATGAGGGGCACTACTTGTTTCATGGAGGTTTGATCAGGTCATGTCCTGCTGCTCTCTCAGAGAGAAAAAGTGCAAAAGAATGATTTACTAAAAAGGATGATAAAATCTACAGCGTGGTGTGATACTGACCATGGTGTGTTATCACCCACAGTACTGCTGCTGGCATGGACTGGAAGTGTGTCTCAGTAGGACTAGAAGGACAGAAGTGGTAAAAAGAAAAGTTTCCCTTGGAAATAAAACTCTCAGTATCCTCAGAAATCAAGTTTTCCCAACAAGAGCAAAAAATGCATTGAGATTATCATATCATTCATTTCACATCCCCCTGATTCCACAGAAATGTCAAACTTCTCTCAAGCTTTCCTTGGCTACCCCCAACAACTCATTGAGCTAAAATCTTCAACCAGCTTTGACTCCTGTTCTCTTTATTGGGGTAACTTTGGTAAATACGGTTTTATTAGGTGGTGTCTCAGCAGCAGCTACATCACTCATTGCAGTGAGCTCCTCAGAGTGTGTTGAAACCTGTTGCTGCTGGGGTGGAAGAAAGCTTTATAAAAAAGCTGCCTTCACTTGACTGCAGCCAGTATAAAGATCCTCACTCATACACCTTGGCTTTTTTACCTGTATGAGGTCTCCACGATGCCCATTGAGTGGGAAACAGGGGCTTTTCCTTTCCCACCAGCTGATCCATCGTGGCCAAAACACTCCAGTTTCAAAATATTCTTAAATCTGAAGGCAATCCAGCTGATATCATAAAGATTGTGGTATTGATGCCACACCAGGCATCTGGTAAGACAGCTAAAAAAACCAGCCTAGACAGTTCTCCAGAACCATGCCAGCATCAGGAATAGCCCCAGGGGAGCTACATGGGGAGCATCCCAGCTGTGTGCAGGCACTATAGCAGCAAGCAGTGGTCTGCATCTGTGGGAATGGGGGCTCACAGCCACCTCCTCCCCTCACACTGCTCCTGTGGTTGGCTGCTTTGCTCTGCTGGGTTCCTACCAGACTGCCACGGTGGAAACTTTCCCAGGAGAGTGCTGCAGCATTACACAAAGGCTGGAAATGCTGTGCTAGGGAGAGGATTGGGGAGAGAAGCCTGGGTTTGTTGCTTTGCTGTTTGTTGTTTCTCTGGGGATGTGTTACAGCCTGTGGGAGCATCAAGGATAGTCCAGAAGGTATGGCCAGTGCTGGACTGAGAAAGCAGCTGTAACTGTCACAGACTGGACGTGCTTTCTAACATGTCAGAGATGTCTCCTCGTGTCTGATAGTCTACTTGCCCAAAAGATAAAAAGTATACTGATTCTATGATTCTATGCTACTGTCACAGGGGAGAGCAGATGTCCCTGGGGTTTCTTGCCTCACCATCTCCAGAGATGGCATCAAGCTCCAGAAAAGAATAGTGATGGCTTTCTGGCTTTACCACTCCTGCCAGAAATCCCACAAAAACTCACTGGTGCGGGAATTAGAATAACACTATGTTTTAATAAAGCAAGTGTAGTTTGATTTGTTCTTTTTCTTTTGTGAAGACACTTGGAAGCAGTCTGCTTCAGCCTCAGCACACAGGCAACCCAAAGCCTGTGCCCCTGAAAACCATGGGAGGTTCCTCCACTGGCTTTAATGAGGTTGGAGCAGCTCACCCATTATCATATCCACAGCCAGGTTGCTGCTAAAGCAAGATTGTTGGGGAGATACTGCTCTGCAAAACTGTGTGTGCTGGCAGCACAGGTGCTTCCTTCTTTTATTACTTCGTTGGAAATTTTTATGAGAACATGAGAGAGAAGGATGGCTTCAGCCTTCCAGTTACTGGGACCTGCTTTCTGTCATACAAGCTCAAGACCTGAGCATGCATCCAAAGCAAAATTATCAGTAAGAAACAAGTAAAAAGCAGGAGTGGGAATTTTTAAAAGCTTCACCAAAAGTGTACAGCTCTGATCAGGCTTAATAAAACCCCTTGAGACCTAGGGATGTGGTAAACACAAACCAGAATGAGCAATGCACCCCTGTAGCTTCTACATCAGCACCAAACACCCATAAGCCCATCACACATGAGTGAGAAGACACAAGAGAATACTCATGGTATATTTTCACTCATTAATGGATATGTAAGTGCCTGTTTTTCTTGTGAACTGAATTCAAAAGGATTATGATTCAAGGACACCAAAACTTCAGTAACACATAAAGGATTTTCTGCCCTTGTCCCAGCAGCAGCTACTCAGAGCCCCTCAGATTCTTCACATTGCTGTCTATGCTGTGGCCCAGCCGCAGACATGAAATGAAGGTATATGGTTTATGTAGGGTCAAAGAGTTGAGGAGGATATTGGCTCGTTTCCCAAGCCTGATGAAGTCAGGGAAAACTCCTCCCATTACTCCAGTGGGGCTTAGTCAGAGCCTTTCACGAGGACAGTTTGCAACGTGCTCCTGCATGCTCACTGCCCGCTCTGACCTAGCCTGTCAATGGCTTGATGTCTGGGCACTTTGCTCTTCCTGGAGCATGGAAGGGAGGATATGAAAGAGGATGTTACAGAGTCAGGAGAGTAATTTTGTCTCTTGGCATCCTGTTTGATAAGAGGAGAAAATATAATCCAATGCCATAACTAGCATTTTCAGGGCAAACTGCCTGGCAACAGCTCTAAAAAGAGAAGTAAAAAAAAAATCCAAATGTTTTATTACAATTAGGTAAAAGAATTTAAAACGTATCCTCAGAGACAGTGAAAGCTCAAATGCTGGGCAGGACACATGGCTGCAGAGTGGCCTGTACCTCGAGAGGAACAGAACCCTGAATAACGCTGTGAAGAATAGTAATTTGGGTGTCCTGGTTTTCAGAAGCCATTTTCCTGGCTTCTGAAGAGAAGATGATCCTGCTCCAGGTCTAAGTGTATTGCCATTGCCTTCAGTAGCTACGCTCTTCCCATCTCGCTACTGCTCTGTAAAACTCTGTCTCTGGTGTAGTGGCAAAGCAGCTGAGGGCTAATAGCAAGAGGGCTTGGGCATGTCCTGGAATTGGTGTGTGGGACTCTAGAGGGGTAGGTGACTGGGGGAGCATTGCACATACCTGGGAAAGTCACTTCTTTTGTAGCTGGGTGCTCTGAAGGCAGCGAGGGGCTGGCTCAGCCTATGGGCACAACTGGGGCTGTGGGTCATGCGGGAGAACCCTGAAGGCTCTGATGCTGCTCTGAGTCACCATGCCTCCTCCTCCTCACTCAACAGTGAAGGAGCACCCATGGCTTTCCAGGTTACTCTGATCAGAAATGAAGGCAATGCCCACATGACGTCAGTTACACCAGTCCCTGCTGAGGGCAGGCAGTGCTCAAACTCACACGTTTCAGGGCTGGGCACCAGTGGCTTTGCTTTGCCTTTTTGCTTTCACTTGCAGAAACCAAAAGCATTAGTAATCCATGGTGGGGAGCACTGGGCAATCTCCCTTCTTGGGCAACATACAGGTCTACACCAAACACCAGTGCCTGAGCTTGCATGGGGTGTCTCACCTGGTTGCCAAAGAAGACAAAAAATCCTGCATCAAAACACCACAAACAAACAAACACCATCTTTCTCTGGTGCTTTGTAGGCGAGCTACAAGTAAACAGCAATATCCATGATCAGTTAGACAGTCGTGTTTAATGAGATTTACTTTGGAGATTAACTACCAAGTTTAAAACTCATCATGCTGCTGCTCTTTGGTTGGTTTCAACATATCATGGAAATGAAAATAATTAGGCAGACATCTGCAGTAACTGTTTAGAAAGTATCAGAACAATTAAATAAATATTGGAAAGAAGAATTACAGTCTGAAGCCTATGACATAGTAAAAACCATTGGTTAATAGTATTCTCATCAAAATCTCATAGAGTCACAACTTCATATGGCAATGTGGCAGGGAAACCATGCTTAAATAAATAAAGGTGGGATAGTTTTAGTAGAAGTTGGACACAAGTCCTGAAGTGCTTGAATGAGTAAATTGCAACTGTTTCCACTAGTACTGTCCAACCATGTTATTTATTTTGTTTTCATGAAAATAGAAAGGATTAAGTTTGTGAAAACTTTCTTTAAATGGCATTATCCATTGGGTTTTTTCACACTTGAAAATGGACTGTAATAAAGAATTCTTTTTAATACTTTCTCTTGTTCAGAAGAAGCAAAAGAAAAATGTGATCCTGAGCCTGAGTTGTCCATCTGGCAACCTGAGCTGGTTAGCAAAGTCCACGTCTTTCACAATAGAGAAGAGCAGTATGCCTGGCCCTACGCTCCCTCATCTCTCTCTCACGAGAGAGATTAGATCATCAAAGTTCCACTGAAATGCTGTTTTCCAGGGATTCTGCAGGCAGGTTTGTCATAACTGTAAAGCACATTGATCTCAAGGTACAAGGACATACAGAAATTCAGAACATTTCATTTCCTTAGTCCCACCGCAAAAGCTGAATGTGGCACATGCAGGGACTTCTCACTGTAACCCTACCAGGAGATATGGCATTGTTTCACAGTTTTGGCTGCAGTTGCCATCAGACTGCAGGACCTTGGGGCTGTTCAGCCTGGAGAAGACTAAGGGGAGACATTAACACAAGTATTTAAAAGGTGCATGTCAAGAAGATGGAGGAAGCACTTCTTTCTGTTGTCTCAAGTGAAAGGACAAGGGGTAATGAACAAAAATTGGAACATGAAATGTTTCGCTTAAACATAAGGACAAACTTGTTTGGTGTCGAGATGAGGGAGCCCTGGCCCAGGCTGCCCAGGAAGGGTGTGGAGGCTCTTTCTCAGGAGGTTTCCAAACCTACCTGGACACATTCCTGTGCCCCCTGATCAAGAGGAACCTGCTTTAGCAGGGAGTTGAACTGGATGATCTCTAGAGGTCCCTTCCAAACCTCACCATTCTGTGATTCTGTGAAATGCTCAGACAATTCTTCCAGTATTTTGTTGCCAATTCTTGGCAGTTTGAGGTAACAAGAAGGGACTCAGGTGAGTCCTCTGAGGATCTACAAGGAGAACACACTGCCAAGGGCTTCATCATCTTGTAGATTAATAAAACAGCTGTGGGGACACCTGCCAACTTCTTATAGCCAGACTGAAAAAGTACAAGCCTGAGCTTTTTCTCGTGTACCCTTGTGTCTAATTATCTCCCCATATATTGCATGGCACTGCTGTGGAGTCCTGCTAAGCCCACGAGACATCTGCTCCTTCATGGCTGCTCAGGCTACAGACTCACACGAAGCAGGATTGTGTAATGTAACAAAAGCAATCCTAGAGCAGCGTACATCCAATACACCTGGGCTGGTTTGCAAAACAGGTGTGTTTTTGGCTGGGCAGGGTGGATCTGGCTGCACCTAGCACGTCGGGTGGCATCAAAGGAGGCACAGGGTTGAAAGTGAAGGAGACAAAGGGCAGGGTTGGGAGAGAAGCTTGGGCGGAGGAAGAGAAGCGGGAGAGGTGGCAGATGAGAGGCCGGAGTGTGGGCCGTGGTAGTGTTACGTTGTTCTCTGCACCTCCGCCTAAGGAATTAGCTGGAGAGTGAGTGGGGAAAGGCAAGTGCTCGAGCTGTGCCAGAGCAGAAGCATTTATTAGACACAGCAAAAGCATGTGCCACCTGTGCCCTAGGTGTGCTCAGGCACCAAAAGCCTGGCTCCTCTTTGCTGAGGACTCCAATGCACCTAGGACTGCTCAAAGAACACGGTGCCCTGCACCTCCAATCACTCAGACCCTCCAGAAAAGCTGACTTTCTTACAGCTTTCCTCCCTGGGCTCCTTTGGCCTTTCCTCTTTGGGAGAGGCAGCAGCACTCGCTCCTGTTTGATGTGACAGAGGCAGCCTGAGCTTTTTGATGGGGACAACCAGGGCTTGTCTGGATGCAAGGGATTAGCAGGAGGCAGCCAAGGGATGATTCAAGGACTGGCACTGCTTCCACCCCAAGAAAACGAGCTCCTCCACACACAGCATATCCCGTCACCCCAACAGACTGACTTGTCCAGGCCAGTTTGTGGCCTCTGTACAGCAATTAAGCTTCACCAAAATGGTAGAGTCAGTCTCGATAAATTCAGATCCAAATCAAGTATTTTTTATGATGGAGGCCACAGCTTAATAAAATTAACTGCGACTTACACACTGGTTACTCTGGTGTGATGTCAGCTTCTTCACACTGTTTATTTTAATTAAGACAGAAATTGTAGGTCTTGAGTGCTGGTAATTACAGCCCGTGGACTCAATTTGCCAAAGCCCCTAATTAACCTGTTATGTGTCTACCTGACTTGAGGTGTTAGTTGAAACATGACTGGTTCAGTGGCATTATGTTGTCTGCAGTGATGGAAATACAGTAGGAAGACATGACAGGCTCTGTGATGGGGAATCCATATTTTAAGCTATTCTGCATGACATTCCTTTCACTTTTATGTAGATTACCAGTTTCCTACCTGAGACTTTGTAAGTGATAGACTAGCTCAGAAAATGGATTTGATAAGAAGTATCCTTTTTTTCAGAATAATTGCCTCCTGTACATGCTCAGCAGGGTTTGGAAATCTTTTATCTTTCAGACAGCAGATTGTAGCAGGGCAGATGGACAGGGCATGCTCCTGTGAGGATGTCTTTGTCTCTGCAGAAAGGTCTTAATGCTTGCAAATGCTTCTTCACAGCCTTGGCAGCTCCCTCTTTCTCAAGACACCTTCAAACACAAATACTTGTCTCCCAGTTCAGCCACAAACATCATTCTAATGTCTCTTTAATTTCCCATCTCATGCCTGCTATCACATTTAGTGTATTCATTCCCCCTGTAGAGGCTCTGTACATTCTCTTGCCCCTGTATCTCCCTAACTACTCTAATTTCTCTCTTCTTGTGTGGACCAGCTAGAAGTTAGGGAGTTTTACCATTGCCTGTAGTGGCCCATATCAGGAACTGGAAATAGACAAGCTGCTTGGTTTTTCCCATACTTGAAAAAACCACAGCTCTCCATGAGCTTGGAGCTGCAGTGTTTACAAAGAGCATAAATTTAACCTGTAAAACAAATGCTTCCAAAACTGAGCTGCTTTGCACAGATCAGCATCTACAGAATCTGAATGTGGTTTTGAGGCAAAATATAGAGCAGGTACAAATTAAGCAGCGATCTACTCTACTTAGATTTGCCATTTCGTTGTCTTCTAAATTTTCTCCCTTGATCATTTCTGTACTTCATATGCAGTGGTTTTGCAGATAACATATTCCTGAAAGACAATTTAAATAAACAGTGCAAAGAGATGTGTAGGGCCAATATCAAATGCACTTGATGTAATCATACAGCTCCAAAAATCTTTCTTTTCAGTTGAAAAATCTTCTCTATTCCTGAATTTTAAATGAAGTTGGTCTTCTGATTTAGATACAAATATGAGCCATGGTATCTCAATTTGTGCTTTAATTGAGTGACCAAAAAAAAAAAAACCAAGAACTTAATTTATGAGCTATATATTTGAAAAGAGAAGATACTCTCCATCCAGTTTCTACTAGAGAGATAATAGATGTAAAATCCTTTCCATAGGCTGCTCTTCAGTTATAATATAATAATATAGGATATCAAAGTTCCCCTTAAGCATTTTAAGCACTTTGCTTTGCACAGATTTCCCCTACATTTTGTAGCAAGAAGGAGTGTATTCGTTGTAACCTGCCATCATTCAGAGCTATATTAGTCTGTGACAAGAGAGCTGAGGGAAGGAGAGAGGGATGGAGGGAATGGAAAGGTGCACTGTGCCTGTATGATACATGTTAGCCAACGTCTCATAACACATTAATCTTCACTCACAGGAAGAGACAGGCTAGCTCCTCGGGGCTCCACCACTATAACCCTTTCCTCCTCATTCATGAAGATAAATGCCCTCCGAGTGATCAGCCATCGTGTATTCTTTATGCATGTGCCAGATGGCTGTCTTGTAAGTTAGCCAGAGAGAAATCAGGTAAGATGGTTGAGCATCTCCCACATGTGACATCCACCCGTCCCTGTGTCCAGCCCTGCAATCCAGGACCAGATGAGCTGGCAGGTTCCTCCGTCCTCTCTCCTCATCAACTGGGCGGAGACAGACTGGGGTAGCCCCGTTCCTATGCAGATTGCTACTACTTCCCTGTGTGCCATTAAGGTATAAATGACAGGGTTTTCCCAAATCCATCCCCCAGGAGCGTCTCACGCAAGTTTGATGAAGAAACAGTGAAGAGTAAAATGGGTGTGGAGCTTTCTGGGGCTTGAGGGACAAGCTGTGACAGGGCATTGCCTGGCATGATCTTGTGCTTGCTTTCTCTCTTTCTCCCTTCTAGAGGTCAGATGCTGGTGACCTGACATCACCCAGAAAAGTGCCTGGTACCACACATATCTACACTGATTTTGGAAGATGCTGAGCAGGAGATGTTTTTTTTCCAGCTTCAGGGCAGCTCAGAGGGCAGGGACTGGTTCAGAGCACACACTGATTTGTCTATGTCCATGATCCTTTTCCTTGTCATCCCCATGAACTCAATTCCTTCTGACTTTTGCATAAGCAAGCAATGGCTAAAGAAGGGAAACAGATAGAGTGAGACTGTGAGGCTGGACTACACCAGTGCTTGCAAGTCTGAACAAAGTCTGATCTGTGCATCCTATAGCCACTGCCTCCCACCCCAAGAATCTGAGTTACCAGCAAGGCCAACCTAATCCTGAATAAAGAAGAGAATTGCAGAGAGAGAGATTAAGTTTGTTTCAACAGACTCTAAAAAGTTTGGAATGGGCGTGAGTCCTCTTGTACAGAAGGAGTAGAATCTCTCTTTTTCTTTGGAAATCAACGGTCAAATTCTCATCCAGTACCTCCAGGATTTTGGCCTAAATTGTTTCATGTGTTAGAAATTATGTTAGGTAATTATGATGCTGTGGAATCAAGGGAGAAATAGAAATGGTTTTACTAAGTATTTTTATTATTATTATCACTGATGGTTGCAAGGCTGAATGACACACTCAGAGTATCTTAAGTTGATAAAAATGAAAGACTCATGGGTTCTCAGTAATATTTTATGTCTGGAATAAATACTCAGGAAACTAACACAATTAGCAGAAAGCTCTTAAATTGTGTCTAATAGAAAACCCAGCAGATTCATTAAAAACTGCCAACTCCAGCTCTTCACAGCACACAGGGTTAACTAAAGGATTTCTCCTGCAATGCTGAGGGACACTATTTGACAGGATGGTGTGCTAATCTACACACAATATTCATGGAAGTCGCTGGGCAGGTCTTCATGGACTGGATCAATCAAAGAGCAGAATCAGAGCTGGCTGCTTCATTTGGCTGCTGTTCATATATACACATGCCAGGGAGAAATAACTTTGTCCTGAGCTGCTTTGTATCAATGCATCAACTTGTAGACCTGTGCTAGACTGCTCGAGGAAGAGAGTACTATGAGCCAGCCTTAGGAAAGGAGTTCTGTTTCTAAATGGGAGAGAACCGCTCCAGGCTCAAATTTGAGCCTCTGATTCCTGCTGAAGACTAGAAATATTTCTTTTTCTCATTTATCTGTGAGATCCACTGTTTTCCCACAGATCTCTTCACCTGCATATGCAACTACCAGGGCTGGTACCTCCTTCTGGTTGGGCAACTTGGAGTCAGTAACACCATTGCTCAACCACAGAGCCCCACTGTACTCTGGCATAGACCAGTATGAGCTCTGGGATCCTCAGAGTCAGGAGGCTCAAAGACCTCTAGGTTACAGGTCAGGAGTCAACATACCAGTGTATTTAGGTTGCAAGTTATTTACAGCAGGGACCGTTGCTTTGTTGTGTTTGGATAGTGTCCTGCCTGTGGGGCCATGGCTCCAGGTTAGGGCCCTGCAATGCCACACTAATACAGTGAAATTAAATAATAAAATAAGAGCAATAACCATAGTAATTAGCACTTGCGTTGACTTGTTGCCACAGACCCACCAACCACAAACATTAGTCAGGGTTTATGATCCTGTATTCCAAACTGTGAATGCTTGCAAAACACCTACTGTCTCTTCACACATAGAGAAGGGGGGAAAAGTCAGAAAAACAATTGCCTACAACAGATCTCATCACCCAGATTCCTCTGGGATGCCAGTGTTGTCCTCCAGCTGGAAAATTCTTCCCCCACTCCAGTTCTACCAGATGTGTGGGTACTCTTCTCTTTCAGGTAAGGTCCTACACTGCATCTCCAATGCGGAGACAAAGGAAGGATGATGCTCAGCTGGATTTTTTCTGTCTATCATTGAGTATCAGCCACAGCATGAGTTAAAACAGGGGCATAATAGGATAAATGAAAGAGAGTGATTGAGAAGATGTGGGCGATGTGACAGACAAGCAAGCTCCTTGCATGTTGATGAGAATGGCATTATCCAGGCAATGGTTGATTTCTTTTTGTGTCTTGTTTAAAGGGGCAGCATCTTTGAGCAGCCTGAATTTCCTGAAGGATAGTAGTTATATTGCAAAAAAATTCCATGACTTCCCAGTGAAGCAATTCTACATTTACTTAACCCAAAAAGCTCACAAGGCAAATTAAAACAAGCCATTTCAAAAGCAATCCAATAAGGGACAGGAAACCTTCATGTGAGTTGTAAGCCTAACAAAGAATAGGTCTGCGAATAATGGTAACCCATTGTGAAACAAGCTGATATTTCAGAGAGTTTTTAATAAACCAGAGCATCAAAACAATAGAAAGTCTGCCAGCACTCACAAACTACATGTGAGAAAGGCTCTTGCAGGTTCTGTGTTCATCTTTCATCAGAGATACTTGCTAATGCTGTCACACGATTCTGCTTTTATAGTGTGTGCTTTATACGTATGTGTTATTCTGCGGCCCTGCAATTTGGAGGAGAACAGAACACTGAGCTCCACAGAAGGAAAATGCGTAGACGGATTCGAAAGCAATTCTTGCTGAAGGAGCCTTAAGGCCTAGGTGTGTTTACAACCTTGACAAAGTTACAGAAAGATGAAAGAGAAGGGGCAGGAAAACATATAATTAAAGCAGCGTGATGTTACTGTGCATTTACAAACATAGAATGAATATGGAGTTCTTTTATCATGAGAGATGCTGTTCTGCTGTCACTGACTTTCCCATGCAAAGGTCATTCAGACACTGAATGGCCAAAATGAGACATCAAGACTGTTTCTGCACAAGGCACACCTCAAAGGGGAGTCCCATTAAATTCAGAATGGTAGTTTGGAGAGAGCAACAGTAATGAACAATTTGGTTATGAAACAGAATACTCCGGGGGCAGTTTAAAGAAGGCAGTCCAGGTCAGAGCTGTTGTGATAGAAGAGAACTTTTAAATTGCTCAGAGTTTAAGGGGACCCAATGTTCCTCCTGACTCAGGAATTTGTTCCAGCTGGAGATGGGCCAACTTAGGATCCACTAACAGATGCAAACTAAAATTGCAGGGGAGGATAGGAACTGGTAGGTAGGATTAGACTTCTCATGCATGTTATCTATTATCTTGATAGTGACAGCAGTCCAAGCCTGATAACTCTGAGGAAGATAGAAGAAGCTATTCCACAAACACTGAGAGGTAATTTCTTGATTTGAGGTTCTAGTTTGACTATAGTAACAATCAGTGAGAGGAAACAACATTACTCAGAGTGCTGTTCACAATGTCATAGCCACTATTATTACCAGTATAACATTTTTTTCTGTAATATGTTGCTTCCCAAAGTTTAACATGTATCACAAGCTATATTATACTCCACTAGCACTACTGGGAGTCAATCCTCTCATAAGCCAAGGGTAACATAGCAGCGTGGCAGCACAGTGACCATGAGAGAGAAAGGAAAAATGTTGATCCTAGCAGCAGGACAAGCTGTAAATCTCAATTTGTGCAGAAAAAAAATGCACCTCACACTCCTACAGTCAGCCAGTCCAGTCCCCTGCTGGCATCTCATAAATCTGTGCTAACTTCATGCACGCCCTCCAAACTTGTCATCTGGTGGTCACGCACAGAAACCTACAATTGTATTATCTCTCTGTATAGGTGCCATGTGAGTCCTCCAAACTTTTGCCAAAGCCTTTAGCCAGTGCTCCACTGTCCTAGCAGCTGGTGGAAGTGAGCTGCTTTTGCCAGCTTTTAGCTTTCCCTGTTTCATTGCTTGACCCAAAATCATAGTGAAAGTCATGTGATTGGCAAGTCAAACTCACTTATCTTGTTTTTAGCTTACACCCTCCTGCTGCAGCACTTCCATCCCCCCACAACACTTCAGCCACACATCTCCCCATCCAGACCTGGCCACTGCCACAGCACGGGGTCCTGGAGCAGAGCTGTGAGACCATCTCTGCAGCAACAGCATGGCCATGGCCCTAAGGAGCAGTGTGCTCCAAACCACAGCAGGGTACCGGGAGCCCAACCTTTTCTGTGCTGATGTCAGACATCAGCCTGATCACCTGCTGTGGGAAAATCCAGAACTTAGAGGTTCAATCAAAACCCGACAGAGCTTGAGACATGCTAGGAGCTGTGCAAGCTCTGCAAACTGACAAACTCCGTTTATACGGTTAAAGAAGAAGAGTAGTCTAGTGAATTGTGTATTAAATTGATTCTTTGAAGAGCTGGATGTAGTTCTCTGACATATCACAGATCACAAAAGCATATAATTTCCTCTGTTTCCCATCTCTGAAATTGTGTCTTTGATTTTCAGGAGTAAACAGTTTTGTCACTGTGATTTGAAACAATAAGGGGTTTTGTGTTCTTTACTCCCTCATTGATAGTACATAGAGGTTATTTCATGGAATCTTTTACTTACCATAACCAATAGTGTTATGTTATTAAAACTTGTGAGGAGCTCACGTGTGGCAAAATGATATCTGAAAGAATTAAGAACATTGGGCAAAGCAATAGAGGACAAGCTGAGACCATGGAGGGTGATCCAGCTTGCTGGAGGCAAAACAAACAACGATGGGGCCAGGATCAGAACCTCAGACTCCCCAGGACTAAGCCATCCCTCCAGCACATGTCCAGATCTTTGCTGAGACGTTTTGTGTCCATACCAATGGCCTCATTCGTGCCCTAAATTAAGCAGGAGATTTCCTGTGTCTGCAGAGATATTAACATCATCTTTTGTCTGGGTGGAGTCCCAGGTATTCTCTTGTCTCAGATGCCATACAGAAACATCAGGGATAAGAGTGATACCACTGCTGAGTGGCCTTAGCTGTCATCAGTGATGCTATGACTATTTCTTGTGCTAGCAGGTTACAGCTAAGGAAAGGCGAGGTGTGAGGGCTGTGTTTATTTCACTGTATTTTAATGAAGAAATTGGAGCTGCTGTCAGCATTACCCGTGGGTGCATCAGCTACAAATCAACACTTAAATAAATGAACTAAATGACGTGATGTCAACTCTATATTCACAGCAAACTACTTGGTCAGAGCACAAACTGAGCACTTTGTAACTCTAAGCCAAAATAACCCTTTGGGTAAAAACCTGAACTAATTAACAAGGAGACGTCCTGCTCTGAAAGACAAAGAACTCAGGGGACACAGCTGTTAATATTTAGTATCATCAAAACCAATCAATGCTAGAGATGTCTACAATAATGTAAATCTGGCATTCCTCATCCTTGCCTCACACCAGCAGAGCTGCAAACAACCAGAGCTGCCAGTTGCTCCCCCAGGATACCCGGTGCCCCTTGGGGTGGCAGCAGCCCTGAGGGAATGCTGATAGGAACTACCAGTGGAAGTGTTTCATCAGTGATCTGGAAGCACTGATCTGGAAGGAGCAGGCAAATGACTCAGGAGGCCTGATTCCTCCCATCCTTGAGAAGTAATGCCATCACAACTGCCTCAGACATGCAGGTGCCTGAAACAGGTGCTGAAGACCTGTTACTCCCATCACCAAGTCCTTTCCTGGGATGCTGGGCTGGGTCAGTCTCTCAAGTACTGCTGACCTGCCCTAGTCTTTACCAAGGGACTGTTGCAGGAGGAGCAGTTTGCTCCCAAGCCACAAGAGGCATTTCTCTGCCACTTCAGTGCACAGACTGCTGAGGATGGGCTCTCCCATTTGTCTGGTAGGGCAATTTCTCTCAGATCTTTACCATATCCTAGTCATGCATTTCTTCCTGGACATGCAATGGATGTACAGTAATTCCCACTGCTCTCGTGGCCTCCTGTTCCACATAGAGAGCCTACCTGTCTCACTGAGCACCAGTATTTATATAATAAGCAGTATGATGGCCGGACTGGCAATTTTCTGCTCAGTGGTAGAAAATTTGGCCTAAAAGCAGTACTAATTTACCCTCTCTGGCCTTCAGTTTAACCCATGAAATGTTCCACTTTAGGGAAGGGACAGCTGCTTTGATGTCCTTCAGAGAAGATGGATAGAAAGTTTGAAGCTTGCTGGAAGGCAGCTGTTTTTCTACTGTGGCCTTCTGGGATGATCTTGTGGGTAAGGGAAGCATTAAAACATAAATGACGCCTCACAGGACCTTAATTAGTAGAGAGAAACACCTTGATTGGTGTATCCTTTTATTGTCTCAATCAGTTAATACCACCTCTAGGTTCCACACTACCTCTGTACAGTCACCAGTGTAAGCCTCCCAGGTGCAGGGCCAGTCTGCTGGGATATAGAAAAAGCTGACCATGGGTGATGAGGAGGTGGAAAACACATGAACCTTCAACTGCAACTATGTTTAACAGTAAGCCTGTTGAATTTAAATAGTTTCATTGGTTTTTACAGCCTCTGTCCAAGTAAGAAGAGCTGCTCCATGGAGGAGCTCCACGGAGTTTGGGTACTGCTCTGCTGGCTATAATTAAGTGCTACTTGGCTAAATGATCTTGTTCAATTTATATGTGATACTTTCCTGGAAGGCTATTAAATGCATGCTATTTTCCTAAGATAGAGGCTTTTGAAGCTATTCCAGGCTTTCATATAAAGATGCATTTAGGCAGTTGCAATAAATAGAAGGATGGATGTTTTTCTATGAGTGCCATGTGAGGCCATCAGAGGCAGATGGAGAGTTCTCTGCACAGCTGTTTTTGTTTTTGGTCACTGGGTTTGTTCCTCTTACAAGGATTCTGCAGAAGTCCAATGGCTTTCACTACACACTTGTGCAAAACTGATAGCAATACAAACCCTTGATGTCAGGCAATCAGGGGCTTTCCATGAGTCCGTGTGACATGAGAATGCTATTTTGAGATGTCCCCTGTTCCTCTTACCCATCTTGTCTTCAATGTCTCTAGATATTGAACACTCTGTTCTAAGCAAGTCCCTTTCTCTTGGCCAGACACATCTGCCATTCATGCAAACTCATGTGTAGATGAAAACTGCTCAGGAATCTTGTGGCACAAAGGACACCTCAGGGCATCCAGATACACCAAGCATGGGCAGATTGCTCTACCCACAGATGTCCTCTGTTGAAGTCTTCCTCAACTCTTGCAGTACTTTCAGCCTAGAACATAGGAAAGTAACAGTAAGAAATTCAGGGGTGTCATGATCAAAACAAGGAGCAAATGAATCAGATTGCTGCAGTTGCTCTTCTGTTCAGTCTTTAACCTCTGAAATTAGCAACTAAATTGGCAAAGGCTATGGCTAAAGATGGGCTAATCAGCCAATTACTGCAAGTAAAGAAGGCACTGAGTGAAACCAGCCATACTTACTTCTTGCTCAGGAAGGGAACTTTAAGCTGTCTTGCATATTTAGAGATTGAGGGAACAGCCTTCAGAGGAACTTGCACAGCTCATTTGATTTCTAGAATAAGCTATGTAAGTTTGAGTCACAAAATGCAGGCTGAAAACAGTGAAGGATTTATGGGGAATGAGAAGGCATCTGAAATTGAACCCCAGCTCTAAAGTAGGTTCATGACCAGTCTCCAAGTATTCCCAGATTTTGATGTGGGAAGAGCTGGTTCTGAATGCTACACATGGTCTCCAGTTCTACTACGGTCCCAATTTTTAAATGTTTCTTTTAATCTGAATATCACCTCATATATAGCTCAAATATCCCTGACTTAGGGATGCTTTAAAATGGGAATCAAGCTCTCTTCTGTCACTGAGCATTGAGGAGGGATTAAAAAACTCAAGAGGAGTCTATTAGATATTTTAGGGCAAGTTGCCAGTTCTTTTGCCAGCACACAGACTACCACAAATTCTTACACGCACATACATAGTTCAGACTCGCCCTGCACAGTGACACCCAACCGCATTTAATTCCTGTGCATACCATCTCTCTTTGCCAGCCTCTTCTCTGACGCTTTTTTCCTTGTTCTCAACAAACACAAATCTAAATTCAGTCCTTGAGTTTCCATTAAGGATGAGCAAAGCAGAGCTTTAAACTTTGAAGCTGTTTTAACCCATTTTCTCCTGGATCATAAAGCTTTCCAGTTTTGTTCCAACAAGTCAGGAAACTTTCCCCCACTGAAATTTTGGAGGGAAAAAAAAGTGGGGGGGGAAGGGTGGAGGAAGACTAAAAAGTAATTGCTTTTACTAAAGTGGAGCAGTTTCTTTCTGTAGTATGGCTTTGTCTGCAGAGATGTGAGCTAAAGGAACAATGGTGAATACAATCTTAAGACTGATCTGATTCTTCTGTGAATATTCCTTTGTAGAGCACACTCCAGCATACTCTGGTCTGTACTTGTGATTGGTAGTTCAAGGTCACATTAAAGAGGCTTCCAGTTCAGCTCAGATCCTGCGGCACGTGCTCATGCCTTGGATCTGATCATTTTTCACCAAAAAAATCCAAATAATACATTAATAAGTGTATTTTTCAATAATCGCTCCTAACACATCATGTGGTTTAATTTTTATTTTATTGTTCATATTCAGAAAGGAGCATTAGCTGGAGCACAGGCTAGGTGCATCCTTCAGCACTGATGGAGTTAATCATGATCCCCTTTCCTAAGACCATCCAGCACGGGGTGAATGCAGCTCATTGTCCATGAGCACAGCGCTGTGTTAAATGTGCTGCTCTTCCTAGAGCCATAACATGAGATACTCAGGACTCTACTAACAAAGTCCTTACACTTCGTTTTGAGAGTGAAAACATGGAGCTTTTCCACAAGCAGTTCCTGGCCCCTCATGGCATAATGGTGCAGTGGTGCAGCCTGTGCTTTTACAATTCACTTGGATCTGCCTCAGCAGATCCACCATAAACGTCTGTTTTCTAGGATTTACAATTGGTTTGGGGAAAAAGAAAAATTAAATGTGCTGAAACTTGGCATTTCAAGGCTCACCTGGGAGTCAGTTTCTCCTATTGTGCCAGATTCTGGCATCTTCAAAGGGTGAGTTTCTGTTTCCTTGTAACTGAAACTGGTAAGAATCACCAAAAGAAAGGATGAAAAAAAAAAACCTGAGGATTAACTTCAGATCAGGCTTGTTTTAAATAGAGCAACAAACACCTTACATGAAATATGTATTTCCCCAACTCGGACTTAGTTATGAATAATCCACAATGTGAAGTGCCAGCCAGGAGAATTAGAATTAGGTGAAATTATTACCATATAATAGATGTTATTCTTGTGGAGGTGCGAGCACCAACCCAACAATTTTAAGTTGAAGCTTGATGTTTTTCATCACTCTGATCTGGTCTGAGTTCCTCACTCTGGATCACCATTCTGTTAATTGTGAAATCATGGGGTTTCTGCTCTCTGGAGTGGCAAAGAGAGGGCTTCAATCACACTCTGCACAAGCTTGTCATCAATCTTCCTGCTGTAGGTCCCTGTGTGAACTGTTCCAGCTCCTTCAGCCACCTTCTCAGTCATTTTGGGACAGTCATTACAGAGGTATTTCAAGTTAATGTGTATCGTTAACTGGCAAATGTAAGATTTTATAGCATTGTTTGATCTTTTGATTTGAGTCTTTTGAAGAAATGATCCACCAACACAAGATTCATCTGCTCTCTAAAGAATTTGCTTCTGTGACAAGAAATGTCTTAAAAGTCTGCTTGCCTGCCCAAGTTTTGCTCTGCTGCAATTACATTAATGCATGTGTTTCACTGAAGCTCCAAATGTGTGGGTGCTGGCAAGGTAAGAGATACCTAGGCTCAGCCCAACAGAAGGTGCATGGAAAGCACAATATTTTGCTGCACAAATGCAGAGCATCTAGAGTCAGGGTTTGCACCTGTGCAATTACTTTGATGTAGTCATACTGGAACGAGAGGAAAAAAGCAATGTAGATGAAGCTTTCAGCTGACAGAGAAAATAAAAACACAGCTTGTGGTTGTGTGAACTGATCTGTGATAAAAATGTTTGCATAAAATTACATGCAAATGACTGGGAAGTACAAACATACCCACAAGAAAGTCTGTTCCACTCAGGACCAGAAGCAGAAGTGCTGGAAATATAGGAAGCAAGCTTGACCTCAAGGAAGTTACAGGGTGAGGATGTAAGCTTCTTTCAGCCAAAATCAGTGATAAAGCACTTAGTTGGGATTACCCCCTGGTTTTGCAAATGAAGGGATTCTGTCTAACTCAGAAAAGATTTAGGTAAGCATCCAAATTGTTGCTTTTACAGGTCTTACAGTTATATTAAACCTGTAGAATGGTACCTCATGGGGAGTATTTATTTGGGAGCCCATCTGCCTATTTGGAGCTAGAAGGTGAGATGGGCTTTTGAGATGCATCAGAGGAGGCATTTCCAGTTGTCTATCCCATTCACTTTATCAAGTCATGATTCTTCTGGGTCTCAGAAATGATAACTCCTCTGGGCACTGTGGACAGCCTCAGCCAGTATGACTGTAAGCTCCAAATCAATACTCACCTACTGAAGACAGTTGCTCATGTCAGTGTCTCTTGGCTCTTTCTTGAAGGAAAGAAACAACCTTTCTAAAAGAATCTCTCCATCATCTTTTGTCTGAAGATGGCTTCATCTGTACAGTGAAGGCTGCATCTTGCCTGCTTGTGTGCTAAACTCTCTGACTGAGCCACCAGCAATTTAACCAGGGTCTTCCTGTGGTAGTATAATATATATATAGGGGTCTGATAGGTCGAAGGTCTACATATATATTTATTTATTCTATATATATTTAGTTTCATTCTCATTTTAACCAAAGATAGGAAAAGTAATAATTATAACTTAAAGAGCCTTGATGCAAAATCACAACAGTATTTTGCTTATCTGATCTTATCTTTCCTTTGATGGTCTTGGTTGCACAATGATTACAGCTAACTCTGCAGAGGCAGAGAGATAGCATAGTATTGCTCATAAAGGTTATCATCTCACTGCTTCTCATCACCGCCATGCTGTTGTTAATAATCCAAGTTTGAGTTTAAACAGGAATACTTATCTTTAATATATATTTCCTGCTCCCATATATTTCAGGGAAAAGCATTGAATTTATTGGCAAGAAGGACAAATAAAAACAGACTCTCATGAGATTCTAAGCACATACAAAAATCCAGATGTTTCCAGCATCAGGATTCTTTTTTCCCCCTTTCTTTTGGTCTCTGTTTTCCTGCCAGGCCTACAGGAAAGCACACACAGAGTGAAACTTCTCTCCAATGGGAGCTTGGAGGGGCAAACTCTACAAACAAGAAAAAACAAACACAGTAAAAAATCAAGTGTTTTCCTTCTCTGACATTTGTTTGGCTGCTGCTGCCGAGACCCAGGCTCATACCTGCCGTGAGAGCTTTTCCTGTTTCTTCCTAAGCCCCGCTTATGTGACCCGGGGGCTTCTAAGGCAGGGCAAGGGGGTAGAAGGGGGTGTCTCATCTCTCAGATCCTTCCTGCAAGATGTCGAAGTGATGACTGCTTATTGATCCTGAGCCTGCATGTGGCAGTGGAGATAAAGTTGTGTTTGTTGTACATCTCGCTGTGGCCAGGCCATCCTTATCTCTGCTGCAAATCGGGGGCTATATGGCTTCTGCGGGTGCTAGCAGAGGATGGGGAGGGAAAAGACCTTGTGCTAGGGACAAAGGAATTTCCCTTATTATCTGATTCATCTTAGGACTTCCCTGCCTTCCTTCCCCTCATCTTACAATCACACTGTGTATAGGCCTGGAGGACTCCTGAGAGTTTGAAGGACACACATTCATTGTTGCATTACTGCATTGATGAAGGGCAGGAGTCTTTCCAACTCAGTGGGTTCTCTAGACTTGATAAAACTTGAGTAAAAACACTGGGAGGATTCCTCCACTACATTGCTGCTACTCCTCTGCTTCATTAAATAGCTTCTGCATTAGATAGACTGCAAAATATTAGTGCAATTAGTGATTTACATTTATATAAAGTTGATAGTAAATTGTGATAAGAGAATGATACCAGAGCATCTTGCTGATGCTACTTTTCTCCTCAGACTGTTATTTCCCAATATCTTACTCCATCCTGACCTAGCAGTAATGAAGTCAATGAAAACTTTTCTTTTGATGTGAGAGGGAGCAGGAAAAAAGCCTCACCCTTAGATTCCTTGCACAAGCCTGGCTCTCATTAAAGTTACTGGAAAAAAAATATATGTGTCCAGTTTGCATACGGAAATTACGTTGATTTGTCCCTTCTGGCTGTAAAAAAAAACCCAAACAAACAACAAAACAAAACGACAAGCAAAATCATTTAGGAAAGAAAGCATCCAAGAAAGAATATTTTTCCAGTGTGTTAAGTACCATGTATTTCACGATTGTGCATACTACTCAGTAGGGGAACTCATTTTCAATGAAGAATAGCCAAGTTAATCCTGTTCTGTTTAGTTTGCTTACTAAAAGAGCTGAAAGACAAGCATTTGTTAATTGTATGTACAGAAAATGCACATGCAGAGCTCAGTTTAATCCCCAAGGTTACCAAGATTCCAAGGAAAATGGTTAAAACCAGAGGGAGAAAGGGGAAAGAAGAAATTCCCCTTTTTTTTTTTCCTTTTTTATCATGTTATTTTTTCAGATTATTGTGGCATAAAAAAAAAAAAACAAAACACTTAAAACCATCCTTCAGTTACATCCTGTAAATCTGAGACTTTCTCTCAGTTCAACATATCTTGTTTCATTGAGCTCTGGTAAGAAGCTCACTGACAGGAGGGAAATGTCTTTATTACACAAGGAATTGGTTGCTCTGCCACTATCAGTTGTGCTAACAGCAAATCCCAGAACTTTGTTAGGATCCAAATTTCAGCCAAATTTCTTCCAGAAGAGCTAAGACAGTTTCTCTTTAGACATATGACAGCTGCCTGGCTACTAGGCTTACCAGAGAAAGACAGACAGTGGTCAAATTGCATGACAAAATATATGTATTCTGCCAAGTAGATTTGCCTAAGCAGAAAGGCATCTTTGTGGCAAAGGCCATGGTTTACTCTCTGAGCAGATGCTGGATGATGGAACAGCCATCTCTGAGTTTCTGTTGCCAATCTGTCTGAGCACAGGAACAGGAGGACACACACAACCAGCAAAACTGATATTCTCAAAACTGAGAGTTTCAGCATTAAGGCTCCAAAGACGGCAGCTGAGGAAAGTCATTTTCCAAATACCTGAGTCACACTATGCTCACCATCTAACTAGGGATGCTGCTGCATGCTCTGCCCCTTAGAGAACCAGAACACTTCTTGAACTGCATGAGAGTAGCTGGCAGTCCTACTCACTTCTGCATTGAAATTTTGCCCTCTCATCATCGTTGAAAGGCTTGATCCTTTGCCTTTTTTACAACAGGAACCTTTCTCTCATCACTTCCCAACATGTCACAACAGACCAGAGCTATGACCCGTCCTCTCGTGTTTGCCCTTCTGAGGCACATAAGGCTTTTCCAAAGGCACAGTCTTATTTGAGGTTTCTTTCTTAAGACTCAATCCAACATCAATCTATTGGACTCTCTTTGTTGACCCATAACAGGGCACAGTAAATCCAGGAAACTTCTGCCAGGAATGGGTACACAGTGACCAGTATCTACCTATTCCCTATATTTTGTCTGTTTTAATTGTATCTGTGGTTACAACACCTAAAAACCACTTGGGTCCCTGGGATGTCCTGTTGCTTCCTTGACACATAATGTCCTCATGCAGTTGTCTGCAAGAGCATGGACAAGCAGCCTTCAGCATAGCACCTGTGCAGTGTTTTGGCTGTTCCCCTTATGGATGAGTTTCAGAAATCTCACCCTGTATGACTCTTTTTGATTTTAAGAACTGGTGTGTTTACATGCCCAGAGACACTGTCATGGAGTGATTAATCTCAAGATTCAATCTATGTCTTCCACACATGGTTAGTAGTGATTATTAAGACACAGGCTGTCAAAAGGTTGGTATCTATATATGAGGTGAAATCAATGTTAATTAGACTGAAGACCAAATGTTCTGGACCACTGCATGATTTCTTGAGAACAAGAACTACTGATGCCTTGCTGAAGATTTTCCTTTTGGGCACTGGATTTCTTCTGTATTCCCCTTTTAAGTTTTAGCCCTCAGAACTGGTCTATTAACACAGTAGAAGACCTAAAGCAATGGGGAACATCCAGCCCCACTTTGATTATACAGGTCCTGCTGGGGTTCACCCAAGGACCACCTCATAGGTTCTTCTCATTATCAGGTTTTTAATGCAAACAGTGTTTGTCCACCCCTTTGGCTGACCCCTTGGCTTATTCATGGAGGCAGCAGCCACTGTCAGATGAATATGAGAACGTGAATAATTCCTCCTACACACTCAAAGACCACTTGGGAGGACTGCATGGAGACCACCTTATCCAAAGGCAGAATCAGAGCCACGCTGTGGGTGGCAGCTGGAAGACATGTCAAAAGGGAGAGAGAGAACACAGTAGATAGCATAAGAGGTGGTGAAAGATTCATAAAATCATTTAAAAGGAGTCTTCTTATTCCCTCTTTGCTGACTATTGGCACTGCAGACTGGACACAGGCATTTGGCAAGGCTCTGCCTCTGAGATGCACACACAAATCTACCCCACACATTGCAGTCCTCCCACCCTCCAAACCTCTCCAGGGCCCTCCCTGAGTTTATTTTAGCTTGGAAACCCATCATACCTCTGATGTCATTCCCCACATGGGCTTGAATTCATTTAAAGTTGACTAGTCCAGCTCAAAAACCTTTTCTTTTCCATGTAGAAGATATATCTGTGGTTCATAAAACAACAAACAGGATTGAAGTGACTAGGGACTAAGTGATAAACTGACGCCAACTATTTATAATATTGGTTCTGAAAAGGGATTTTTATTGATTGATTTTTTTACCATTATACTTTTGGGACTACTTAAATCAACTCTGCTCCATACAATGAGGCTCCACATACTGCATAAAACTCTTGCATAGAGACCAGGAGAAAAATTAAGAGCAAAGCCAGTTAAAGCACACTGTCTTGCATTCATTAGATGCCTTTTGAAGCTACTGCTAGTTGTTTTTTAAAAAAATACTTAAGATTCAATCATACAGAGACAGAGGATTGTGAAACCATCACATTTTAGGATTGAATTGTTAGTTTTACTTGCATGAAAACTTCATAGAAGTATTTGCTTCATGGCAATTGATGAAGCATTTCAACACTTCTATTTTATCATCAAATAGAAAGAATCAGGGAACATTGTCATGCCCACAAGAGCCTTCCTCAATAAAAAGTGAACATTTCGTCCCTGCAATGATAAAGACTTCCTGTATAGCTCTTGTCTAGGACTGGGTTCTGAACTTTAAAAGTAACCAGTATTGATAAACAGGAAAGAATAGGTTACAGTTTTTAACTCTCATTAAATTGTTGTCTTGCTTTTGGGTGGGTTTTCTGTTGTTGTTGTTTATATTTTATGTAGGGACAAATATAATGTATCATCAAAGTTGAGGTTACAAATTGTTTACTTATTGGGACTATTTTGCACTTTGTGTTGCAAGCTGTTACAATAAAAAGAAACATGGATTGGCACAAAAAGGGAAGGAGGAGTGAGTGCTATAATGGAAGAAATGCTACCCAATAATTAAAATTCAGTGGTACTGTAAATCTAATGGAAACAACAATGTGTCTTTGTGTACAATTAACTCTGGGCTCCAGTTCATGATAAAAATTCTAGCTTGTAAAAAGCCTTGACCTCAATACCAACAGCTCAACAGATCTGGCTTAAAAACAAACAAAAAAAATGCAAAAAACACCACACCACACAGAGGAGGAACAAATAATAGCTGGACTTGGTCCCCTAAATATGTTCTAATTATTTAATATGAAGATAAGAAAATCCAGGAAAAGTAGCAAGGGGAAAATAATCCCATAACTTGAAGAAAAGTACAAAATGTTGATTAAAGTCTAGAAAGAAAATTCACCCTCCCCCACTTATTATCCCAATCATACATTCTGTGTGTGTTAACAGCAAAGTCCTAGAAAATCTTTATTATTATTAGTTTAATACTTTTTTTATTGTTAACAAAGCAGACAAAACGAGTTGTTCATTACAGTGAGTGACTGACAGGGAAACATGGAGGACTATTCATTAAGTAATTACTACTTTTAGGCAGAAAAAGTTACTGTGCTTCAAAGAGGGGAAAAACAGTACAAAATCAATTGTCTATTCTCTTTTTTTTTTTTTTTTGGTGGATTTGTGCGGAGGGAGTAATGTCTCATGGAAAAGACAGTTCTACAAATGTCAATCAGTTTGACAAGCAATTATCAACTTTAAGATAAGGATATAGACTGTGGGTAGAGTACATCAGAGCAGGCTACCTCAGTTACCATGCATTGTAATGGTGGATAGAGTGGGACTTTTCCAGAAGAGTCTATCTATGCATTATCTACAAGCCTGCAGAAATAGGATCAAACCTCATAGTACTTTCTAACCACTACAGTTCAATTTATAAAGGACTTTTTTTGTTTGCTACCAGTTTTAGAGAAGGAAGGACAACACAGTGCCTTATGGAAGGACAATGAATTCAAAAAGGTCTTTTGGAAATATTTTTTGTCAGAGCTCAAACAGGCTGGTCTCATACTCCAATGGGCTTGGAGGGTTTCTCTGCAGCAGTGAATTCAGCAGTTGTAGAAGATGCTTCCTCCAAACAGGGTGAGAAACATGAATATCAAAAACACTTAAGTGTCTGAAGCCCTCAAATTCCAGCTGTAATGTTTGCTCCTGAATCCCCTTGGTTATCCCTGCAAATACATCTCCATTTTATGATACTATTAAAATGTCTCAAGAATCCAAAATACCAGCTAGAATATCAGAAATGCCACTTCACTTCCTTACACTGGAAGAGAAAGGCTCTCCCCTTAGCTGGCATCATGCATCAGTAACAAAGTGCTCCAAAAAAAGTGCTGTGACTTGGTTCTGATGGTAACTTGCATTCCCTTGGTTTCCACCAGTGCCATGGATGCTCAGATGGTTTGATTGCAAGGCTATTTATTAGCTGCTTAAAATTCAGATTAAGCAGAGAGAGATATGACCTATGTGCTTGTGGAAAGCTATAAAAAGAAACAATCCTACAGTTCAACCACTATCTTTTGATCCTTAACTGTAAGTGTCTTCAGGAAAAAACTTGCTTGTATACACTGTGGTGTGTTAGCTCTTGACATCTGGATGGCTCACAGAAGGTACAGAGCAGCCTCCACCAGAAGCAGCTGTTCATGGTAAAAAGGAAAGAAAGATTAAAATGAGTGGAAGTGTGGAAAAATAGCACTCTCATGCAGATAATCTTTACAGCAAAGGACTGCATCTGCTCTGGTCCTGTGCATCTGAACCCATTATATGCTGCACTGGGGCGTATATCCATGCTGAGTCCCTGGGGAATTGTGTTTAAAAACATGAAGTCCCAGGTTTTTGTACATCAAGCCTTGAAAAAAACATTGAAGTTCGTGAGATTTCTCAGTAAAACCATTTCCAAGGAGAAATGTCATTGGCATTTGGTCCATTTTGGGCAGAACAGGAACACGTGCACACACATCCCAGGTGGTTGCGTATGCTGCGAGTCAGTGACAGCAGTGGCAACCAATGGCATAACTCTGATCCCAGTGGGGTAACAGCAAGTCCTTAATCCCCGTGTTGTTTCCAAGCTTCCTGTTTTGAAATTGCCATAATTAAATTCTAAAGACTGAGAAAGCACCAAACAAGTTGCCAAGTTTATGTCAAGCTCTATCAGCTGATCTCATCATAATCCGGTAAATAGCGTATCATGAACATCAAATCTAATTAAATCCTCTTGAGATATGGGTTAAAAAACAGACACAAACAAGAATCAAACGTTTTAAACCTGCTATTGTACAATCAGAATAAATCTTCAGGGAGAAACGAATTTCCTTGAAATCTGGACAAATGAGCTTTCTATATTCTTTCCCCGGTGGCTCACGCTCACTCTGGCACATACAACGAGAAGAAAAATGCAGCTACCGTGGTTTTTCTTTCAACATAGATTGCATGAAATGCACCTCTAAAATCTATCTTCTGGACTGGAATACAGGATGAGGCAGAGTAAAGGAGACATATTTTACTTATGCATTTCTCTCCAGTACTCTCAGCAGTACTTTAGATACTGTCCATATGTAAAAGAATGGTCTCTAGCTATGGGAAGCACGATTGAAAAAAGGTCTAACGCGAACTCAAAAAAGTAGTAGTGAGTTTGTTATTCTTAAGTCAGTTTCTTAATTATCATATTATCTGCCAGGCACCTTTCGAAATGCATCTCCAATACACTGTGGGTGTCTGTGTGTGTGCATAAGCCCTTAGGGCTACACCTATGCTGCTAGTAAATTAAACAGTGGCAGGTAATATTCCCAGGCATTGGAATTTGATAGTCTATATTGTTAAATTCCTAGAACCTGCCCTGGCACATTTTCGGCCCAGATCTATTAGCCTTCTCCCACACACATCCCAGGAACTTAGGAGCTAGCGCAACCAGAGACCATTCCCAAGAGATGCCATGTGTTCAGTTGTCCTGTGTGATGACTAGAGGAGCTTAATAATATGGACATGGCTCATTCCAGGTCAGGTGGCCTAATTGCCAGAGAATGGCTTTAACAGTATCTAATTTTTTAATAAGAGCTATTACCTACCTGTCCATGTCATAGCCTGTATTTGCTCTATACTTCCTCAGAGTGCTGTACCCTGAGCCAGACCACATGAGGTCTTTATTGAAAGGGCAGTTCAGGACTTCATTGTATGACTTATGAACTACACTTGGGAAGGAGCTGCTCTCAGATCCAACCTTTCCAACAAATTGTATTAGGTTACAGTAGAGCTGAATGTGGTAAACAGCCCTCTTTGCTGCCATCCTTTTTTTCTTGATATGAATTAGTACGTCCTTGACCTCTCTGAAAATCAGCAAGAAGTTGGTGTTTGCATCTCTTGAAATCCTTTAACAAACTCATTCAGAAGCTCAAGGATTCATACCAAGTAATATAATTTAAGTCTGTCATAAAAGCTGCCTTTGGACTCCAAGATTAAGCTAAAAATCAGAGCTCTGAACAGATTTGCCTCAGGTGAACACAATAGCCCTTCTGGTGTGGATTCATCCTACCTAGCTTTAGATAACCAAAATAAAATTCCACTTTCCCAGGGCATCCTCTGCAGCCAAAGGAACACAACACCAGAGATGATTCAACACATCTCAGACCTAGTTTGTATCTCCACTAATACAGGGAGCATAGGCCAGAAATAGTTACGATTTTGGCATTTCAAGTTATTGCCTTTTATCCACCAACCTGCAGTGCTTCTTGGTCTGCACGCTTTTAACAGGGACTGTGAGTTTTTTGGAAGCCTCACCAACTTTTGACTCAGTTTTCACAGGAAAAAGAAAATTAACTAGCTCTATCCCAGTTGCCAGTTCTAATAGCAAAACCTACTGTCAGAATTTTAGGCCAAACCTGATTCAAAATGAAATTTTGGTTCTTCTCACTCTCACTCATAACAAAAAACTTTAAGTTTTGTAGCACCAAGACGACCTGACTGAGAAAGTGAACCAGTTCCAGTTGCATAGACTTTGCTCATTACCTTTGGTTCATTCCCATAATTAGAATTTCCCCTAAAGCAGTGTTGACTGGTCCTACTGCTTACTAACATCATAGATATCACCAGAGTGGATGCTGGACTAAGAAGTTTTTCTCCTAACTAGGCTTTAATGCCATATTCTGTATGTTATGATCATTCAAAACCTTAAAGCAAAGATGAATGGAGAGCTCAGCCCTTGCTTCCAGAGCACAAGAATAACCACTTAAATTTACATCCCCACCAAGCATTAGCAGTAAGGGATCTGCTGCTTCCAGTCACATGGAGGAGCAGACCCCAAACACTTGTATTGCAGTACTGCTTAAATACTGTGTAGTAACATAAAGATTTCCTGTTTTCTGCTGTTTGCACATCTCTAAAGGTGAAGAAGAAGAAGGGAAAAAAAATCAGCCAAAAAATCCAAAAATAAAGAACAAAAAGCTAAAACACTCGATCATTCCCGTTAAGAAAACTGCGATTTGTGCCTGTGGCATTTGAAAAGTGCTTAAACCAGGACTTTTTATTCTATTCACTGACTCCATTCCTTAAAAGAAATGTATTTGGCTTGCAGAATCTGAATTTACCTGCCCTTTTCTCCTTAGAAATGTTGCAATTTGTGATACTTTGTGATTTTCTAATACTATTGACTCCCCTGATCACTATCTGTTTTCTTCCCTCTCTGCATGCCACACACACTGCCAGTCACTCTCATGGTACAGCACAGCATGTGTTGCTGCAGACTTGTCCTAGAAGACCTCTCATCATTTTCAACATATCCATTATTTACAGAGAGCTAATGACAGAGAAACAATGACAATTAAGAAAATTTAAAGAAAAACCCAAAACCAATTCACCTCGTCATTTGGCAAGGAAGGAGCACACATTTCTCTTCTTGCCAAGGTTTTGCTTTAGGTCCAGAGGGAAAGGTCTACTGTGTTCAACATAACACTGCTTATGTTGAGTATCAGAAGAGCCAGAAAAAACGGTGACCTGTGATGTCTTTTAAGCAAGATAGTATTTAAGAGCTTTAAAACAAAGGAAATTTCAATCTTTGAAGATCAGAGGTTATCACAGCAAAATATATTATCTGTCAGTGTCATTATAAATAGCAATAAATAATGGTAATACCTTGACAAATTCAGTTCACAGCTGATGAGCAGCATTAGCTGATCACTTTCTTACTAACTTGACCCTACAACCTCAGGGCTGGGTTAATTAGTGTGAAGTTTCTTATCAGCTGTGCATCCATATTTTCACTACCTTCAGTCACCATCATTTTACTACCAAAACAAGTACAAGACAAGGATGAAAACTATATCTTAATATCTCTTTTTTGTTGCAACTGGAACAGTTCAAGGATCTTTTCCTTAAAGACAACTTTCTTCCTCCTGCAAGTGACGTCTTAATATATGGAAGTATGTTTGTTACCTAAGGGGCATGTCCCAAGTACATCAACATCTCTTGTATTTCTTTCTGTACAAACAGCTGTTCATGACAAAATCTTTCTGCCCAATGCACAGGATGTTTTATTTCTTTACAAGTGATTAAATTTCTTACCAACATGTTGGTAGGTTTTCATATTTTGAAAACGTGGCCATCACTGAAGTTATACCTAAGCTGTAATTGTTTTCTGTGGGCTTTGGAGCTCTCAGATGCACTAGTTTAAACTCATTCTTGCACATAATTTAGAAGTAGATTTAGGCACCCTACGCAAGACTTTCCAATTATTCCAGTATCCAGTATCCACTGACTGGAGCTACTTTGCTCTGTGAACACAAAGTGGCACCTAAGGCAATGTTCACTTTTACTTCACTTATCTGTGGAAGCATCCTTGGGGCTAGTTGTGGATGATCCAGCTGACACTGGGAGGGGAGAGATCCTGGGTGTATCCTCTGCTGCTTAGCCCTGGCACTCAGTCCTATGCCTTGCAGCCTCTCATATGACCAATATAGGGCAGACACAATGGCCTTGGGCCTTTACTGCAAGGGATGAGGTACTGCTCCTGGCACAGGCAGATTGGATTTGTCACCTCACAGAGCCTGGTCTGAGTTCTAGCTGCCTTTAATGAAAATACCAACATGAGGTACTTGGCTTCAGGCTATCCTTAGGGTAGTCTATCTCAGCTAGGTGTAGACATAGCCTTTGGTCCAAAGTGGAGCAGCATTTGCTTCCCTGTGATACTCTGGAGTGAGTCACAGGAGAGAGAGAAGGGAACAAGGCAGAAAACGCTGTTGCTCACTTCTCATTCTCACCTGAAGGCAAGGCTCATGTGATGTATTGACAAAAAAAAAAAAAAAAAAAAAAAAGTCTTCCATGAACATAAATCTTGAAAAACACCACCACTCCTCTCCAATAACTCCAGCATGTTTCAGTTTAGCTTCATTTCTCCTGCAGCCAAAATATAAGAGCTTTTATGGCCAATAATCTCTCCTCTGCAATGTAAAGCTCCTGTCTTGTTTGAACTGGGCATTCGTCCCTGATTAAGAGAACCACAGTAAGGAGTGAAAGAACAAGGTGGAAGGACACCTCTTGCAAAGCAGCTTGTCTTCTAGAAAGCTCAGTGCTCTTAAACTATGTTACTTAGTACAGAGATTGCACACAGCATGAAAGCACTGGTATGTCAACCTTCTGCCAACACTTGGGCTCTTTGTGTCTATTTCATTCTTCATTCATATGTCTCAGTAGCAGCCAAGTCACCTTTTTAGTGCTATATACTTCAGATTTAATTTGTATTTCCTTTGGTTAGCACTTCCTCCCTCATTTCTCTTCTCTGTCTCCTCTCCCCCTTCTGCCTGTTTATATTCTGGTTTTGTCTTTCCGGCCACTTCATCCTCTGACTGATGTCAATAGCCACTGAACAGAGTGTGTGCTCTGAGTTCTCTTCCCTTTTCCCAAGAAATGACACTTGGGTTTGAGCAAACATGGTCAGCAGCACTGAAGGGTTACTGAATGCAGTTTTTCAGACCAGTCAGCTCTTCCAACAACTCAGGGCTGCAAAGCAGTGGCATTTCTCCACCATTGCTTTCATTAAGGCCACTGTTTCTTCTGTTACCATCTGACACCAATATCCCTTCAGGCTAAGGGCATTAACACATTTAATAGATCATTATCCCAAGCCTGAAAAAAGTTATGATAGAATCACAAGAGACAAAGGGCAAGAGAAAGAAATTATGTTGTACTTACTTTTGAGGAGCAGACATGCTAAGAGGCCCAAATTCTGGAAGACTCTATTATTCAGTCTCACTGATCCTTTGCAGTTCTGGCTGCAACTACCTAGCTCCAGTCCCCACCTAGCAGAGCCAGGTGTGGTATCTGGATTTCCACATAACCCCAAGAAGTGGGAGGACTGTACTGTCTAATCCAGCTTTTAGCTGCACTTCTGAGACAGGACACTTCAGGAGCAGTTGCAATGAGCTGGGGAAATATGAAGAAATGAGAACCAGCAGTTTTTCCATGAAGTACCAGAGACATATCTCTGCCTACTCAGTGACTATGGAAAGACATGGTATCTTTTTCCCATATAATAGATCTACGTAATACAGTCCCAGAGAGACCTACTGCATCTTCACAAGATGAAGTTCCAAAAATTCAATACAGGGTTATTTTTAGTAGAATTCCAAGATATTGCTGATTGCTATGCAGAAAATATAATGCATTTGTATGACTGGTTTGGGATATATTAAGGTTGTTTACTAGAAGCTATTGTATCTTGTAAACTAGGATGCCATGGCTGGTTGTCTGATATGTATCACAGCCATTGAGACTTTCACCTGGATTGCAAGGAATTAGCACAGACAGCCCTGTTCCAAGAACACACATCTCATCTGAGCTAAAGACTCACATGACTCCAAGGCATGACTCATCCTTAAATTTGGTTGATCATAGCAGTAGAGGACAATAGTGCACGTCACTGCTAATATTGATGGAACTAAGGTGGTCTTGCTTGACAAAGACCATTTCCTGGTGGCCTAAGGAACAAGATCAACAGCAGGTTGTTCATCTTCCAGAGGCCCAGAAAATATTCTGCCATTTCACACATGGAGGGTTTTTTTTCCACGGAGTCATCAACACTTCCTAAAACTGTGACAAGACCCTATTTTCCAATGTTTAGCACCTCTGGTGAAGTTTTAAGATGTAGATTCTATGTGTGTGTGTTTTTAAACACAGGAATGGATAAAACCTCTCTAACTGGATGGATGTTCACATGAATATGAGCACTTGTGGATACAGCTGAGCTTTTCTGAATCAAATGGAACAGCAGGGAAACTACCAAGAGCTACTGATTTAAATGCAATGACAGCTCCAGGATGAAAAACAAGGAGCAGGAAAATGAAAGGCAGAACTGATGAGACATCCTCAGTGCTAGCCATTGTCATCCACTTTCTCCTCCCGAGAACATTTCAGGTCTCAGTGACAGCTGTCAATCTTGCCACCCCTGCGAGAGAGGGTTGGTTTAAGTCAGCCTTTGAGTGGCGCACCAGGGGAGGATGGCAAGAGAGATTTTGTTTTGGTTTTTTTTCAGTAAAATAAGATCCTGTGTCTTTAACCTTCAGGATAACCTTGTTTCAGTCTGGTTCTCATTGCTGGACTACTCCTTGATGAGCTTTTTATGCCTGATTAATTAGTACACTGAAGAAAAGGAGGGGAGGCTGCTCTGTTTAGCAGCTTATGCCTCCTTCTGACTAATCCACTACCCAACATTACAACTCCACAGAGTCTGCAGTTGCCTCTCTCATATCTCTGCTGTGGGGTATCATTACTTCTTTCTACTTTTTTATTGTATTTCTTCCTATTGATTTAACCACATTTATTGAGGGCTAGCTGGAGATTAGATTAATTTGAGTTTGTGGGTTTTATCTCTGTACTATCACAAAACTTTTCAAAGAAAAAGAAAATGTAAATGCAGGAGTGAATGGTTCAGATTTATGGAACATTGTCTTCCAAAGAGTGCTTTTACAGTGTTATTGATGACCAGAAATCATGGGTTTTTAAGGAAGATAACTTTGCATATGCTATTATTGCCAATGTGTGTGCAATCAAGAGAAGAGGAAAAGCACTTTCAGTGGTCCTTTATTTTTTAGAAACATGAACCTGTAATAATACAAATTATGCTAAACTATTTTGTGTCCCGGTTTTCCCAGGGGAGTGGGAAGGAAATACTGACCCTCTTGGTAGAGTTCTGCCAATAAAGAGCACTAGATAAAAGCTAAGAAGTATTACTGAGGATAAAAATAAAGGCAGCTTTCTGCTGAAATATTTTTTTGGCTAAAACTGGAAAAAGTCAAACTACAAACCAGATGCAAGTGTATAAAAGAAGTCCTTGACTACTAGAGCCAGGGGAGATGGTGGATTAGTCGCTTCATCACTTCCTAGAAGTTACAGGACAGACAGATGCAGATTCACTGGGAGTAGTAGTGGTATAAGAGTCTCCTTGAGGCAGCTTGTGCAGTATGCTCAGCCCTGGCCACACAATGCAAGACCAGCCATGTGACTGGATTGCCTTCTTCCCTCTCTCCAGGTCAAGTCAGGGCTTTGCACTTCATCAAACAGGAGTTGATGACAGTATGTAGACATACCTGGGTGAGGTTCACAAACCTCTGCAAGGGGGCAGGCAAGGTGAGCATAATAGTCCTGATCTGAAGAACCTATGAGTCAATAAGCTGAATGTTAGCCTGAGGGTTAAAGCTGATCTATACATTTCAGTTGCTAACAGGAGGGGAACAAATCTTACTGTGTCTGGGATAAACAAAAGAAATCCCTTCCTTCTGGGACTGTAACCCCATAGTTACTGCAAGGCACCTTTCAGCCTGTTACTAGCAGAAATGAGTATCTGGAGGCTGCCTCTAAGCTTTGGTAACGCTGCTGTGTCCTCAATAGAAGATCTTTGCTGAAGCTGCAAGCTGGCATTTCTTTGTTCCAGAGAAGAGCCCGTTTCAGAGCACTATCCTCAATGCTCAAGTGTTTCACTGAGTACACAATGGCATGTATTAAATTCAGAACTCTCAGAGTCACTGAACACTGAAAGAGTCAAATTCCCTTTCCAGCTGTAACTCTGGTCTTGGAGCTGTGGAAAATAGCTTGGACATGACCTGGAGAGGTCATATAGTTCACCTCAGTTCCCTAAGGCAGTGTCAGATCTATCAGATCAGTGGTGTTTGTTTGTCTAACCTGTTCTCAAAAGTGTCTGGGGATACAAATCCACACCCTCCTTGGGTGAGATCTTGTGCTGCTCACCTGAGCTTTGGCTCACAGCATGGAGAATTCCCCCAACCTGATACAAGGAGGGGTTAACTTTTGAAGCAAAAATATACCTTATATGGAAGGCATGGTAAAAAAAATGGAGACAATACCTGTCTAGCTCACCTGTCTGGTATTCAGACACTCAGTGACCCTGTATAACCTAGACAAGGCAGTTTAGCTGTAAATAACTTGACAAAGTAAGGAGAAATCAATCCCTCTGTTTGGAAAACACAATATTATTTCTTAACAAGCCTGCTTTTGTAGGTTGCATTTCAAAATAATACCCTACTGCTTTAGTGACATGTGTAGCCCCATTTTGCCAGAACAAAGTAAAATGCTCAGCTAATCTCAGTTAGGGAAGCTTTAGTTTAGTTTAACTTTGTTTCCTAGTCCAGTGCCTGAAGCAGAAGAGTTAAGACTAAAAGTGTCTTTGAATGAACATTTGCCATAAGGGGAAAACTGAAAACCCCTGGAAAGTTTCTGTTTCCCTCAAGGACAGGAGGATTTAACAGTGCTGAACTTCCACAGCCACTGTGAACATATGTGGCACAGTTATGGACCTTGGATTGCTCTGAGACATGGGCCAATTAAGAGCAAAAGGAACTGAGGTACAAGGAGCACTTCCTCTTTCAGGAATTCCTCTCCAACAAATAATACTCTCCTTTCCAAAGGTCAGTCCTGAACCACACTGCCCATTGCACAGCAATAATGCCATTGCACAGAGCATGTGTGAGACCCATGGACCAGAGCCTGTGTTTCTGCTGTGAGAGGTAGCACATCACAGACCTGGGAGTCTCCTCTGCATGGACATACCTAGCAAACCATGGGCTGCTAGGATGCACAAGAATCCTTTAAGAGGAGAAGGAGGCATGTATAAGCTGAAAAATAACCGCTGCACAACACTGCAGAGGGATAAAACTGGTCATGGAGAATATCAGGCTAAAAATTTCAGCAGCAGAAGCAAGTTAGTGCCCATGGAATGCTCCAGGAACTTTTTTCAGGCCAAACTAGCCATGGCAACAAAGTTCCTTCTGCAAAACAATTACTAGTTAAATACTAGAGCTCTAGTATTAAGCAGAAGAATATGTTCAGAGTTAGACAGATCCTTCCTCACCTTTCAAAACAGGGTCAAGTACCAAGTTCAGTTTAAAATGACAAAACAGGTTACTGCCAGTAATTGTTTCACAGTTTCCATCTTCAGAGGAAACGAAACACAGTGGTGGGCTCTGAGACTCATGATTCCTCTTTGCACAAAACTTGAAGAACTTTCCTGTCCCCCTCGCATGCGCACCACCCTCTGCCATGCAGGGACCATTCCACCTCCTGGAACCTGGCCCTGGCACCAACTGCACCCTCAGCTCCAGCTGTGCCTTGCTGCAGCAGAAGCTGCTGAGGGAACAGTGATCCAAGCAACCTTATTTCCCCATGATCTTATATTTCTTTGGCATCTTAGCAGCATGCAGAGTGGGTTTTTTCTCCATTGAATCCCCTGTGCTGGCTATGAGTAGCTGATGTCATCAAATTCAACACTGAGTATAGAAATATAAAAACATAAAACAATGCATATGACTGTTAGCAGCAAAACTACCCACTGTGCATCCTGGTTAAGCACAGCAAGAAGACATACATATGTGTGGAGAAGGAGGAAGATTTAGTTTGAATTAAACTGAATTTCCCCTTAACTGCCAGCAGCCAAACTGAAAAATAAATTATTCACTAAGACTTATTTCCAAATACAGGACTGCAGGCCCAGGCCACTGTCCAGGGTGAACAACATCTAGAGCTCAACTTGATCACAAAAGCAAACACTTTGGTATCAAGAAGAAACAAATTAATGTTCCTCCTCTGAAACTGAGAGACACTGGCATTAGGACATGCATAAAATAAAAGCAAGACAGTCCCAAAATAAATTACACAGAGCAATAAATATTCCAAGCCATTTCCTGCTGAAAGTTGAAGGAAACAGAGGCTGCAATGAGAAAAATATAGTTTTATTCCCCATCGAAACAGAAAGTCCTATTAAAACCATCCCTTTGTGGCTGAACATGGCTGTGTGTGAGTCAAAGTGCTGTCTGGGTATCAAGGGGAAACAGTAGCAAATACCTTGCATTGGCTGCTCTCTCTCTAGTCAGCATCACCTCTGAAATGCACTGAAGGAACAGACCCAAAAGATTTCCTGGAACTGAACAGAGCAAATGGGGCACAGGGGACCTGCCGTGGCCTGTTCTCCCATGGTGAAAGCTGCAACGCTATTCAAAAGTGCATGAGAAGCCTCCTGCTGTGGATTGGAACATCCAGCAGTGTTATTTATTAAAGACTTGGTTAAAATACCAATTTGAGAGTTTGAGGATCAGATTAGTGAAATTCAGTGAAAATTATGTTGATTTTTGTAAAGAAGATGTTGCTGTTCTACATTTAAAAAAAATAGTAATAATTGCAGCAAGTGAAACGAGGAGCAACTCCCACTTGGTAGCAAAACACAAGGCAATGTTTTGTTTCTGACTAAAGCAAAATCATTACAGAAAAAATGTCACTTATCAGGAAGTTTACTGCAGGTCTTTGACAGTCCAGAAGTCATTTCTCCAGGGACAACCTGCTTCATCGTCCTTTGCTGAGTGTGTCAGCTGATGTAGGCAGCCACCCTGCCCTCTCTTCTGTCTGCCTTGCAGCTGGGTTTAGAGTCATAAAGGGTAAAAAACAGTGTTAAGAAATGTGTGCAGGTCTTATCCTGCCTCTTCTTTTCCCTATCAGGGCTATCTGACCCACATTTTTGTCCTCAACAGTAAAAAGGACCAGATCCTGACCCCATTGAAGCCAGTGCCAAGGCAGCTTCCACCACTCAGATGTGGGGAGCCACACGTCACACCAGTGGCACACTCTGCTGGGAGTAAGAGAGTCAGTGGGGCTTCAGCAGGAACAATTTGCTCAGGGAGCAGCATCACTGTACATCCTGCCATAACTCAGTACACATATTTAGTGACAGTTTTAATTTGGCAAGATATTTACAAAAATGGGAAAGGAATAAAGAAGACTGGTTTCATTTTGCTACATATCTCTTTCCAAGAGGACGTTTTTGATCAACTTCCCAGTGTTAATGCCCTATTAATGATTCAGCGAGATCAGACAAAATAATAACAATAATTCTTTTCTCATTTATGCTCTTAAAGCACTTAAATAATTTCTAACATAACTCAACAAAATTAAATAAAACAGACAGAAAGTGGGGGCCAAATTTTCTGGACTTTAGGTCATTGCTAATAAAGTAACCAGAGAATAAAAAGCAAAAGGCTCAGTAAAAGTGAGAGGACAGGCAGAGCTTTGCAAGAGTTGGGAAACTGCTGAGTGCTGAAGGAAGGGAACAAAGTGAAAACCAGACAGTGAATCATCGTCACTGGTGTGTACAAAACCTGACTGGGAATTCAGGCAGGTCTTCTTGTTTTGCTTTGCCCATCCCTTTTATTCTTTTTGCAGGTTATTAATACTTTTGCTAAGCAGCTGTTTGAGGTGTCCCAGAAATGAGCTTCCTTTCCCTCAAGCCTACCTACAACCATTTTTCTTTCTCTATAACCTTCCCTAATCTTCCTCCCACTCAAACCACTTCTTGCTGTGGCAATGCAAGACAAGGTGGTGTTATGGCTGACCAGGGCTCACTGAGGTCAACAGAATTATTTCCTGACCTGTGTGGCTCTGATTGACATCCTTGCTCTAGTTATCATTAGGATAAAGTTTTAAAGATGGAATTCAATATTTAAGAGAATATTTTTTAAAAAAATGAAATGGAGGAGGGGAGAAAATGGAGAGGAAGAGTAAAATAGGTAAGGTCTCTCCTAACAGATGAGCCTCTAAATCTTTGAAAAAGGAACACAAGCAAAAGATACTGTCTGGATGGCAAGCAGAAAGGAGAGTAGAAAAGTCCTTGGAGGTAATCTATGTAAGAAGAAAGGCAAAATCTTTTCACCCTTTTTATTTTGACAGGCTAGACTACAAATTGCAAGGAGCATTTCTCTTTCATTGATTGCATTTGCAGCGGGTTTTTCCAGCAACAGCAGACTAGCTGGGAGTTAAATTGTAGTATATCAGAAGCCACCAAGGCAGATGAGGTGCTTAGGAGCATGGTTTAGTGGTGGGTTTGGTAGTTCTTAGGCTAGTGGTTGGACTCTATGACCTGAAAGGTCTTTTCCAATCAATTCTATGATTCTATGATTTTATAAGGCAAGAGAGATAAGAACCCACCACACTCCAGGACAGGTCAGAATCAAGTTTGTGGAAAGGATGGGTCCTGTGCCATAGCTGCAAAATCAGCAGCAGTGAACCATTGCAGCATGTAATCACCAGCCTCAGCTCAGTGACTGAACCTGCCCAACAGGCTCAGAGTGATCCACTCAAGCAAAGCAGAGCATCTGGCAGCAGACCCCATGGATGAGGTAAGGAGGAGTCGCAGTGGCAGCAAAAGAACCTGAAGGGGTAGAAAACATCTATTATCTCACAGTCTGCCTTTCAGTACAGCCCACTTAAACACCTGTAATTTTCTGAAGACACAGACAGGTTGCTGGCCTCTTCAAGGGTACTGCTTCCAGCAAAAACAAAACACAACAAAAAAAAACAAATCCACTTCACTTTGAATTTAACCCTCTCTGGCAGGCGTAGTATTTTTAGAAGCACTTAGTCGCACATTAATACTTCCTCAAACATCTTCTGATGTTGTATTGAGGCAAATTAGTGAAGATGGAGGCTGATAAATCCTCGGGAATTAGAGAACTCATTAAGTGTCGGTGTGGTGTCTTTGGGTGCAGAGCAGTGGTGTGCAGGCCTGTGTTTGCCAAATACCCCAGCCAAGCTGTGCTTGCTGCAGGGGGACAAGGAATGGCTCTCACTTCTCTGGATCCCATCATGAGCAGGGCTCTGGGGAGCCCATGGCACAGGCAGCCTCAAGTAGCAACAGGACATTGTTTCCTTCTCAATGGAGACATGTTTTCAGGGATCATCAGTGTGCCTGGACTCCACCACATCCTATTCTCCGTGTTGGTCTCAGCAAATCCTCCACTTGCTAACAAGTGCTCTGCTCATGCTAATAGCCTAGAGCTCACTCATAGCTCTTGTGCTCTTTCTGGTGGCAGAAAGGGCACCATAAGGAATGTGTCTCTGGATATTAGATGAAGGGGGAATGTTGCCCCTTTTTCTCCATTGACTCTTTCTTCAAGTCACAAAAGACAAGGATCTTGTAGTCCCAACATTTCATTCATAAACAGGCTCAAAGTCCTGTACACATTGTGACTCCAGGCTGCTTGGAAGAAGAAGAATGGGAATAAGAGAAGAATGGCTTCTTTTGACTCAACACATACTGAATAGTACCAAGAATCAGCATGGAGTCCTGCTTCCATGAGCAATTAAACAACATTTTCAGATAGTTCAGAAGTGCTTAGAATGCACACTCAATCTCACAGGTATTTATCCCACAGGTCCCAATTCTTTGTGTCATTGCATCACTGCCATAGTTAATCAGATATTGTGAAGTAATCACATAGGTGAGCTCCTCCACACTGGACAGCTTTGCTGAGATCTGTGGAAGTGCTTGCAGGTAGAGCCAGACAGGGATGGCTTTGCTGAACACATTCAGCTCTGGCAAGACTGTGAAGAATTCAGATTGTTCTAAGTAGTTTGCACAGCTCTTCTCAAGAATGAGTCAAACAATTAAAATTTTAAAACCCTGAACAATTTTACTAATGAAAAACTTACTGGTTTAGAGTTTTAAGCCCCTGGCTAGGAATCTCTGTATTTCCTCTCCAGAATTGAGTACAGCAGAGCCTCCACTCACCACAATGGCAGGTGTCTGCACAAAATATTCCATGTAGACTCCACTTTTGACAATCTTAGGCTTAATCTCAGTCTCAGGATGAAAAAAATACCTATAAAAAGAATATTTTCTCTTAAAACTTCAGTTTGAAATATTGGTTTGGAGAAGTCAATGGAAAAGAAGTCTCACACTGAAACCACTGAAATCCTATAGGATTTCAGGGAGTGGGATTATTTGAGTAGATTTTGTGGGTGTGTGTTTTCCCTGTGCTCCCCTAAGAGCTGATTGACTCCCAGAATATGCTGGCTCTAGGTGGGGAAGGCCAGGGGAGATTTGACTGACTGCTCCTCCACAATGCACCTCATTGTCTTCTCTTACAGATGTTTTTGTGAGTGTGGGTTTTGAGGGACTATGTGTGTGGGTTTATTTTGCTTGCAAGGAGATTGGAGAAAAAGAAGAAAAAGATGTAAAGGGCTGCATGTGGAGCAAATCTAAACTCAGCCTCCACGTTTGCGTGCTCTAAATTACACATCTAGAGGCTTGCCCACTCACTTTATGTTGGCTACAGTTTTGCTCAGGCAAAAACTCACATGGGAATGCTCAGACTGTCTGTATGTGCAAATTGGAGGATTAGCTACCTAACTACTGGTCCGAAAACACAGAACTGGCAACTTATAGGCTCAGCCAAAATAACAGGTCACATTCTCTGATGGAGGAATTTGGCATCACATTACTGAAGTCAGAGGAGCTTTGCAGATTTACACCGGCTAAGGATTTAGGCATAGGTGTTTCCTGAATGAGAAATATCCAAAGGGAAAGAACTACTCCATTTAGTTTATTTTTACAGAGAAGAGTCTACAGAAAGTAGTCACTTTGCCAAAAAGCAGTGATCACCTCACAGGTGTTTGTGCATGAGCAATGACATCTTGAGGGAATTCACCAGTTTTTGCTGTGACAAAATTCTACTGTTCCTGCCAAGAAACAGGAACCACTGCAGTTTAACATCCTTTTTCTTTTCCTAAACAGTAGTATAAATGGCATTGTGGTACTTGGAAACTTTGGGCCCAGACTTTCACAGTGCTAATTGCAATTGCATTCACAGTTATAAATGGCCACATCGCTCATAACTGCACATGAAGCTACATGTAGTCTGCATGTGCTTTTCCAAACACTGGGGTGTCACTTGGCTACCACAAGAAATGTGCTGCCTATGCACTTTGCTTGCTTTATTTTTTTGTCTTTCTTAACTCATGGCACAATGTTGCAACTATAGAGCAGCCTCTGGGACTGCCTCACTTATTCGGGTAGACTTCCATAGTGTCTCCCCTTCCCTCATGCTGCCCACCTTGGTCAGACAGCTTGGAGGTACAGGAAGAATTGCTGGGATGTAAATGGTTCAGCAGGACTCATGATCACTGGTATCAGAGACCTACATTTTAAGCATATCTATAATGTTACTGTTACTCACTGCTTTGTTTCATTGGGTGTGTCATGTGCCATTTTCCCTTTATGAGGAGCTGTTACAAGGCGAGTTTATTCACCCTTGCTGGGTGTTGGGAGATCAAACCACACGGGGTGACAAGATTACAAACATTTTGCTGGAGGGCTGAAAATACTCTGGAACAGGATGAGAGATTTAACATGTTCACAGAGCCACAACTTGTCAGCGAGTGGAAGGTGGTGTCGCTCTGGAGAGCATAAGAAACAATAACTGGGCAATGACAAGAAGTGTAAGTTACAGGAAATGTTAAAATTCAACAAAATCTCCTCTGACACTTAAGCCTCAAATAATGCTTCTAGGGATGGATTAATTATTCAGGCAGAAATCCGCACCCACCCCAGCTTGCTACCTGCAAGTCTGCCAAACCCAGCCCAGCATTGCACCTTCACACTCCCAGCCACCCTTGAAGCGTTGGTATTATCTTACAGTTCTTTGGAGACACCACTATGGGGGATTGCAGTGTGATGTTGCAATGAGAACACCACTACAAGTAAATCACTAGTTTGGCAGAAGATAATGAGGAGCTGTGAGCTACGAGCTCCTGAGAACACAGACAGAAGTACTGACTGCATGGGAAGACCTATGAAGATCCCAGAGTAGAGGGAGCAGAAAACAAGTAAGCTTCATGGAAAAAGTAAACAGGCTGTCCTTGGAGAGAGGACTTTCTATCCAATAAAGAATATTAAATTAAAAAGAACCTCACTTTCATTGTATTTTTGTGCCTTGCTTCAGGCACACAAATGTTTCTATGTATATCTGTAAAGGTTAAGCTGTTTCCTTTTGTTTGGAGAGATTTTATCCAAGGTCAGAGGATGAAGTACTGTATGCAGTTCTTTGCTTTGTTCTGTGGGTAGCTGTCAGTTTCCTAGGACTACCTGTTTTTGTAATGTAACCTAAAAAGTGGTGATTATTCAATGAGAGCACCAATGAGAGACCTCACTCTCTCCTGGTCTTTTCCTGTGCCATGTTAATGACTTTTACTGAAGATCTTGTCATACGGTGTTGAGAAGTCTTTGAGTATGACTAAAGCTGTGTGCGCTGCAGATACAATTAGTGGAATAAAAATGTGCATCTGCCTGATGCCTCCTCATCTTGCCATAATATGCAGAATTGGAGCCAGACTCCCCAGAGTTTGTGGCACAGGTTTTTTAGCTTTGGCCCTGATCTGATCTAAGGAGGCTGAGTTGCCCTAAATGCTCTCACTGTGATTTGTGATAGGAGCACAATCAGTTGTTTTCTTACAACAACACAAGAACCATGACAACTTGGAAAGGGGAAGTCTGCAGCATCTGCACACAGAGGAGATTTCAACATCAGACATAACCAAACTCTGGTGAGGAATGAAAGCCAGGGGGGCTGAAGGTCACAGTCTTGTACAGAAGAGGTGACAGAGACTTGAGAAGGTGGAAGTGGGTTTCTGAGTAATGAAAGGTTTAAACAAGCTGAGGTGGTGGGGAACATAGATGACAAGGAGGGCGTGGGAGACTTCAAGATGATTTTACCTCAAACTGCAGGATAAAAAAAAATGAGAGGGAAGAAAATAAGAGGAAACATTACCCAAGGTCTAGGGAAAAATAAACCAAAGACTCCTGTAGCAGATTTAACTCCTGTATCCCTAACAGTCTTACTCACACTTTGGCTCTTTGGGGAGGTTCAACAATCAACCATCTTGCACCTTTGCCCTCTGGCACATTTCTTCTAGAGGAAAAAAGTGTGGAAAAGAATGAACTGGTAGGAGGAATGTGCTATCAATCATCCCAGAAGAAGTCGATGGTTGACATAATTTTTCACTTGTATCTTGTTGTTGATAAGAAGTAATTTCCAAAGTAACATATCCTAAATAGAGATACTCCAAAGGCCTTACAAAAAAAATTACATGCACACAGGCAAAGTTGCAGAACTGGGAGCTAAGTGGATCAAGTAATAGGATATAAAGATGACAAAACATTGAAGCAGCAGTAGCAGGATTTTAGGGACATTTGTTGGCAAAATGTAAACAGGACAATGAGAAAGGAAGCATATGCATAGTCAATCACCTTAGAAAAATAGTTCAATGAAAAGCATTGGATGTTACAAATAGCTGGATGGCATAAAATCAGAGCAGTTGAGAATTAAGAGATCATCACAGCACCTACATAGCTGCACAAAGTCACCCTGTCAAGCACTGTTTGTAGTGAGAGCAGGGAAAGTGTCTGTGTGTTGTAGGAGTGCATGAGTGAGGTGAATCCTTTTCAGAAAGAGTCCCGTGAGCAGCAGAGACAACGTAGCCCTTGGATGTATAGATCAAGACTGACTTGATTTTCTGCTGTCTCACAGGTGATGACTGAACCCAAGCACCTATTTTCCTAGGTGCTTATAAGCTTGTAAGTCTTAATATCTTTGAATGCACTGACAGATTAGTTGAAATTTGGTAACAGGTCCAAAAAGCTACTGGGGAGAAACTAACACTCATGTATTGATAGCAACAAGCAGTCACATGCATGGTGTTAGGCCGTGGAACCAGCACACTTATGAGTCTGTCACCTACTCTCTGCTGCAGTTGGCTATTTTCATTCAGTTATTAACAATTTAGTGAACAAGGGCACATGAAAATGTTGGCAAAGAGAAGCCAGGCTAACATTCTTTCTCTGTTTTATAACTGCATTTCTCTAGTAAAATACTAAGATCAGTTTGAAGCTGATGGGGCTTGCTCCCAGTTCCACTGCTCAGTGCATGCTGGTCTTTGAGAGCTGGATTATCCTAACCACATTTGCTTGCCAAGGAGAGTCTCAGCCTGCTGTAACTGGTGGTGGTACAATCAGCTCCATCTGTAATAAAATGGCAATTAAAACACTCTGGGAGGTTTTATTACCTGGTATAGTTCAAACACTTGCAGATGTGTTAATGAAAGTACCGATCAAAGTTTTGCTAGTATTAATTATGTTTTCAGGCACTTCACTACTTCCTACTTTTCAGCGAGGGCCAGAAGGAGAGGCATCAAAGAACTGCCAAAATGGTGATTGTCCCCTAAAGTTACCACTAGCAGCAGTCAGGAAATCCTGACAAAAACTCTATTTTCCTTCAGGAGAAAAACTTGTATTTCTAGGCTTGAGTACTTTTAGTAAAGTTTGAATGTCTAAATGGAATTGGTGAATTATTTAAGCCAAGTCCAGTGGTCCAAGTTTTTCCGAGGGCTTTTACATTCAGCTTCTACAAGCCAAAGAATCGACGCCAACACATTCTTACATCCTGAGGAATGACCAAGAAAAATGTTTCTAGAAACTCCTAGAAAAACACTTAGCACTGTGACTGAACTCTGAAGAAATTAACCTCAGAAAAGACTGAAAATTAGAGCTCTGTATAGATTTGCTGGGTAATTATTCTATGAAATTGAATGGAGAATCTTAAATAGCCTTTAGACTTAAATATACATTTTCAAACCCATTATCGTTACTTGTCATCTGCATGAAAGTAATACCCTAAATATAGAGAGTGATGAACAACTGCAAAGGAGTACAAAGCTTCTGTCCAGAGAAATTCAGAATCAGTGCAAATATTAAGAGAGAGGAATGGGGTAAAACAAGCAAGGAAATGAGCATTGCCATAGCAGGCAGATGGCTGAGCTGGATAGAAATGGGATTTCTCTTCTTGCAAAATGTTTGAGAATTTTTAAGTGCTCCCAACCCACACTCAGACGAAGCCAAATCTCAAATCTTTTCAATGTGTTTTGCTGAAATTATTTTTAAAAGCAGATATCTAAACAGTTTGGTTTTCAGCAACATCAAAAAATAATCTCCAAACCGAAAGAATAATTTGAAAACACTGGAAATAGCCAGAAGCTGGATGTTTTCTGTTTTGAGTTGGTTTGGTTGTAAGCAAGTAGTTGGAAAATTTCTTCCAAAAGAATGAAAAAAGTGATTAGAGTTTTTCTTTCTAAAATATTTTTGTGGGGAAATACTTGTGATTTTTTTCTGTTCACCATAATTGAGAATCAAATTGTCAGAGCAGTGACCCTAGTGCCTGGAAGCTCCAAGCTGCAAGAGTGCCATGACTCAGGGGATGTCACAGTTCTTTGTCATTTTCCAGGGTTAGTGAGACGTGACATGTGGGACTCAGGAAGATGAACTACTGTTGACTCATCTGTTCTGGAAGGGGAAAGGTGAGTTCCCCACAGTACTCCTACTTTCTCACGAGAGGGATCCCTGCAAGACGCCCACAGCAGTTGCTAACACAGGCCACAGAAAAGGGCAGTTTGCTTACCTACTGCTTAGTACTTCTCTGGAGAGTATCAGGACACAGCTTCAAATCCTGTGTTCATCAACACAGGATGAAGCCATTGCTCTGCAATTATGGAGACCAATTCTCTGGAGAACTGCTGCAAAGAAATCTTTCAGTGGAAGAAAACAACCAAAGGAGCTCCTGGGAGCAGTACATGGGTGCTGCTGATGGTGTATACCTTCTTCCAGAAAATTATTTTCAACTTTCTGTTGCTTTGGCAGGTCTTTTCTGGCTGTATCCAGGCCTCCACTGTCCGTTAGCAACATTTGCAACTCCAGGCCAGCACAGTGCAATGTCCTATACTTCAAACTACCTTTGAAGATCCATGCCAAGTTTCAGGCAAAGCAGAAGAATTAATTTTTTTTAATCTAAGTGTGGTCAGCCACATGCCTTGCCTAGATCAAAAAAAGCCTCTTTTTTTTTTTCCCCTCTGCAGGTGCACTGGGGAAAGGCCATGTGCCTTTTCACACTCGTGTGCGTGGAAGGGCTGGCCCTGTGCCTCTGCTGAGTACTGTGCCTTTTCAACAGACACAAGGGCAAGCAAGGACAGGCATGTAACAAGCAGGAGCACAGACAAGTAGACACCCAAAGAAGTAGAGCTGATGCATTTATCATTAGTTTGGGCTTAGTAAATGAGCACAAAATCAGGGGAACCACCCAGTGCTCAGACATTATTCATTTTTTTTATCTAGCCATGCACAGGTAAAGTATTCCTCTCCAGCAATGAATAAAACTGCTAAAAGAACCACTGGTTCCTGTAGTCTTACCTTTCTCAGTATCCCCTTTTAACTGCTCTGTTTGGTGTGTCATTTGTGGAAAGAGTCAGGGCTTGGTCTTTAGAAAACTGAAGGAGTGAGATCACTGGGCTCCGGGATAGGACCTTTATGAACACAGGAGCATTACACTACCCTTTGGTTTCAGATGAAGCAGTTCCAGGGCTTAGCTCCAGGAAAGCCTGGGCTGTCTCAGCATCTTCTGCTAAGCTGGTAGGATACTCATCATCTTACCTCAAGATCAGAGTAGTCCTACCTCATCCTGGCAATGCATCGTAGGCTGATGATGTAACTAATGTCTGTCAACACTGACAAGAGCTGTTTGGTTTTAATTATTTTTTATGATACCTCCCAGCACAATGGCACATATTTATAGGCAACTCAATCCTTTATTAAGGTAACTAAATGGGGTTTTTTTTGTGTTAAGACCCCATCTGCAGTAAATTATGACTTTGCCAAACCTGGAATACTCAGACTGAAGTTTTTCTATCCCAGTCATCCGTCAGCATAGGAAATTCAATGAATTAGCTGTTTCTGTGAGCATCTGAGCAAAGACTCTCACACACTCTGGTGATGAGCACAGGGAGAGGAGAGGTGGAGTAGTGAAGCTATGGATAACCAATCTTTTATCAACAAAACTTTGCAGGACAGATGAACTTAATAGCTGGTTTGGACTAACATGCTGGTTTGACTTGTTTAATAGCTTCTCTTCTACGGCAGGTAATGGACACTCACGCACACTAAAAGCTGCCCACAGCATAACTCAAGCTGGGAAGGATTATTTCTTCCATTGTTTTCACTCAAATAAGCTACTGTTTAAGCTTTGCCTGAAACCTGTGAAAATGGCCAGAGGCATTTCATTGACACTTATAGCAATTCTATAGGATTATCGAACTAGAATTTTAAAGAGCATCCTAGCCACCAGGAGAAATGTATAGAGCAGCTCAGAGTACAAAATACTGTGTATTCAATTCCAGCGCTGAAACTTCTCCCCAGTCCATGAGGGACACTTGCAACAAGCACAGAGAATCCAATATTTGTTGAAAAAGAAACAACCTCTTCATTTATTAATTTTTAGAAAATGTTATGACATTTGTACCAGGCAATATTGGTTTTGCAACTATAGATCTTGCACAGACTCCTGTGTTTAACTTTCTATATTCTAAATAGGTCCCATTGACTTTCATGAGCCTGCTTGTAAGTAAAGATAACTTAGAGGATCAAAGCCCTATAAACTGTCATTAAATTTTAAGAAGTCAGAAGCTGCACATTCTCTTCCCAGACGATACCAGCATCTCCCATGAGTGCTAATGAGACCAGTTCTCACGTCACTATTCTCTGGACATCAGAAGACACAGGTTTGATTTTAGTCTTAATTGCACAGATGAAAATAAGCAATAAGTCATGAAAAACAGTGTAGGTATACACGGTAGTCAAATTATAGCTGATAAAGTTCATATTCATTTTGGATACCCGTCTGAAGTTCAGTTCTCTGCTTAATGCACATGATGTATCAGGGCTGTGCAATAGGTTAGTAGAGCTCATTAGAATTGCTTTTCCACACATTTGTCAATAATTCCAAGAGCGAAAAGAAACCAAAAGACTGCCCCTGGACTGACAGACCGATTCAGCTCAGAAGTATGTGGGAAAGATGACTCAGATTTTAGCCAAGGTGACTGACATCTCCATACTGTGTAAGAGAATTTTCCTGAAAATCGGGCAGGGTTTTACTGATAACAAGGTTTCCTGAAGTAGAAAGTGAGAAAAGAGAAGTGGAAAGGACTTTGTCATTAAGGAACCTTTTCAAGACAGTGCAGAGATACAGGAGAGGAAGAGGATAAAAGCATGATCCCAATCTTATTTTTACACATTGATTTTTACAGCTGCTGAAGAACCCTCAGGACAAAGACTGTTTCAGCTGTTTCAAAAGATGCTTTTTTTGTTATAAAGAGCCAAAATGAGAATTTCCAGTGACTCCAGAACTATATGAAACACTTTCCCCCCCAAAACACCCCAACCCTGATTTCCACAGCAGAGACCCAGCTCTGATATGACCCAGCCAATGTGGGAGGCAGAGGGGCCAGCACTGCAGGGTACACTCAGGAACACCTCTGCTCTGCAGACTCCACGTGACAGTTCAGAGCACGTCACAAACACCCTGTGTGGGAATTCTTGCTTCACTCCCAAGCTTTTTTTTTTTCCTCCAAGATATGTTCCAAGAGGACCAGCTGCTCTGAGTCACTTCTGTCATATTTGGCTATCATCTCCTTGCAAAAGTGGGGTTTTGCCTGAAAATTGTAGGCATTTCTATAAAAAAGAAGTTTTATCCAAATAAAGAAGCCAGAATTGGAAGGGAGATGAATAGGAAAGGAATCACTAAAGCAAAGTCCTGCCACCACATAACAAATGTTGCTTTTCAATACAAGCATCTAGTGCAGGTTCCAATGAGCACCAAAAACACAGGGAATACCTTTTGTTGGGGCAAGCATCACTGGAAAAGTAGATGGTAAAACAAGTATATCCTAGGAAGGGGAGATCAATAAATCATTCATTAAAAGACTAGGAAGCATCACAGCCAGGGCAAAGAGAATGTTAATTTGCTTTGCAATCTGATCAAATGGAGCGACTGGCCTTGAGGGATGCAGTCATTTTGGGGGTTGATTGCTAGAGTTAATACAGAGCATTAACTTTGCAGCTTTGCTCCAGGCAGAACTTGTCCCAAGTGATCTAAAACTTTCAATGCACTTATTCTATCAGAAGATTTGTGTGTGTATGTGTGACTGCCTAATTAATGAGCTTCTTTTCAACATTAATATGCAGAAAAGTTTACTGCCTTAAAGGTGTGTCAATATATACATTTCTCTGGTTAAAGAAGCTTGCCTTTGGCTATTCTAAAATATAAAAGCTATTAATTAAAGCATACAATCCTTCAGAAAAAAAAAAAAAAAGGATCGAATTGATGAAGTCTTTGGGGAGAATTGCTACAGGATTTATACCAAATGTCTCAATAAATTGATATGCTAAAATAAGTAACCTGAAGTATTTTAGTAAAGGTTTTTTTCACCAGGCTTCACATACTCCCTCATCAAAGAATACTGTCAAATGATTTCAGCCCAAGAGGAATCAAGTAAAAAAACAAGTGCACAAACTCCTCTCAAACCTGTTGAGGTACTCCTTGTGCTGTGTAAGAATCTACAGAGACCTGCAAAGTGCAGAGCCCTTATGGTGTGAGGCATCACACCACCAGCAGCCAGACTGAGGGCTGTGCATGTACCAGGCCTCCTCTTCAAGCAGGGTTGTTCACCAGCCACATTCACCGCAGCCTTATCTCAGTTCTGTGCCTGGAAGAGGCCAAGTGCCACCAGATAGGTCCTTCCTCAGACATGCTCTGGTTGCTACCTGGTTCTAAGGCTGGCATGGTCCCACCAGGCAAGAATAAAAGCTGTGAGTGTGTCCAGACCTCCTCTGAAGGAGTCTTCATTGAAGAGTGTAGCCTGTACTCAGAGGCACTCCACACTCTGCACCTTGCATCTGGGAGAAGCTAACAAAGATGGAGAAGAAGAAGTAACATTATTGCTTTCATTTTTACACATCAGAAACAGGTATGAATGCAAGACAGTTCTCCAAAGCAATTTCCTCACTATTTTTCTTGTCTAAAGAGCTTCAAAACAATTTTCTACAAGTGATGTTTGTGAGAGATTGTACAGGAAGCTTCTAGAAAGGCCAAAGACCAAGTGCCGTGTACAAAGCCATCATACTAACCGCATGACTATTCCTTCTCCCTAGTGGGTGCCTGTATAAAATGCTTCCCAAATTATCCTTCCTCTTCTTAAATTTCCCATAATATGTCATATTAGCTTTTCCTACCTGGCAAATCCTGCCATAAGCCTCCACCAATAACTGCTTAACATGCTGAGCATAGACTTGCAGAAGAGTAAAACCCTTCAGCAAGTCTTCCTAGCTTGTCTGGACCAAAAATTACTGCCTATAGATTCTGCAACAAAGGTTCCAGGAAACAAAAAGGTAAGAAAGTCCCATGGAGCAAGGATGGAATTAGGGACAAGCAGGTGTGGTGTCTGTAAGGTTATAAACACTCCATGTGTCTCAAGGTGAAATGCTTGGGAAAACTGGGTGGGTTTCTTGAGTGAGCTCTTATTCTGAAAATAAGAATTCTGAAAACTTCTCTCTCAGTGAAGGTGATTATTACCTTTCATATCAGGAGCTTTGATAAGCTAGAACTAACTGGTTGCTATGAGGTGATAGAAATAGTAGCAAGGTGGAGAGAGTCTTCAGCCTCCTTTTGTTTCCTTCTTGCAGAGGCTGAGAGAAGGATGGGAGAGAAAGTCAGAAACAGGAAGAATTGGGTTATATGCCTTTCCTCTCTTCCTGAGTTCCCTGTAGTTGTGAGGAACCTCTCCATAACATAGGAGATAAGCAGCTTCTTATTGTAGGATCAGTAGAGTTTTAAAAAATCATATGCTTTATAGATGTTATTTGATCTCAAATCCTGAATATGGGATTTTTGCACGATGCTTTGATCTCAGTGAAGTATATTCTAGCTGGGTTACTGACACCCCTCTAATGAGTGGTGTTAGAGGCCCTACATAAACAATGGCTAGTAAAGTGGGGAGGAAGAATGCAAACTCTGACATCTCTCTTTCAAAGTAGGTCAAGCTCCTCCAAAGGCCTGGCTGTATCATTACTCCTGTAGCAACAGACACCTGTGCAGGCTGAAGAGTTAATGCCTCAGCTGCTCACTGCTGAGGACAGGTCTAGTTCTTGCACTGAGAGATATATGAGGTAATTCAACATCTTTACTTGTATAAACTGCAGAGCAGCTCCATATGGCTTAACTGATGATCCCAGCTCAGGAGTGGGGGCTCTGACAGATCAGACTGAAAGCTGCAAGGACTGAGAAGTTACTATAGTAGATGCCTCATGTCTGGTACAAACCTATCGTGGACTCGCTTGCAAAAGCCTAAACTGAGTGCAGAAAAGTAAAATGAAGATGTTTCTTCTAGGATCAGTGCATAACAGAACCACATGGAGAACAGACTCGAGCCTTGCAAGGTTTCAGAGGCTGTGCTTTAGCTGCCCTATATTCAGGTACAATTGCATTCAGGTGCCCTTTTAGTCCCTGTTTGACATTGTGACTGTTCATACATGCACTTCTCTGCCTGGAGAAGAAGGGATAGTAAGCTCTCTGAGCTTTGACTAGGGTCCAGGCATGTGGAGAGCTAAGCTGCTTTATCTACAGAGCTCAAAAGACCCCCTCCATACACAGGCTTTTTAGGAGCAGGAGCATCTGTAGGTGCCAGGTCTAGTGGAGTCCTAGTTCACAGCTAACATCTAAGGTGCTGCAGTCATATTGCTAATAAACCAGCTAAAACAGGAAAGGAGGCTTTTGCCTGCTGCCAGCTCCTGTAATAACGTGTCCTAAGTGCACTTTCTTCTTGCTCTTTCAAGTCATGCACGCACAAGTTACTTTACAAAGTGGTCTCTTGTCTGAGCCTCCCAAACTTGTTTTACTTAGAATGTGTCTTAGATTCTAGTACGGACTGCCAGAGGGGAAGCAGTGTTACACTGAATTGCACCACAGAAACCACCCAACTTAAGTGGATTACTCTTTTTGCCATGGGCTGACTTGCTTATGCAGGTTTGCTTTGTTATCAAATGTCTGTTACAACATAGGAAAAAGTACTGAGCTGAACAAGGTCTGTTCTGTGATCTGGATGATCCACTCTCTGCTTCCCCATGGGAGCTTCAAGGAAAGATTCTTCTGTACTGACCAAAAAAGTCCTTGTCCTGAAAACACTATGGGAGAAGAGACTGCAGCATCTGCCTTTAAAGTGAGCTTCTCAGTGGCCTGAAGCAGCTTGAAAGATATTTTCAGTCCTTCAGTTGATAAAGCCTTAGATGTGATAAATCTAAATGCTTACCTGCAGGCTGTTAGGATTCTTCCAGTTCCTTTCTTTACTTGTGCAGCTGAATATGGGATAGTATTTTGCTTCTGCTTGATTTCATTTCAGAATCTGAATTTTTAGAATATAATTAATGCAAACTTTCACTGTCTGCAAGAGATGGGCTGGCATTCAAGGAAGCTCCTTTATAATCTCTGTCTTCTGGGTATGGGTTTTCCCCAAATCTCACTTCCTATTGTAAATTGGAATGGCCTCTGACTCCAATTAGTGTAACACAATAAAAACAGAGGCCTAAACTTCAGAGGATGTATTTCAGTGGCAGAGGTATCATAGCTCGATGCTGGGCAAAAATCTCCTATCTCCTCTGCCTCCACACTTCCCTGCCCCACCAAGAATTAAGAGTTTACCCCCCCAAAGCCTGACCCTTTTGGAAAGCAGTTTAAGGGCTCTTCTCCTTTGCTCTCAGGGTTTGCTATTTTCAGGATTTTGCCACATCCATGCGAGCTGGAAACTTTCTTCTTTTAATTAATACTCAAACTCTGGTGTATGCATATGACTGCCAGGTCTAGGGTTTTAAGAAAAATACCAAGTATCATGAGACTCCTCATAAAATCATGACAGTTGGCCAGATGAATACACAAAGAGCAGTCTTGTACTCTTTTTTTCCTCTCTAGAATTACTTCTATTTTAGAGTAAGGATTTCTAGAAAGAAAAAATGCAAACTGCCCACAAAAGAACCTTGTGTCATGCAGTAAACTTCCTGGAATAAAACTACCAGCTTTGTATCCCCGAAAAGACTTAACCTTTGAAGATGCAGCCTATCAGACAATACACCAGTTTGTAAAGGTATTGGGAACATTGGTTGGAGGAGTCAGAAGCTGTCAGTTGAAAACCAGGAATTTAAACTGTGAAGGATCAAAATACATCAACTTTAAAGTCTTTTCTATACCACTCTAGACAAATAAAGGAACCCTTATAAAGAGAGGGTAAAAATCAAACAAGGAATCCAGGATGTGACTTCTTGTCTTCCAGTAATTTTGACACGTGGCTAATTTTAGAAAAAGAGGCCCTAAAAGTTCTCCTGAACAGAACTGGTGTTTGTAACTTAGAACAGGGATGAGAGTTCTGCTTTTCATTGCAAGCAGATTACTCTTCTTTTTTTCAGTCTGCATGTGTCAAGGAATTTAAGCCACTACTAAACAAAAGTGTAATGTTTTAAGCTGTAGAATGACTGTGATAGCAGGGTCTGCAGGTGCCAGCAAGGAGCCAGTACTCTCCCTGCACAGGGACCTACAACCATTCTTCCTCAGTAGTGGAATTTGGCAGCTGACTGTGCAGATGAAAAGTGGGTGTATTGTCCTATTCGTTCTCATTTCCAGGGCTATCGTCCTCCATTAACCAGGGACAATTGGAAAGCTGTTAAATTGCCTTTGGGATCTTTTTCATTGACAATAACAAGTTTTTCAACATCATAGAATTCTGTGGACAATTTAATCCCAGTCATCCTGCTTTTTTGATTGCTGGAACTGATCTAGAGGTGAGGTACCATGGGGCCAACCCTCTTTCATAACATGCTTCTTTAAGGAAAAGAGCTGTTAACCCGAATTACTTGGCAGCTCTCAGAAGTTCTAGCGGGTAATTTTTGCAGTGCAGTCAGTCACTCTCAGCCCCCATGGCTGCACTAGTTGCTCTGAATAACTACAGTAGCTGTGATCATGAATTACTGTGATTTGTCAGGTGTAATATAAGACCAGATAGGGTTTTGATGCTTTTGCCAGCAACATGTGAAAGTAAATATTTGAGTGAAGCTGTCTATGCCAGGCTGGGTAAAGAAGAGGCAGCAGTGGGGGCACAGAGCAGGAAGTAAAAAGCCAACCTGAGCTGCCCAGATTTATTTCATGCAATGGTGAAACCAACCCACTGCTTGGATTTAAGACCAGTGGATATATTTAATCTGTTTGAATAACTCCTTATGGGTATTGAACTTCTTTCCCCTGGAAATTATAATCCAATCCTGCATACCATCTAAATAATGCAATAACCTACTACCATATCTCTTCCCTTGCAACAATTATACGTAACACTGAGAAGACAAGCATGTCTCTGAAAACAGAAGCACCCATCTGACAAGAGTTGTTACAGCCTGGGCAGTGAGAATTTTTTTCACTGCTGGGGAACAGAGCAATGCTGCATTGGGAGGAGGCAGGGAACCCACATTGATTCCCATATTTCAGACCCACCTCTCTCTGCTGAACTGTGCAGAAACTAAATGCCAAACAGCTATCAATAATCCTTCCTAGGTTGCTGCTAGGAAAACTGAGCAATGTTTTCTGGGTCCAAGTAGGAGTTCTTGAAGTTCACTATGTTTATCTAGTAAAAATATCTCAGGTAGTTGCAAAGGGAGTCGTAGTAATGTTTATAACTACTACATGTATAGAAATATTTATATATAGTTATACATAGGTAGTTAAATATATAATTACATAGAAATATTTTAGAGAGAGAGAAACATATATTTTCAAGAACCCACGAGTCACAAAAATTCCTGTTGAAAGTTCTTGTCTTGCCGTGAGACCTTGGAGAAAGATTACCACATTTACCTCCATACCTCACAAGAATCTGTTGCAGAATTGGGTCCAGTTTTTTGCTGGACTCTCAGAAAGCCATGTCCTCTAGGAATGATTCGAAAGGACAATACTTCAGTGTGCATTCAATTGAGCTTTTCTTCTTCCTGCATCTGCATGTGCTGTGTGACAAGTAAAAGTGCTGAAGGTTAATTGTTACTGTAGGATATTACGTTCCTTCTCTCTCTTGTTAATTTTGGGGGCAGGGTGGGGAAAGGAAATCCCTGATACTTGAACCTTGCTGGAAATGTCTTGATGGTCACTTAAAACAAATGTTTGTATTAAAAGCAAAACAAAACCACCAGAAGTCCAAAGGTATTTTTCCTTTCAACAAAACTTGAATAAAAAAAGGGGAAAAAAATCCCTCCTGCTTTTGGTGTCCCTGTAGCTGAGTGAACAGGTGTGAATCAGGAGCATCTATTACTTTTTGGTTTGTTGTTTTAACATTAACAGAAGCTTTATTCCTTTACTTCCCATCAACATAAGAGTTTCTTTGTGGCTTAAACCCCTGTTTAACAAGTTCAGAATTAACGAGAGTTGGGGTTAGAATTAGAATTAGTTAGAGAGAACTCCAACGATGCAAAGGAAACAAGAGAACAGAAGTATTGCATCTCCCAACTCTTTTTTTATATTCTCTTTAGTACAGAAGAAGCTCACACACTTCATACTGCCTGCAAACTTCTTGGAAGGGAGCAGGAAGAGGAGAAGGCAGGGAAGAGGCGATGGCTGGAGTGAACTGCCTGGCTGTCTCATCCACCCACGCTGAGGGGCCTGGCTGATGCAAGAGTTTGGGTTTTTATTTGAAGATCCCCAAAAGTGTTTTCTGCACAGGCTGTGGAGGAAAGGATCTGTTTCCAGCCCAGCTTAAACAGATGAGTGAGGCAAGTGCAGTTGAATTCCCAGTGCCTGCCATAGGACTGTGCAGTGCTCGTGGAAAAGGCAGAGACATTAGGTGCACGTTAAGTGACTGATGGACTGCCTAGGAGAGCCTGGCGGATTCATTTCAAACTCCATCCTTTTAATTCTAGCTTCTCTTTTGTTCATGTGAATCACAGGGGATTGAATACATGAGGGTTTCTACCCAATTACACCTCATTTTGATGGCATTAGGAAACTGGGGAGCTGCTTGATACCTAGACAAGGTAGAGGGAATATTTAGCATCTAAGAAGATTTATGTCCATGACCTTCTGGATGTAAGGTGGCAGAGCAGCCCATGTTGTGCTACATCCAATATGCATATTCATGGCTCGTTTATTCATGAAAGAAATTACTGGATTAGCAATGATTTGAAGGACACTGGTCATAGAGTTGAAATACACTCAAGCTGCTCACAAATTAGAACTCCATCACTTCTTGTAATAGATTGGTAACCACTGTAAATCCTTGCATATCAGTGTTATTATTGGAAATAATACCTTGTATTTTATTGGATTGGAAACATTTCACAGCTCTCAACCTGTCAATTATTTTAGCACAACACAAGGTTTCTCATGACAATAGATAGTGATTATAAATAATTTTTGTAAAGTATTTCTACTTACCGTGGTGTCAGGAACCCTGCCTGCCTATGAAATATTGTGATTTTTGAAGCACTCACCTGATAACACTCCTTAATTATGTAACATTAATCTATATGTCAATCAAATACTTGCAGGCTCATATATGTGGGGTTTTTTTCCTTAGATTTTCATAGAGGGGGAGAAAGTTAAGATCATAGAAAACTGTTGGCAGCATATGAAGGAAGAAGCAATGCCAGACTTGTAATTAATCATGAAAATGCATGTTATGAAGAATAAAGAAAAGATGAAACCTCTAAACTAATGAACTTTAGTTTTATTCAGAATGAAAATGTCTTCCAGCAACATTTTTTCCTTTCTCCTCACTTCTAACACACTGGGTGAAAAGAAAAAAGCACAGTTTTACATGTCATGAGCAGATTTAAACATCTGTGAATAAATAAGGTGCTAGACATTAAATACCTGTTATTTAAGTTTCAAAATCCTTTTCAGAGATAAGTAAATGATGTTATTTTGCCTCACAGAAATTAAAGTTAATTCACATGGAGGCTGCTTTAACAAAAATCATTCAGTGAGTCAGAAGCAGAGATGGGTTTGGTATCCTACAGAGTATATGAAGTGGTACATCAACATCTTGAAATATCTGGGAGGTCAAGTATGTCAAAAGTTACTACCTCTGACCTAAAAGTGCTGTCACTTTTGCATTCAGCCAGAAGGGCTGTGGAGGAAAGGAAGATCTCCAGGGACCACAGCACATAACGATGCTGCTCCTTCTTCTCTGATCAGGAAGAGCCACACCAGAGGAGGCTTCCTGTCACTGCCCCAGTGCTAGGGTTATTGGCACCCTGATCTTTCACTGAGCCTATGCCAGCATGTAATCCTTTACCATCAAGGAATAAATTCTGTCTCAAATGTGTGCTCAACCATAGCTCCCACCTGCTGCTGCTCCTGCTCTTGGCTTTACATGGTAGCATGAATATAGTTTGGGGGCACAGTCCCATTTACCTGTTTCCTGAGCTTGAGGTAGAACAAGAAAGGCCAAAAAATTGCAAAGGTGCACCCAAACTAGTCCTACAAACCCAAGCCACTTGAAGCATGATGTGCCACACTTGCAAGTGTACCCTCGTTATGAGATTCCCAGTTTCCATCCCAGTGTGACCCAGGAGGCCAACTCCAATCCTGAGCGGTCTGTGCTTGACAGTACTGACCAGTCTGAATACCTGTGGCAGGGCTGGACTCTAGGTGGTCTAGTACTTATCCCTATTTATACACCACACAGCTTTTTCCAGCCATTAAACTGATTTTATATGTGCAAGCCTGTTTCAGCAATTAGAGAAAAAAAAAAAAAAAAAAACTTTACAGCTCTTTTAGTTTGAATTGGGCTGGTTTCAAACCCAGGTACTAAAATGGATAAAATTATCTTGAAAAGCAAAGGAATTACACTGTACTCTGAGCTCCTCTGCATCATGTTATGAAAGACACAAAGATAATATTTGTATAAATTAAAGCTATTGGAGACGTATGGTATTTCAGTTTCTGCTTCATTAAGTTGTCCTCCAGCCCTGAACATCCTTAGATCTATTCTGCAGCACTTTTCTATTTTAAATTTAATCTACTCTGCTGCAGAATGAAAGCTTAAAAGGATATTGCCTCTTTAAATTAAATGTGGAAAAAAACCATAACAATGGTGGAATTCTTGCTGAAGTGAATGCAATCTATTCTATGAGTCCTAGAATTCAGAATATTTTCATATGTCTGTTAGCCTCCCTGCTAGTTCAGCAGTATATTTCTTCACCGTTTCACTATCACCACAATTACTTTTTTTCATTGATTGTAAGACCAGAAGAAGCCACTGTGACTATCTTAATCTGATTTCCCACGCATATTAGACCATAGGACATGTCTGGGTTAATTTCTAATTTGATTAAAACAACTCTTGGAAAAATATCTGGTCTTTTCTCTGCCATTGCCAAGCAGTGGAATATACTTTTGCAATCCCTCATGAGTTATTCCAATTGCCATTCATTTTGATTTTATCATTACAGAAAAAATGCCCTCTGTTTTGAGTCTGCAATTTTGTCTTGCTCTGATTCATAAGTATTGGATTCTTGCTATGTGTGATTTTTCTTTCTTCCTTTCTGTGGACTTGATGGCAACCAAATCATCACTGAAACTTCTAATTGGTGGTGAAAATACCAGGACACTGATATTTTCACTGTAATTCTCATGGCTTTTCTATGAGCTTTACCACAACCTTGTCATCCATGCTAGCCAGTAAGAAACAGATGTGCACATATGAGCATGAACAAGTAGGACACCATGTGCACTCAGTACTTAAATCCTGCTGTAACTTCGGGTAGTTCTGGTGGGAAGGCTCTGAGAACACCTTAGAAAATTGAGCCTTAATCTGGAAGAGGCAGGATAATATCTTCTTTTCATGTATGTGAATTAAACCTAAGCTTGAGACAGGCAGCAAGCTGCTTCTGGCCATCCCAGAAGCAGAACTTCAGGGACCTGGAGAACTTTGCAGTTAATACTGCAGATGCCTCCAGCCTATACACATGAGAAACAGTCTGGTGGGGGTTTTGAAGATCTAAACAGAAGACTTAAACTTCCTAGTTCCCATAATAGGTGTTCAACTTCTTGTATGTTTCTGAGTCAATGGGTCCTTGAAGGACAGGGGTGGAGTATATTGCAAAACATCTTGAAGTTATTGTCCTGCTGGTAGCACAGAGTTGCTTTGGAGATGGGTAAGTTCCTAGAAATAGAATTAACAGAATGTGGGTGGAACAGACACCCAGAGAGGTGATGGGATCTCAGCCCCTGGAGATTTTCAAGACTCGCTGAGGCAAAGCCATGGCTGACCTGATCTAGCATTGGCAACAGTCCTGCTTTGAGTGGGAGGTTGGATGAGAGACCTCCAAAGCTCCTCTTCAGCCAATATATCTATGATGTGGGAACATGGAGGGGTGTAATCAGAGAGGGTTTTCTGTAGTCATCTTGGAGTCATCAGTAGGTTCCCTAATGGGAAGCAACTCTTCCCGCACTCCAGTTACGAGAGTGGGCTCTTGAGGGCGTTCTCTATGAGAGCACCCTGGGAAAAGGCAAGTGCAGCCCAGGGAGGGGGAATTAACTGTGTCACCAAGAACAGCAGTTAAAGTAGCCAACTGAGATTTCAAGGAAAAAGCATGAATCTATAGGATACATTAGTTGATTAAAACAAAAGCATCATCCTCAGGACTTTTTCATTCACACAATGCTTCTGTTTCCTGCTAAAGGCATATTGAACTAGTGACAGTAGCTCAATACAACTGTGGTTGCTTTTGGAATGAAGTAGTTAGTTCAGGGGAGGAACAAACACACCCCTTCCCTGGAGTCTCAAGTTCTTGGCTGGAGGAGCTTCCAGCCCTGCTGTACTGCATGTTCAGGGTGGAGCAAAGGCAGATACTGATTATAGCTTAATTGCTGCTGCAACTTATCTTTTTCCTGTGTACAGCTACCTCCTGATAGAAAGCACCTAATCCCCCTTGGAGGCTGGATTGAACCTCCAGCCCCAACAAAGTCCAGTGGCCAGATTCCCACGGACTCTGTTCTCCTAGGAATGTGATGGTGTTTTATGCACAATGGGGATTCCACTCCATTTCTCCTATATCTCCTTTGGATCACAGTCAGGGATTCACTCACCACATCCATTTGTGTATCAGCTCAGGCTCCTCAGTGAAAGGGGCTATTCTCTCACAGTTAACCTTTGTGAGAAGGAGCACATGATGAGGGAATTCTAGAAAACTTATGGGAATATTGCTGCTAGAGCCAATGGGTAACAAAGCAAAAGGCTAGAAAAGGCTTTACATTCAAAAGCTGAGGAAGCTTTTTAGTTGAGACAGTGTTTGATATTTTTCCCATTTAATAAAAAAGGTTATTTCCTCACCATAACCACGAAAGGAGACTGCAGAACTTGGCAAACAAACTTCTATTAAGTGCATTTGCTGGAAATGTTTATACTTTGCTCTTGACAACTATCTTGAACATACTGAGCATTGCACTGTGCTCTAGCTTGCATAATTCTGACATGGGAGCAAAGTCCTTAAGGGGGAGGTGTTAGTGTCTTTCCTTGGGACTTCTTTTTTCTTTTTAGTATCTGTCACTCATTGTAATCAGAGGCAATAACTTGTTTTGGAAAATATTTGCCTGCCCTCCAGGGATTTTCTCTCTCCTCTGGCTGCCTTTAGCAGCAAGAGAACATCTTTGCAGGGAGTGAAGAAGAGGGGGGAACTCCATAAGAGCAGGGAAATCACCGTTACCTTCCATACAGGCTGACAGATGTTTAACAAGGGGTTCTCTGTCTTCCTCCAAAACTCCCCTTCTGCATCATGTTGCCTGGAAACCCTCTGCTTCTTCCCCTTTCACATTTAATTACTGCAAATTGCTGAAAACTTTATCTAAACTCCTATCAGACAGACAAATCACTGTTTGATTAGAGCAGATAAATGGACCTAAACATTCCAAAAGTTGATTTCCACTTGCTTTGGGTTTTTCAGGGTTTTTTTCCCTTACTGTTAGGATTCAACCCAGCATTTCTCAAACTGAGTAACAGGAGTTTGGGCTAATTCAGGGCCCTTACTCTCTGGTTTTGTATATGACTGGAAGATAAGAAAGGAGGTAGACAGAGATTAGCATAAGAGACTGGTTAAATGAATATGAATGGATGCTCTCAAGTCTGGACAAATGGATGGCAGCTAAACAGATGGTGGCTGTTCACTAGCCCTTGTGAAATGATGTAGCAGTGGGCTTATCTTTGCAATGGGTGTCCTCCTTACAACTTGACTTCCCTTCTGGAAGTCTCCATAGAAAGGCAGTGAAGTGCAACCCATGTGGGGAAGAATTTACTCTTTGCCCCAGCCTGTGTCTTTGTAGGCTGGAGGTGGGGATGACACATCATGTGGGGAGAGAGCCAGAGGGCAATAACCCGTCATCTTGGTGCCATGCTAATTCTGAGAGGGTGTCACACAGCGGTGGTGCCGGTGCTGGCACAGCTCCCTGACACTGAGGTTGCATCCACACAGGTGTGGCTTCCCCAGTTCCCAAGAGCAGAACCTGCAGTCCTGAACCCATTTCCTAAGCCGAGATTTGCGGTTGCCTCTTGGTACAAAGATCCTCCCCACCAAGGTGGGAATACCTATGACAGGAAAAGCCAAACTAGAGCTGTATCTGAAAAATGTCCTTTCCCATCCACTCACACAAGGGAATCAAATATGAAGATGAAAGTGGGCAGGAGGCTGAGCCCCAGAGTTTGATTCTGGCTCTCTTTTATGAAATAGTTTTCATCAAACCCATGAGACACAAACCATGGGCATAATTTCCAGGCTGCCGCCCAAAGAAGGAGCTGGAAGTCTCCAGGACCATCTCAGGTCAGAGAACAGACTGCATCATGAAGCTGTTGGGACTAACTCACTCTGTAGTGACTGGAGTTGCCAATATATAGAGCCAGAACAAAGCAGAAAGACAAATCACACAGATGACTTCTAGCAAGAATAGTCTCCCTGAGGTCAAGAATGCAGGCAAACCTGACCTGAGGGCTACCTGCCCTCAGGGCTTGCTTTTATTATTATTTTTTTTCTCTCTGACAAACACCTGGCTGATGATTCTGCCACTACCCAGTTCTCATTGTCTCTGCAAAGAGAAAAGAGCTACAGAGGCACCAAAGAGTTAACCCCCAAGCCTGCAAACAGAGCCAAGCTTTCCTCCCCTGCTTGTGAGAATCCCTGCTCCCATATAGTTCTGCACACCCCAAGCTATCACAGTTAACAGGTTGTTTGTCTTTCAGTGGATCGGAGGGAGTCTGTGTAAACCTCCATGCAACTGACTTTAATTACCTGCCAAACCTGCACTAGGGCATAAGCCCACATATTGTATGTGACATTACCAGTAGAGCAAGTACTGGAATGCAGGGGCTAGAATAATTTGACGGCTAACATAAAGCACTGTGATTTATATTTTGGTTATATTGAGATTTTTTTTTCCCCCTTCTTTGAGCACTCATATAAATATTTACTTGGATCCTAGGACCTTGCTTAACCCTCACAGTGCCACGTTTTATCTTCTCCATTTGTTTCTTTTTTTTTCTGGTATTTTTGTTTTCCAGCAGCTACTCCAGAAATGCCTTTCATTCTAAAACACAGAAGATTAAACCAAAAATAACTTCACATTTCAACTGTTTCATCTATAAACAATGTGATCCACTAATCTTGATATATTTACTGTAGTGTTCAATTGAAAAAAGATTACAGAGAAGGGTCTCTTTTAAAAGATACAAGACACATTTAATAGAAATTTTGCGTTTAGATTCTGGAGCAGAGACCAGCTGATACCTCTGCTATGTTTTACATTTTATCCAAGCTATTTCATTAATCACTGAGCTGACTAACATGACTATAAAATCTATTTGTTTCAAATTTAAACTTACCTGCTGTTTAATGTTACCAGGACAAGGTCCTTTTCTTTTGTGTCCCCTCATTGTTAAAGTCTGCACACAGTAGGACAGAAATCACTACAGGAGAGATATCTGGTAATACTGCAGAGCTGAAAGCCAAGACACTGTTTAATTATTATTGCTATTATCATGATTCCTGTCTGTCTGTCTGACTGACTTATGCCCAAGTCACTTCTTACATAGCCCCAGAGGAACGCAGGTATTTTCTTAATACCCTACTATTTTGGGTGCCTGTCTTGAGATAAGTGAAGGCCTGGGAATGTCTTTCCAAAATCACTTACTACTAACATCCTTGCTTCTATCCATCTGTGAAGTGAGTTAACCTGTCACTCCACAAAACCAGGGCTGGACCTAATGAATTTGTGGTCTTCCAACTCTTGAGATCAGCCTGTGCTCTCTCAGACCAGTGTAGCATTGCTGCAGCAATATCCAGAACAAAATGTTTGATCCACAGTTCAAGGCTGACATAAAAATAAGAATGGCCTGTGTCAAAAGCAGTTTAGCAATCTACTCTTTCTGAGGTCCTGAATGCTCTCTGTGTTTATCGGCCTCAGCATAGGACAGTGCTAGAGCTGATAGTAGCATTACAAGAGCACTATCATGACATGTGGAGCTGGATGTCACTGGACAATAAGCAACATATGGGCCAGACTGAGGATAAATCTAAAAACTTTAGCATCACGTGAGCAAAGATTTCAGACTCAAAACACTTTGCCAATAATTGTTGGCCACCTCAAACAGGGGAGAAATGCAGATGCAGAGAGCTCTAAGGGCTGGTGCTAGCTCAGAGATCTGTTTATAATTATATGTTACCTTTCTCATGTTTCTAAAGACTTTAGGTAGTAACTGTACGTAAGAGCAAGCAGTTAGCAGAAGTCCAAGGTGCAAGTTTATTGCCTTCTGTAATTTCTTTTCTGAATGGGCCCCCTGAACTTGTAAGAAAATTTCTGCTTAATTCAATAATAAATAAGACAAGACCCATAAAACCACAGGATCAGAGGAGCTGATGCTGCCTTGCCCCTCTGACTATCTCCTGGCAATCAGTGATCTTGCCCTGTGATGGGAGGAGAGACAACACAGCCCAGAGGGGTCTGTCACTTTGCAGCTCACCTTGGTCAGGTCACTGCAGCACTCAGTGCCTCGGTTTTCCCAGTTGTAAAAGGTCAGTGGCCTCCTTTAATAAAGTGCCTGAAGTTCTACTGAAGAATGAGTAAATATTGTTTATTTTGATGAATGCAGACTTCAGGCACTTGGCACTGATTCCTTGCCACATTTCTTTCAGAAAGAAAAAAAAAAACCCAGACCCAGACTGCACACGATGCCCTTGTCACCATTTAATATCCTTTATAAAGCCAGGAGCACCTTTCTGGAAACAAATGAAGTCTCGTTAGTGGGAAATCCAAGCTAGACCAGAATGAGATCTCTGCATTTTGTTGGTGGGAGGTTGCAGGCTTCAACAGCCAAACACAGGCACAAACAATGGACATGTATTTGCAATATTCACATATTATTGCAATACTGAATGAAAACATCAGAGCTTAGAAATAATCCCACCTCTGTATTTGTGTGGACGTGTCTCAGTATCTTCCAGTAGTGAAAGCGAGAGTCTGCAGAAAGCAGAGCAGTTTAAAAATGGTGTATTAGAGCTGCACAGACACATTGTCAGTGGAGTTTCCTCTGATATAAACCTTCGCCCATTGCCTTGAAAAAAAAGAGGAAGAAGGGAGGAGAAAGAAGTTGGAGATGTTTCTTTGAAGAAAGCACTAAACTTGGTAAAAGGACACAGCTTTCCTACCTTGCTCTCTGCCCCTCATGCCTCAGGATATCATAAATATTTGATACCAATAAAACAGAATTTTTGATGAGCTGCTATTTTGCATTAAAGCAACTTTACATGCAAAGATTGCATAATAGGAAGTAAAATTGAATTTTGCCTCAGAACAAGTTCTTATTATTAATTTAACTGTTTTTTATATATTTTAGCAGCAGCTTATCATTCTATATATTTAATTTCTTTCAAGTGAGAACACTTAGCATTGGTTTCCTTATCTAAACAAATCTTTTAAGAGAACATACGTATAAAGTGGAAATGTGGTGTTTTGAATCTGTGCCTTAAGACAAACAGTGAAACTTAAAAAGCAGAAATAAAACATGGCAGAAGACAAATATCTCTAACATCTAACAGCAGCCTTCATGGGACAGGAAAATATGCCATTTGCTTTCTATGGAATGGGTTTTATTCCCTCTTTACTGCAGTGTTTATTCTAACTATATTGTGACAAACCTGTAAATACAATAAGGCAAAGGATTTGCAGTACCTGAGGTCTCAAGTACACCACATCCCAGGTGCTAACCCATCCAAACACTGATGCCCAGTACCAGCTCACAAATATGAATTATCTCTTCCCCATCCTGGATGCAATAGCAAGGAAATATTTCGCAGCACCTTGTGCTGTACTCAGAATTCACTGCTGGAAGTCACCATTTAAAAATCAAGAAAAGGCAGCACTCAAAAGGGTTTGGGCTTTTTTTTTTTTTTTTCTCTTCCTCTCCTCTTCTTGTTCTCCTTCTTGCATAAAACAAAAGTCCAGTGTGGGATCCTATCAGACCACTGCATGCTGCATTACTGAACACGCTATGCAGGTTTATGCAATAAGCTATTTAGATAGTGTGTGTGTGTGTGAGTGTGTGTGTGTGTGTGTGTGTGTGTGTGCTCGCTCACACAGGTAACTTCAGATTTACTGTAACCTCAATGGAGTGAAACATACTGATTTTCAATAAATAAATTATTAAATAAAACATAACTGTAACGTCCAAATAAAGGAGTAAAATATCTTTTTTCTCTCTCGATGGTGGGGAGTTACTCTTCGAACCTGTAGACCTCAAAACTTAACGTTTTAGAAAGAAAAAAAAGAAGAGCGAGCCGTCGCCAGGAGCCGGCTGGGGAGGATGCTGGCGGGCGCGGGACGCGGAGATGGACCAGCGCGGCAGCGGATGCCTGTGAGGACCGCTCCGCAGCCCCGCGGAACCAGCGGGCTCCCCTGCCCCAGCTCCGGAGCGCGGCCCCACGGAACCTGTGCGGGAGCTGCGCGGCCGCGGAGTTAACGGGGCTCTGCCCAGCGCCTCTGTCCGTTCTGCCCGACAGCCGCAGCCCCGCGGAGCTTCCCTGACCTTGGGCTGTCAATCAGCGACACAGCCAGTCTGCCAGAGCAGGGCGAGCACTGTGCCAGCCCGAGGCGGGGAGGGCAAGGGGAAAAGAAAAAGGGGGGAAAAAAAATGAAATGAAACCCTAAAGCAGCTGGGAACAGTTATCTCGCAAGCCCTGGCTCGTCATCCTCGCGCATCTCGCCTGCCCACCTCAACACGGAGCAGCTCGTCCCCCGGCCGGCAGCAGCGCTTAACATCTCTGCGAAGTCTGAAAGAGTGCTGTTTCTATCCTTAGTTCGAAAAGTCTATTTAACCTTAGATTTCTCTGGTTTGGAATTAAAGACGAGCAGTTTACTACACTCTTCCGGAGGAGAGGAGAGAAGGGAATATTGAAAAGACTTTATTAAACGGTTGGCAGAGATAGTCTTCTCAATTTTGGGTCAGTAAAAGGGGGAAGGAGGGGTGTTGGCGATAGTGTTTCCTCTCGCAGCGTCTCGGCTGATTCTGGGGACAGCCGTAGCTGGTCAGCACCTCTGGCTCGGCGAGCGGGTGCAGATTTCGCTGCGGCTGTTAGCAATAACTCTTGCAAAACTACGAGGTCAAACCAAATAAGATGATTTTCACTGAAGGGAGTCGTCTTCCTACACCACACGACATCATGAAGTGAACTGTCATCCCGTAGCCGAATTTGGCTATGCAAACCTTGGGCTTTTCCTCACCAATCTCTCCCAGTCCCCCGGGTGTGTGGGGCAGCCAGCCTGGCCAGGGCTTCGGCCGTCCCGTTTCTGGCTGCCCCCAGCACCCCACCACCACCACGTCCCCCAGAGCCCCTGCCCCCCTACTCCGGTTCAGGCTCCGATCCTGTCTCGTTGGCACCCCGACCCGATCCTCCCCGAGTCTGAAAAGAGTGGATCGAGGTGGGGACCCGCTCCCTGGCTCCACAGGGCTTTTTTTTTTTTTTTTTTTTTGAGGCAAAATGCAGCATCTTCTGTACGGAGAGTCTCAAGGGCGATTGACTGATCGCCTCATAGATTTCGGGAGCGGGAGGTGGTCAGCCCTCGGCCTCTTCGAGCCGTGTGTCATTCGTGGGCACTGCTGGAGTCCCGCTGAGAGGCAGCAATTGCAGCCTCCTGGCCTCCTCTGAGCCCCGCGGGGTGTCCGGGCTGCCCTGGGCTGCTGCTCCCCCCGGGTGCGGAGCGGGTCCCCAGCCCCCTGCCGCCACCTGCGTGGGGAGAAGTGGGAGAAGTGATAGGACGCGCACGCAAAGCAGCACGTCCGGAGAGGGGGAAGAAGAGGATTTTGTAGATGGAAGATGCTTTGATTCCCCGTATTTGACGCGCAGCCTCTCCGCAGCGCTCCGGGTGGGAAGCAGCCCCAGGACATCGGCCCCGAACTGACCCGTACAGCCTCCGCTCCTGGGAGAGCCCTGCACGGTCTGGACGCTCTCAGGGAGGAAAATAAAAGGTTCTCGTTTTCTCTTTGGCTTGAAGAAACTACTCTCCACCGTGGCCCCCGACTCCTGTGTCAACGGCCCTTTATGCATCAGCGATGAACGGCGAGAGATCAAAGTCGATAGACGGGGACGGCAATATGCGAAAGAAGCCGGGAAGAGGGGGGAGGGAGTCACTCATCGCTGATGGGGCTCCCCCGGGGGTTGAAGGGGACAAGCAGTTCCTGCCCGCCCCGACCCCCGTGGTCGCCTGTCTCCGGTGCTGATGCCGCCGGGGCAGAATCCTGCCCAGCCACAGGCCTGGCCGAGCACCAGCGCAGATGGTTTTTCGCCCCCTCTCTCACAGCACATTGGACCCCTCTCGGGAGCCGCCAGCTCGGGAAGAGGACACTCACCCGACCCCCGGGTGGAAGGGCACCTTGGGGCACCGGTCCCCTGCGTCCTGTCGAGCCGGGCCCGCCACTGCCAGAGCCGCTGGGTCCCGATGCCACCAGCTCCAGCTGTGCCCGCGGAGGTGCTTAGTTGCATTTCTTTCTCTCTTTCTTTTAAACAGGGTAAATTAGAGCTGAGGAGTGGGAGCGGGCGCTGCAGCCACCCTCGCCAGGCAGCGGGTCTGCCCCGCCGCTGGCACAGCTCTGCGGTGGGAATCTGGAGGGCTTTTCTAAGGCCTGTTTTTCCTATTCTCTGTTGTTGTTGTTGTTGTTGTTCAATTAGCCTTAGTGATTTATTCAATGCATGCATGAAGGGACATTAATATGCGGTGGCAGTTCCCACAAACAATATTCCTCTCAGGCTTTCTGCAGCCATAGCATTTACTGGCAAGGGGGAGGCTATACAGGGAAAGCGAGGCTCTCTCACCCTTTCCCTCTGCAAACTCTTGTCCCCGCTTCTCAGGGCAGCAGAGTATGAGCCTGTTCTCCAGGCCTGATTCATGTAGCCAGGGGGCTGGGATAGGCCAGGGCCCCTACCAAACTCCCTCAGTCCCACCACTGGCCCAGCTGGCCCTGACAAGGCAGGGATATGGCTGGGATTTAAGAGGGGATTTGAGGTTTAAGTTACTGTGTTTACTTCTATTTCACACACACACACACACACAGTTTGTTCTCCAAATGTACTTTATGCTGTGCCTGCAAAGACCGCTCACTGCTGTTGGGAAGAACAGCAGGGTGGAGAGAAGCTGGTATTTTTTTGGCTGTATGCTGCCTGGATTTTGTTTTTAAGAGGGATTTAAAGTTCTACACAGTTTTGTACACTTGGAGAGCAGCAGCATGCAGAAACTCTGACAGCCGTCTTTCCCGAGCCCAGGCAAGGAGCAGGGACAATTTCCAGCCGTAATTTAGGGAGCTGAGCAATGATCTGCCTTGAAAGCAGCTGATAGATGGTGGGGCTGCGAGATGCTGAGCTCTGAGGGGGGGGTGGCAAGAGGAGGTCTGTTTCCTTCCCCACACGCATCTGAAGAGTTTTCTAAATTTCTCAGTTCTTAAAAAAAAAAAAAAAGAAAAAAAGAAAAAAGAAAAAGAAAAGAAAGGGGAGGAGGAAAGGTGGAATAGATGAAATGTGCAGATGGAGAGGAGGAAAATGAATGGCCAGCCCGGATCCCAAAGGAGACAGAAGAAAGGACAGGCTTGTCCAAGTCCTCTCCTTTTCTAATGGAAAAAAAAATAAAAAAAAAAGAAAGAAAAAAGTGCCTGTCCTGAGCGTTTTTCCTCTCGCAGCCCGGGGCGCTCAGGCCAGAGGCTCCAGCTCCTGCCGGGCTGCAGTGGCTGGGACCCGCGCTGGGTTTCCGCGGGATCTCTTCTCCCGGCGGGCGGAGGGGGAAGGGCAGGTAGTGGTGATGCTCATCCTCTGCCACGGGCGAGACTGGGACAAAGGAGAGGAGGGTGCAAGGCAGAGCGTGCAGCCGCGTTCTCGAGTGGGCAAAGCAGCTTCGCAACCTCTTCTGCGAAACCCGGGCCAGCGCTGAGAGAGGGGATAAAGGTTCTAAAGTTTCCCTTTCTTTTTTTTGCTTTCTGTCGGAACACGAGACGTCAGAGAAGCAGGTCCCTCCAAGAAATGCCATTTCAATGATTTTAATAAGCAAAATAGGAAACAATTTTAATAACCAAAAACAGAAACCAGTCTGAATAAAACTACAATAGACCAGGTTTTTTAATATTTTCCATATCATAAGCAGGATTTGAAATTGATCCCTTCAGAACTTTACATGAAATAAAAACATTATTTTTTTTCCCGCTGCTGCAATGTTTTGATTTCAACACAGTTGAATCAGTAAAAACCAAAGATCGTTTTCTGATGCATGACTAATATCCACAATATTTAAAACTGCAAGCACCATGCTGTTCATTACAATCTTGTTATTACTGTTAATTTATAAACTAATACAAACTTAAAATGCATCCGGCCAGCAGTGCCAGCTATCCTAAAAGGAAACTAAAAAATAAGTTTTCATTTTGGTATTTTTGTCAGTGCAACGTAAAATCCTTTTACTGACCTGCAGGAGGAAAAAGGAAAAAAAAAAAAAAAAAACCAACAAAAAAAAGTAATAAAAACACCCATAAGACTCCAAACTACTGCTACTATACAACTGCAAATAAATTCCGGCTAAAACTTTCACTCGCTGCATAGGGAAGCAGAGAAGCAGATTACAAATGATTGCAAAAGAATACACTTGAAAGTTGTCTTCTTCAAAAACAAAAGAAAAATCAAAAAAAAAAAAAACCAAACAAACAAACTAAAAAGTTGTGGTTGTCTGAGCTCTTCCAGCCCAATCCTCCGCTGCTGCCATTGCACACAACTTGAGCGGCGACGCGGAGCCCTTCGCTGCTGTTGCAGCCGGCCTCGTACCGAGGAGGGGCTTGGTTTGATTTCTTTCTTTACTAAATCGAGGGACAGTTGTGTGTTTAAAGGAGCTGGGATCTCGCCCATCCTTCGCTGCCTGAGTGTACAGGCACAAGGATCTGGCCAAGCCCGAGCGTTCTAGGCTGGGGATTGTAATGAAGGAGAGACAGGGCTTGCTGCCACTTCAGAGCACGGAGCGGGCTCTTGGGAACGGGGAGAGCTTTTCCCTGGTAAATTTAGGGTTGTCAATGTCATTTAGGCGGGTTTGCTTCTGCCCCAACAAACAAAAACCAAAATGAAAACTAAACCAAAAATAAAAATACAACTTAAAAGTGCACCAGATATACAAAGTTGGGTTGTTTTTTTTTTTCTAATGCAAAATGCCCATAACTTTTATTTTCCTTAAGTATCTCTAATACCAAACAAACCGTATAACCAGCCTGCTGAAATGTTATTTTGTTTTTATGTTGTGTTGTGTGTGGGTTTTTTTTCTCCTGTGCGGTTTGAAGTAGCAGATATTTACAAGCTAACAACCATAAAAGAAAAATAAGAGAGCAAAACCAACGAACAAAACTGCACAAGCAGTAAAAAGTTTGATAACTTGTGATGCTTTTCTTACCGATGAAACAAAACAACAACAGAAATCTATGATCGATGATCAACATGCTATAGTTAAACAAGAAAATGGTACAAAATAGAAATTATTACCGTACATGTCCAGCATGCAGGATTAATATTTTTAATGCAGATTTTCGTATTTTTCTATATAATCAAGCAGGCAATAAAACTGATGAGTTTCTTTTCTTTCTTTCATTCTTTCTTTCTTTCCTTTCTTAGATTAAATGTCCCATCTGAGTCCTGTAACTTATTTCTCAAAGCAGGCAATATATGAAGAGTTTGCATATATTGTCCTTTTGATTTATTCACTTTTTCCAAGCAGGTAAATTGTGCATGAGATGGTGCTGTATATGTCCTCTCTCTTTCCAAGCAGGCAGTATATTCTAGATGGCTTGTTCATTGTCCTTTTTTATTATTATTCTCTTAAAGTCCATCTCGTTCTGCAAGCGATTTATAAAATGCTTCACTTGTCCTTTTCTCTTTTGCCTCTGCCTCTCTCCCTCACTCTAACTCACAAACCAAAGTAGAAAAGTTGCACTTTACCTCTCCCATCCCCATCCCCACCCCCAGCCTACTTATCCCACAGCTACTCTAGAAGACTGGATGCTGCAAAAAAAATCAAGTCTCTATTTTTCTCTCCTTCTTTCTCTCTAGTCAAGCAGACAGATGGATGGAGATGTCAGAGGAGGATTGGGAGCAGGGGGGAAGGTGACAGGGGTCAGGTTTGAGGGGTGGGGGGTTTTGTTTGTTTTTTTTAATTATTTTTGTTAAGCACTCACATGAAGAACTCAGGGGAAGACGGGTTGTCACTGGTGGAGCCGGCCTCTCTGAAGCCATTGCTGGCAAGTTTCTCACACTTGAGCTTGTAGGCGTCTCTCTCTCTGGCGAGCCGGGTCACTTCTTGCTTGAGCTGTTCCACCTGCTGAATGAGCTGGGTCTTTTCGTTCTCCAGGTGGTGTTTCTGCTGGACACGTTTATACCTGCAGGACTGGGCATAGCCCCTGTTCTTCAAGGTCCTCCTCTTCTGCTTGAGGCGGATCACCTCGTCTTTGGTGAAGCCTCGGAGGTGCCTGTTGAGCTCCCTCACGGACATGGAAACCAGCTGGTCATCTGAGAACCGGTCCTCCACGTTGCTAGAGGGGGGATGCTGCTGGTGCGAGTTCTGGAGCTGCTGGGAGGAGCTGGAGGAGGTGGAGGGAGTGGGAGAGGCCTGGTGGTGATGATGGTGGTGGTGGTGAGGATGCCCGCTGCCGGCCAGGTCTTCGTGAGTGACCGCAGGGTACTGGTGGTGGTGTTGGTGATGGTGGTGATGGTGGTGGTGATGGGCTCGGAAGCTTTCAAAGCCTTGCAGCTGCTGGGACACTTGGTGGGACCCAATGAGGGCTTCGACAGCGTCCTCTGGGGTGAGGTTCAGTGCCTCGGGGTTCATCTGCTGGTAGCTGTTGGCCATCCAGTACAGGTCCTCCAAGTGGGTCTTCTGCTCGGTGGGGCTGAAGCTGGGTGAGGAGGGCACAGAGCTGCACGGGGTGCTGATGGGGGTTGAGGAGACAGAGCCGGCAGGCTGCAGGCGGGTGCAGTGCCTGCCCGAGCGGTCGTTCCTGCCCAGGGGCTCCTTCTTCACGTCAAACTTCATCAGGTCGAAGTCGTTGACGTACTCCATGGCCAGCGGACTAGTGGGCAGCTCTGCTCCGATGCTGAGCTCTCCGGCCATCGCTGTCTTGCGGGCACCTCTCCTGGTGGAGGGGGCTGGAGAACCTCACCCCAGCGCGCAGCCTGGCAAAGGGCTGGCCGCGCTGCCTTATTCCAAATCAACTTGCGCTTCGCTTTCTGGCTTCCTTTCCTCTGCTCCCCCCTCCACTGCCGCCTCCTTTTCCCGGCTTCTGAGGCTTCTTAAGTCCGGAGCAACAAAGCCAAGGACGACTAGACACGCGGGGCTGCCGGGATGCCTCCTGTCTTTTTGTATCAGCGTTTGCAAAGCACCGCAGGCTGCAGCAGCTCCCGGCACTCGGACACTCGGGTGCAAGGAGAAAGGAGCAGGAAGGGCAAAAGCAAAAACAAAACAAAGATGCTGCCTTCGGATGTGTGCAGGAAGAAGAAGAACGGTGCAAAACGTCTAGCCCCTGCCCCTCGTCTGCGTTTTGTAAGTCCGGAGCCTTCTCCTCGCCGTAGCAGAGCGCCGGGAGTCTGCCGCAACTTTCGCGGACGAGCAGGCGGACGGGGGAGCGCACCGACTATTGGCGGCGGTGGCTGGGCTGTGCACGGGAGTTGTCGCTGGCTCCGGCGGCGCAGGGGAAGGGGAGGGGAGGGAAGAGGGGGAGGAGGAGGGGGGAAAAAAAAAAAGAGGAGAGGGGGGACGAGCAAAACCCAGGTCTCCGCTGTAGCTGCCGCCGCCAGCGCTCGTTGTGCAGCTGTGATTCGCAGCGCAGCCCCCCTTGGCTTCTTATACGGCCGTGCCCGCCGAGAGCGCGGCGGGGGCCGGGGCCGGCGGCGGCCTCGCCAATGGCAGCGCGGCGGTGGGG
>WBNH01008953.1:0-189155 GCA_013401255.1 Urocolius indicus | reverse complement strand
CCCGCCCCCCCCCCCCCTCCGCTTTTCGGCCGCTGCAGCCCACAAAGGAGGAGGGCTCGGGGACATCCTGCTCGTCTCTTTGTTCTAAATATAACAAAGTCCCTTTTCGCCCGCTGCCGTCCCGTAGCAAATTTGAAGGCAGTTAGCTTCGCCCCATCCCACGCACACGCATCGCCCCTTTCAACTTTATGTAAGCGTCTCCGATGCGACGGTACCGCGGGAAAAAAAAAACCCAAACCAAACCAAACCGGCCACGAACGCGTCGCGGGTCGGTCCGGGGAGCGAGCACCCGGGATGCGGGAGAGCGAGGGGGATGCGCTGCCGGCAAGCGCTGAGGGAAGCACCGGCTCAGCACGGCTGTCAGCAACCCTTATACAACCGGGGAAATCCTCCCAGTTACAGGAAGCGAATCTCTCCCTAAAGTAAAGCAAAGGCATTGACACAGACAGTTGCAAATATTAGGGACAGAAGGAGGAAAATACAATTCCATTTCAGTTCCGAGGGGACAGCGTTTGCTTTCCTCTGCTGTTCCCTGAGTGAATGACTGCATGCAAAGGACTGCTCGGCTTGTAAGGTTTTTTAGTTTCTTCTTTTTTTTTTTTTTTTGGTCCAGTAACAGGATTTTTTTTTTTTTTTTAACATTTTGTACCGATTAAGGGAGATTAGGGCTTCTTTTTACACCGTTTTTACGCTCAAACAGACAGAAAGTGCGACCCCAAGTGTCCATTTTTAGAATAACAGTTGCTTTTCACCGGGGGAAAAAAAAAAAAAACCCACACACACAGAAGGGGACGTGCGGGAGGGAGCGGAGCCGAACGCAGCGGCAGCGGACATGCCACCGGCCTCGTCACACCTCCGGTCCCTGCACCTCAGCACTCCTTACCCCAATTTATTTAGCCAAAATAACAGCAAAAAAAAAAAAAAAAAGAAAGAAAGTTCAAAGTCTATCTGATTTTCAGAAATGAATCGGGAGGGAACTCTCTAGAGTCGGGATAACACTGCCAAAGTCCCCAAGAGGAGATGTCCTCTGCCCTGGGCGTCGGTCCCTCCCTGCCAGCCCCGAGCGCCCGAGGCTCGGCCCCGCTTGTCCTGCTCCTCTGCATCCCCGCGGAGCCAGCCGCGGCCGCGCAGGGAACCAAGGAGGCAAAAGTCGCCTAAAGTCGTCCACCCCCCGCAAAAAAAATATCTCAGGATCCCTCCAGCAGCGAGCTGCAGGTAGGACGTGGAAACTAGAGAGGGGGGTTTGGATAAAACCTCCTTTTGCAGTACAGGCTCTTCGTGCCTTAATTTCGTGTGGCAATGCCCCGTTTGAGTTTTCCCCCACGACATCTGGAAGGGACATCATTCCCACCCACTAGTGCCCGAGAGCGGTCAGCTGCTCTGCTCCCCGTGCGTGATCGTCCCGGGGCTGAGGAAGTCTCTCCATACCCTCATCCCGGCTGAAGCGCGGCTGCGCTCCTGGGAGCACGCAGACCTTTCTCCGCAGGTTGCCGTGCTCCAAACGCGTGTGTTGGAGGACACGTGTGGACAACCTCCCCATCGCCACCCCTCAGAGACTCCCTGCGCCGTGCGGGTAACACAGCCCCGGCGGTGCTGGGGACTCCGGCGTGCGCTCGGGCACCGCTCTCCTGGCTTGTCACCAGTGACAGATTTGGGAATTCGCCGTCTTTTCGCTATTAACGAGCGGCCCCGAGGCATGAAGAGGGTCCGCAGTGCGAGGTACCCTCTGGAAGAGATCGGGGCCGGGAGGGGAGACCCGGGACCCCTGGCAGAGCAGCCCAGGGCAGGAGCTCGGAGGTGCCACCCGACAACACGCTGCCTGCCGGGGGCTCGGGGAGAGGCGAGAGCCTCCCGTGCGGGCCCGCGGCTGTTATTAGTTATGGGGTCCTGGAAGCTGCTCAAAGACAGCTTTATTTTTACCTGCCCCTTAAATGTTATGGTTGCTCGTGAAAGAAAGAGGAGCCTGGTGAGCCAGGATGCAGCCCCGCAAAGTGTGGCATGAGATACTTTTTTCCTCTCATAATTACTGAGGTATATTCACAAGGTGGAGCTACTGAAAGGCGGAGGGAACATTGATCTGATTATCTCTCAGTCCATATACACTCTGTCCCTGCTCTTAATCTTTCAAGCTGAGAATTACAGATCGGTTTTGCGCGTCTGTGCTCATCGTTATAAAATTTCGAGGCACTTTCTGGGTCTGTTTCTTTGCTTTTCTGTTCCTCGCTCCCTTCTCCAAAATACATCCCACAAAGCTCCCGGCATTACGTGGCTGGCTGAAGTAAGAACCGCTTGTGCCCTCAATTCCCAGTTAAAGGACAGTTTTGTTTCTTTTTAAGCTTTTAATTCAGCCACCTAAGATTACTCTCGCTGGGATTTCTGTTAGGGGAGACGAACCTCTGTCCCATCTATTTTAAATTTCTTTTTTAACAAGGATTGCCGAAGAAATAACGTTGCCGGAGCAGACGAAGGGGATTCCCGGGGTGCGCAGCCCAGTGCGGCAGCCCCAGGGGCAGTTTCCCTTCCGCGGGGCAGTGCGGCCGCGGGCGCGATGCTGCGCGTAGGAGAAACCCCGCGCATCCCGACCCTGCGCCGCCACCCGCGCCCTAAAAAACCCCCGCGGGGCAAAGCGGTGGCCTCGACGGCTGCGTCAGGGATCTCCTGTCCCCTCCGCGCTCGCGGAAGATAAGTACGGCCGGGGGGAGTAGAGGCATCCATCTGCCCGGCACCGCAGCGCCGGGGCACGGCTCTCTGCCCCGTGGAGCCTTCCCAGCAATTTCTGTTTAACTGCAACTTTCTCCCTACACCCGAAAGCTGCTGATCGAGAGACTTTATTTTTCCCCCTTTTTTTTCTATTAAAGATCCGTTTTTCTGGGAGTTAGTTTGGAGTAAAGAATGGCTTCTTCCCGCTCTCGCTCGTCTCCCCTCTCCCTTTCGCAAACTCCCGGTCAAAAATCGGGAAGAGTTCAAAGCAAATGAGAGTGTCATTTCAGCTGCAACCGGCGTGGTCCCAGGGCAGGGCAGCGGCGGTCCTCGGGACACGATCCTTGAGCTCGCCTTTAAAACTGGAGCATATGCGTGCTGGGCTTGGTAGGGCTTCTACCTAAATCGAGGAGGTGAAAGGGAAGTGAATTTTAGAAAGGGAATCATAGGACAGCGGCATCTCAGTCCCCAGTTCTTAGAAATAGCAGGTCCATGTAACTGATTAAAAAAAATAAAATAAGAAGACTGTTACATCTGTAATTTCCACGCTGCTGGTTCTCTAAGAAGCGCTTCTCGGCTTCGGTATCTGACTGCTACTTTTCCCTCAGAATGAGCTTTTTCACCCCATAACATTAATGGGATATACTGCCTGAAATGGGAGTTGTGTTAACAAACAAGCCCTCAAACCGAAATCCCCCACGGCTGGCAGGGAAAGGGCGTCACTTCCCTCGTTCTTACCTCCCTTCGCTTGAGTTTTAATTTCCCAAACTGCAGGCAGTCCCCGTGCTGTTTTGTCAGGATTTTTTTTCCCCCTCTGTGTAAGCAGCGAGAGACCTGGTTAATCATCTATCGCCGATACATGTGCATGAGAAAGAAAAGTGTTGATGTTTGCTTGTTCGAGCTGCTGGGAATGGCCCACGAATTTAGGATTAAATTACTAATGGTGATCATAAGTCTTTGTTTCCTCTCACTCGCTCTTTTCTGCGAGGATGGTCAAAGTAAAGCGTGCAACATCCTTCGGACAAAGTCTGTACAGCAGCTTTGCAGTATAAAATAAGCTATTGTACCCTCCCGGATTAACTGGGATCTCTTGAGATTTTAGCCTGAACCAGTTCAGAGCGGGGCAAATCCCAGTACTAACTTTAGGCACCTTTTCACAGGTGGATCTGGGACAAGGGAGAGGAGCAACACTTCAGAAGGGTACGTTTTGGGGGGGGGTGTTTTTCTTCCCAGATGCTTCGCAGTATCCCAGCATTAAATCCTTGCTTGGGACTGGGGAAAGGAGAGGAGGGGGTGTCAGTATATGCGAGCAGCGTGGTTGGGGTTTCAAGGTTGGGGTTTCAAGAAGAATCATTGCAGCCGGACGGGTTTGGTATGCGGGACAGTGGAATTCAGGGGATTAATTTGAACGCACCACGCTTAATTAAAGCCGTGACCTTGCCTGTGCAGGTAGCGGCGGGGGTGCCTCGGCTCCGGGAGATGTCACCCGCTCTCCGAGACCCCCCCGGTGTGGTGCCTGTCTCTGGGATCTCCCTCCTCAATCTGCGCTGAATACGACTGTCGGCAGCGCGGCTTTGCGGGGATGGTCAGGGGGGATGGATGAGGTGGTGGCTGGGGCACAACAGCTCCTGCCAGGGAGGAAATCCGAGAGCGCGGAGCGGAGCGCGGAGCATCACACCGGTACACGCTGGCGGTGACGCCTGAGCGAGGCTCCGCGTCTCTGCGAGGTTGGGTGAAAACAGGATTTTTTTGGGAGGAGGGGGGTATTGCCCCCCTGGGTGCATCCTGCACGGGTGCGCAGCCCGGGAGGCTAGAGGGGACGTTATGCTGCCTTCCCCCAGCCCTTGCCTGCAGAGAAGTCGCGCAGCTCTCCAGAGGCAGCATCTGCAATTTGCTCGGGGTCTCACTACACCCTGGGGAAGGGAAGAGGGGAGTCTTCGAGACGCAATGAGAACATTTCATCCTTTTCTGTAACGTCCTACGAGGGCGTCTTTGACAGGGAGGTAAGCCGAGAGCAGAAACGTTCTGCTTCTAGTTATTTCTTTCAGCCTTAGCTGAACGAGTCACTCCAAACTTGTTTTCAAGAGAATTTGTCTTTTTCTCACAGTTTCCAAACTTTGCAGTCTCATCATAGCCCCCTCTCTAATACACATTCTTGTCATTATTCCCCTCACCACCATGGTAAAAATTGTTTTGAGCAGAAACACCTGATCCAGAGGCACAAAACTCCACATTAGAGCCTTGCTAGGATCAGCTTTCCTCCTGTGCTTGGCTGAGTCCTGCTTCCCACTTGAACCATGGCATGTTGAATTCATTATTAGAGCCTCTTTAGGAGCATTTAGCTAATAAACAGCCCCAAAACCTTTCTGAGTGATCAGAAGTCACCTTTTGGGACTGAAGTAACCAGTAGAAGCTGAAGAAATGTAATTACTACAGTCATATCTTGCAATGACATTTTGTGTCATTCGTCAAACACTTCAGAGCTCAGACCATGTCTTACTAGAAAAAAAAAAGTCTCTCCTGCTTATCTGCTTCTGTCTGAATTGTAGAGGTACTGCGAAGATGTCTGGGTAGGAAAAGTGACCTTCCCAAGGGTTGTTAGTTTCCTTGGAAGAGATATAGAAAAAGGAGATAACAGAGAGACAGGGAAGGTGGCCTGGCCATGTGCCCAATGTCGAAAAGTCATGAGCAGCCAGATCTTCCAGAAAAGGTGAACCCTCCTTTCTTGCTATAGTCTATTGCCTGATTTTCCAAGGGGCTCAGGTGAGAGGCTTTCTCGATGATCATGAAGAAGAGAAGGAACATCTGCTTGAGAAAGCCCAGAACCATGCAAACATCTTTTCAGAAAGACTGGTGTTGCAGGTTCAATGGCCACAGCAGCAGAAAGGCCACTCATGGCAAAACTGGGCAGGTCCCTTGGCCCTGGCAAGAGCAGGGGGCCAGTCCATAGGCATGATCCCCCTGGGACCCCTACCCTTTCCTTCTGACTGATTTGTAATTCCTTTTCATGGGACAAAGTCCTGGATCAAAAAATTTGCTTATATGTAGAAAAAGTCTGGAATTCCCTTTGCAGCATTTGCTGCATAGGATTTAAATATAATCATAAACCTTATACTGTATATTCTTCTTCTTGCTCTTTGCACCTTTAGTCCCCATTAGGGATTTTGTTTTGTTTCTGTTTTGACAGCCCCTGTATATATATGTTTGTGGTTGTTCGGTACTGTTTCCTGATTTAATATCAGTGCAGTTACAGGAGGATGCACCGTTAGCATTTTTTGCTCAAAGTATTTTTCAGGCTCCTTTTTGATGTACTGGTCAGGTTTGCAGCTTCTGTGCTCATGTTGATCAGAAGGATCAGGTTTATTGTGCCCTTTGGGAGTGAAGCTCTCTATTCACCTAAGGAAATGCAGCTATCTTCCTACACTAGCCTCTCTGTAGAGATCCAGGTGCAGAAGAAAAGTGAAGTATTTAGTAGAAAACTGTTAGTCAGTGAAATTAAAGTCTTTTTGTGCATTTGTGAGAAATAAAGATGAGTCAAACTGGAAACAAGGTGACTTCTACAAGCCCCCATCTCCCTCTCCAAACATTTTTAAGTCCTAAATGTGAGAAAGAAAAAGGAGAGAGAGAATGAGAATAATACTGGGGAAATGCTTTTCTTTTCTCCCCTTGTTAGCCTGAGGAACACTATTACTGAGACAGGGAAAAGAAAAAGCTCCCAGTCTTTGTGTCTTTTACATATAAACAGATCCACAGCCTTGAATAGCCTCATATCAGATGCTTTTAAACTCGGAGTGTAAATTATGCTCGCTTTGCCCAAACAAAATATTGGCTCCTAGTGCAACTTGCCATTTTCTCTCTGGGAAATAAAACTGCATTTTAGTGTGTGCGTCTGTGTGTTGCTGCATGTTGTGAACACCTTCCAGCTTAAATCTCACAGGCCTTAGAAAAGCTGTAGAAGTTTCCCATTATTGGCTGCCACACGAATCTTATGGAGAGTCTGAGGGGAACAGATCTAACGTGCTCTGGCCAGGACCTGGGGAAGTCTCTGGAAGCTGATTGCTGTCTCTGGGAAAAACTACAGTTTCTCTGTAACTATTTCTTTGCTTCCAGAGCTTCTCAGCAGAATAGGATTGCAGGCAGAACAGCAGTGCTACAAATTCTCAAGCCCTATTACCCAAGCTAAATGCTCTCCAGCTAAATTGGCTGGCAGCTCTAAAGGTCCTACTGAGAGCCCATAAACAGTGACTGCATCTTCTTGGCTGGAGAGAAGGCTCACAGAAAAATGCAGCAAAGAGAGGGGCAGTGTGAGGTGAGTGCAGGATGCTGTGAGAATGAAAGGTGATGTGGGAAGGTTGCTATATTTCTATGTCTATTTTAACGGTATAGGGCAATTTGGATTTACTATACCAAGGGAGATAATTTCTGTTTGTTTTCCTCTAGTGGGATCAATACCTCATATGTTAGTGAAGACAAAATGCACATCAAAATTTCCAGCATATACTCTGTAAAAGTAACAGAGTATACTCTGAAAAGAAACAGCTCCTCAGTATATACTCATGCTACATCAGGTTCAGCTAACCCTCTTCTAGCCAGAGTCTTTGGCTAAACAATGATACAAGTATTAATTAGTTTTATAATATGTGTGTATACATATTAGTACCCACTGTGACTGAAAATTTAGGAAAAAATATCTCTAATTGCAGTGAATTAATCTCCATACACCAATTAATTGCCACTTTGTACATTTTCTGAGCATTGTGAAAAAAAACAGATTAGAGTCCTCTGGACAGCCTTCTGTAAGGCTCTGCATGCTTTCAGTGTGAGTGCCCTGTTTATGTTCAGCTGTAACTGTATTTGCAGGGTTTTTGATAACTGTGTTTTCATTCTTCAAACATCCTGATAAAGAGCTTCACCCTTTAAAGCTGTGATTACACCTCAGCAACCCCTCTCTTGGCAATGTATGTGTGGTTTCTGTTTTGTTTTGTTTTTCTGGCTTGAATTAACACATGTTTCAAACCTCTAATGTACTTCTTTAATAACTGGTTTACATAAAAAAAGAGAAGATAGAGAATTTCATCCAAGAATTCCCAGCTGGAGACATCTGTTCAGCAGCAAGTCACCTGATGAACAGCTCTAACCAGCCAAGTGTGAGCTATTTTTATTGGTTCGATGTCTTAAAAATAGATATTTATTTTTCTTTTTAATTGATACTTTTCTAGACATTTCAGTAGATTCCTATACTGGTCTTCATGGACTTGGTTTTATTTCTCCTGAAAGATTAGGACAGCCCAAACTGAGCGATCCATTCGAAAACCTAGCTGTCCGGCTGAAACCAGTAGGAACCAGTTAAATGCTTGAAATGAGGGTTTCCACTAGGGTAATCAAGTTTCTCAAGAGGTGATGGATTTGATGTATAGCCTGTCATGATGAGTTGCAGGCACTCAGCACCTCTGAAAATCAGGCCATGGCAGCTTTCAGCAAATCTAAAGAGACGGGGTGTGCATGCACATGGGCTGCAGATAGGACACACGTCTTCATTGATCTCGAAAAGGAGGTTGAACTGTTCTGGTTTGAATCACATGATTTGTCCTGTTATTTAGCAGCTGTTAAGCTTAGGTGAGCTTGTAGGACCGTGTCAGAGCACACTCAGCCTTAACCCTCTCTCAATTTATTTGTCCATGCCACTAAATGACTTCTCTGCAAATGGATCAGCCCCATCATTCCCTCTTGTAGTACAACCTGGGGTGCTGAGCATCCCTCCTTTTCACTTCTCCCAATCATCCAATATCCCAAAGGTCCTTTCCAGTGGACATAGATGATAATACATTTATTTTTCCACTTGTCTTCTATTCTCTGCATTATGTTATGAAAGACTTTTGAAGCCCACAGACTTTGCCTTGATTTGAAGCCATCATTGGAGCAGGATCCCAGTTTGATGAGGGAAGGGTGACTCAAGACAGATGAGGATAGGCAGGACAGAAAGGGAAAATGTGGACAGAAAGGAACATGGGACTGCACCATGTATAGGATGCTGTAGACCTTCCTGCTGCCCATCCATGCAGAAAACTCTCAGCCAGTCTGTGAGAAGCTTGCCTGACTTCATTTGCCATTCATCAGCCATCCATCGTCCACCAGAAAAAAAAAAAAAAAAAAGAGCTCTGAACTCTTCTCCATACCCCAGCACATGAGAAAGTTCATTAAATGGGTGCAGAACATCAAGAGCCACCACTTGTTTGCACTATCCAGACAGCAGAGGAAATCTGGATGGGGAAATCCTCTCCTATGAGCCACTGGAAGGGCTGAAGTCTCCCCAAGGATGATTCAGAAGGGAGAGCGGCCGTACAGCCCTCCAGTCCTTTCTGTATTTCAGCCTGCTGAGTTATTTGCTGTTGCAAGCAGGAGTGGAACATCATAGGTAGACAATACCCTAAGATCTTCCCTTTTTCCTTCCATTTGGAATAGCTTTAATTAATCATTTTTTAATCTTTCAAAGAAAAAGGGTTTTTCCTCACTTGAGAAAAGAGCGGAAATGTTTTCTGAAAGCTCTATTTTAATTGACCTGAGTTGGGAAGCAGGGAGGCTGAGGGAAGAATTGTTGTCATGGAATTAACTTTATGAAAGAAAAGCAAATCTACACCCTGTTTAAACATGGGGAAAACATCACAGAGGCATCCTGCTGCAACAAATGGTAAACATGTCCATGTATTATATCACTTATGGCTTCCTTTAGAGTTTTATGATGCTGTTCTCAATTACTGTGTTTGCATTTGTAATTAGAGTGTAGAACACATTGTGAAGGCAAATTATAGAGCTAACTTGTCCTTTCAAAATAACCCACTTGCTCAGTATGCTCCTAGAAGCTTCTCTTTATTCAAGGGACTCCAGTGAAGGACTAGCGTTCCCTACTGAGAGTGTTGGAATATTCATTTGCTGGAGGGAAGGGAGAGGAGGAGAAACACATTTTTACCCCAGGGCTTTGCTATGCTTGGGCCCGACCTTTAAACCACTGAAACTCCTGTTGGTTTCTATAAGCATAATCCTGCAGAAGTTTGAGCAACTAATGGAATGAAGGGGGTGTGGGAGAAGAATCAGAGGTCTTTTTGCTCTGCCACCAGTTTCCTCTGTGGCCTTTTTGTGCCTCCTTCACTGACTAAAAATCTCCTATGGAAAGTCTGGAGTATTACTATACAATCACATAAATATCTAAATTAAGGTGAACATGCAGGGCTGCTAGTTGTCCCTCAGTACTTAGTTCTTTTGCAGAAAGGCAATTCTGAAAGAAGCTCTTTGGAACTGATGCTTTTGTGTGTATTCAGTCTTTGTTCTGGGCTCTCCTTACACAGGGACTCACTCTCTGTTTAGGTGTAACGATAACACGTTGCCTCATGCCATGTTGCCCTAAGTGCTGCCCCAAGTCTCTGTGCAAAGACAGCAGAATACTCTTCTGCCTGGCTTTGCACAGTGTCTAGAAGTGTTTTACTGAGAATTTCCAACCAGCTGCCCTTTTGTTTTATGCCCGCTATTGAGCATCATCAGTGGAGATCTGATCTTCCTTTAAGGCAGGTCGGTTTTGCACACAGAAGGCTGGAGCCTAGGCCAGCTATGCATGTTGCTTTGAATTCAGTAGGGATAACAACCTGCATCTGGGTCTGAACTTGGACACGACAATGCTCTACTTAGAGTGAAAAGGAAGCAAAGTCTCCTGTTGTTACTGTTCTGCACTGTTGGTGAAGGATCTTTGCATTTGGGGTTTATTCTGCTGCTGGAGATTTTGGACAAAACTTGGAGCAAGCAAGAAAATTACTTTTAACAGGTTTTCCTCAAATGCAAGCAACATTTTCATCTCTTGTACCTTAGTGGGGCACAGGAATGCATTCTGCAGCATGTAGGTCTCTCATAAGCATACCCTCCTCATTCCCGGCCATGAAGAGTTGCTGTGGCTTGCTCTCCAGCCAAGGTCTGGGAAAAGTTTAAGCTCAGTGCTTCACCTTTATCTAGCACACTGCAAATCAGTGTCCTCTGCTCCTACTTCAAGGCTTCCAGGATGACAGTGTTTGGAGGATAAGAAACCCCAAAGAAACCCAAACCCATTGCACTATGAGATTACTACAAGTTCTCTTTTTTTTTCATTCTTTTTGTCCACTTTTCCCACTATAATTTGTATAACTTTTACTTCTACCACAGGTAATTCCCCGTTTCATTTCCAATGTAGCTTCTTTAGAAGTTCACCACAGCACTGGCTCTCCCCTTGCCAATGCTCAGTTATTAAATTCATTTCTTGGCATCTCTTGCATGGGTCAGGAAAGTTGATTCCTTGCCCTCAACTTTCTGTCAGGTGTTTGTTCTGTCTGAGCAAAGGTTAGGTCACCTTCTGATGATTCATAGGAAAAAAAAATATGGTTTTATTACTTTCCCTGAGTATGTGAGAGCTTCCTTACAGAAAGAAGCTGCATCACATGAGATGAAACATCCCAAGGGGGTTTGCCAAAATTTATGGGTTCATAACCCATATCTAGTATATCTAGTCATCTACTATATAGTATACTAGATTATCTAGTATAAATTGTTTTGATTAATGTCATCAAATCCACAAAAGTGCTTAGAGGAATGAGCTGGTATTTTATAAATCTTAGGATTATTTGTGAATTGGTTTAAGAAGGACATTTTCTGATGTTTGTATGAGGGAAGGAGATTCCAGTGTGATGTTTCAGTGTCAGATGCATCTCAGTTTCCACAACTGTAAGTTTAAAATATAGCCCAGATTCACTGAGCAATGTCAAAACATATCTGCAAGGCTGACCAGGGAATGAAATACAGATGCAAAGTGGGCAAGCTCAGGTTTTTGGGGGGAACAAAAGAGAGAAGGCTGTTTGTCATCCAAAGGATCAAATTTGAGAACACCTACTGTTTGGCTAGCTGGGATTTAAAATATGTTTGTCATCACCTTGTCTTTGTTGCCAGTAACACTGTTTGCTTTGCTATGCCACTGTGCTGCTCAGGCAGCTAAACAAGACTGGTGGCTTCCCCTCTTGTTTCCAACCAGAGGAGCCCTGGCTCCAGCACCTCGTTCCCAGGGAACCACACAGGCTTCCAGCATCCAAATGCCACCAAGCACAAACACAGAGAGGTGGCCACCAAAAATGAAGGAGGTGTGAGATGCAACATGATGCTGTCTGTTCTGAAAGGTAGATAATTTTCCTAAATTGTAAGCTTTTTGTGTTTTTCATTTTTCATGAAAGACTATTTCAGCAATTGAAGCAAGAAAATATCCTCCATGGAACATGTGTAAGGTTTATTTTGAAGAAAAGCCCTTCAGAGGAGGAGACCTTTACCTGCCTTTTGAAATTGCATCAATATTTCAAGAAACAGCACACAGGAAAATTTATATTCATGTTAGATTTGACAATGGATTTTGCAACAGCTACAGTGCAGTGCCCTTATTTTTTGACAATGTTCATCACAAGAGAAGAAGAGAAACATGTAAAAAAATATTTAAAACTTTACTTGATGACATCCTTGTAGTTTGTGCTATTTTTAACCTGTCAACAGCTCAAGTAACAGCTTGTCAGTGATCATGGCCTGGCTACATATGAGACCTGGTAGTGTGGCTGCAAATTGTCAAGGGCTGAGTGATCTCCTGGGTTGTGATTTATGACCCCATGAACAATGACAAGCAAGGAGAAAAGGTCCTGGCCATTTCAGAAGCAGTTGTGGAAACAATTAGATCACTTTTTTTATTAGGTCATTTATATGATTCTTCCATTTAAAAATTAGATCCTCAATGTGAGCATTTTTCATGCACTTGGATGTTTTGTCCTGTTTTTCCATTGAGGGAAAATCTTGGCCTTTCCTTTGAAAATGCTGCTGTGCAGCGTCTTTAACTTCATAGGAGATGAGAAAGCAGCAGGAGCACACAAGACTTCTCTGAGCTCACTCACAAGCCTTGGCCCATCTGCAGTTGAAGCCCTTTGTAAAGACTAATTCACGCCAAGTCCTCTGCAGGAATTGTGCTGGTTTCTGTAGCATTGGATGCTTATGTCTTTCTGCTGGCCTGACTATGACACAACTGCAACTTTCTTCTCAGCTGCTGTGAAGTTTCTAGCATGTTGCATTGGTACATGCAGAAAATACCCACAATGAAGCCTTGGATTAGTGTTGCCATTTGGGATTCTTCTATCCTGGTTTTGACAGAGTTTCTAGCAAGCTAATCAGAGACAGTTAGTACCTCTGAAAAGACACATTTAACCAAAATGTCTTACCCCAACAGCACTGTTCTGACTCAATGATATAGTCAGCATCGTCGTTTCTGATTTCTCTTACAGAGAAACTGGATTCAAAAGCAACCAAAGCCACTCACCATCCTGAGAACTCCCCAGAAGTCAAGAGTCTTCAGCACAGTTTCAGGCTCCTGGGATGGGTTGTGAGTTACTTTGCACCATGGCCAAGTCCATTATACTGGGAATTTCTGCTACAAAAAATAATGAAGTCAACCTGGAAAATGAGCTCTTGCTGTAGAGAATCCCATTTCTCTCCTTCCTCTTTCTTTAAAGAGCAGGAGGGAGGTCTCTGCCTTTTCTCGGCACTGTATATCAAGGAATGAGGAAAAGAGCCGTGCTGTGCCATATTCTCTAGCCCAATGATAATGAAATTTCATCTCAGCTTTGTGTTTTATTATTCCCTTGTAAACTCCTCTTCCGTTGAGCTATGCACAAGCAAAAATCACTTTTATTGCCATTAAAAAGGCAGCTGAGGTGCCCATTTATTTATTTTTTATTATTATTTGTACAGAACTCAGCAAATAAAAACAGATCCTGGGTAAAAGGTGTGTCCTTTCTAGTAAAGCACAAAAAAATCTTAATCTTTAGTCCAGAAGGAGTAGATTGCCACAAACAGTCGGCAGCTAAAATCATTAATCTTTGCTGCTTGCCCAACTGGTACTAGTAGTAAAGAAGATAATACACTAGCAGAATCAGTGACCCACTACAAATTGGTCCTGAAAGGTCCACCAGCCTAAATAGACTTTTGCTGATCCAACACTTGTTAGGAATCCCAACAAAGAGACTATTGGCTCATCTGATGAGCCGCTCACTATTGGGCCTTTTGCAATGGCTGGTGATGGATGACCATACCCTCTTTGAGGGGGAAGATGCAGCTCCTGGTATGGGGCCTTTTCTCATCTTAAATTTGTACTCAATAAATCACAGGTGCAGAAGAGACAGCATCAGTTTCATTACACCTACATGCTCCAGTATCAATCATGCCAACACAACGGGCTGCGTACAGTTCATTTCGGGAGGCTCTTTCTGTTCCAATACCATTTCCATTTCGTTGTGCTTCAGCATTCCTAAAGTGTTGAGCCTCTGCAGTGAAACACTGGGGGAGAAGGATGGGATGCACTGTAATTGCTCTCTTTCGACGTGAGACACAGCTTAGCTCATGTACTTCAGTTTATGATTCCCTTGCTATTGTTAAAGATAAAGTCTTAAACAGTTTGGTAAATAGTATCACTGATTCTGTGGTTGTCACACATCACTTTTGCTTTTAACCTTTTTTTCTTCATTGCTCTTTAGCACAGAGATTTAGTCTGGGTTGCATCAACTGCCCAGGAATGGTCACCTTTTGTGATTATAATATCATCATCTGGGTTATGCTATTTGTTTAGATGATGCTATAACCCTATACTTACCTTATCCAAACCTAATTGTAAACAAGAGTTTCAGAGAGCTTCTTGGATCTTTTATCATTTAAAAGAGTTTCTGCTGTGTTCCCTCTGTCTAGTCAATACCCTGGGACTTTTGAAATGTCTGTCCATTACAATTCACAATTTATGAATGTATTGCAGAGTTCTCACATTGTTATGTTAATTCCAATGTCAGCAGGTAAAACACACTTAAAAGGAAGAAGGCTTTAGAGCTTTCAGGCTTTATATTTAATGTGCATAATCAAATACTTCCATGGCATTAAATGCATGTCTAACAGTCATCGTAAGAACTATGAACTATGTATTCCAAGTATAATAAAATATAATAGATTTTTATTCCCCATGTGTGTCCAAAATCCACTTTGCCATCTTTATACAGGGAAAGTAATTTCTTAGTGTCCAATTATACTCCGATTTGCATAGGAACAACTATGTTTCATGCAATTAAGTTATCACAAAGTCCTGTCATTCCGTAGCATTCGGTTAATCTTTAACTCAACGAAAAGCCATGTCAGCAGAGCACCAACACAGAAAAGCTGGGTGTTCAAAGGAACTGCAATAGGAGCACATTCAGGACTGTCAGACAGAACAAGCTTTTCAAAAGGACACTTCCATTCACTTTAAACCTACAAGGGTGCTGGGCTGACACCTCCATTTATTTGGTGTAGGGCTATAAGGAGAGAAAGAGAGAGACTTTCAGTCTTATTAAAGCAGTATTTGGAATACAAAAAAAGGGATTCTTTTCCTCTGCTCCTTTTACTCTCTCTCAGCGGCAGATCGTAAGGCGTGGACAGCATTAATGCAAGACAAGAAAGTATTGGTTCTAATGTGCAACTGAAAGACTTTTTCTGTGAATCAGCCCTGAAACTATTGGTTTATTTTTTACAATCTGTAGGGAGACACAAAGGGAATGTATTTTTTAAAAGTAGTTAGAAGTACAGAAGTCTCAGTAAACAGCATCTTTCTGCCACATCTTTTTGTGGCAATCTGGTCCATGAGTAGGTTGTGACTAAGAGCATCGGTATGGTTCAATGATTATTCTGGTCAGGTACCACGAGCAGGTTCAGTTTTACAAGATTAAAATGGTAATTGGTCTTTGAGAGAACATTCGAGGACAAAACATGATTATGTTCATAAGAGATCCGTGGCTGGTATAAATTGGCACAGACCATCATAACTAATAGCAGAGAGCCCAGCTGCATCTCTAACCCCAGCTATTCTCAACATACTGGGCACATGGTGATATTCCAAGATAGGAATATTGCAGGTAAAAGTTTGCAGTTTGGTTATTTCTGTATGATTTCAAAAGCTTCTGTAAATGTAGCCCAAGCAGGTTTGTCCTGTTAACATTCTCATTATTTTCACTGAAAGCTGGCACTTACCTTTTGTGCTTTGTCTCAGGGATCTTTAGGCTTGTGAATACATATTATCTAATATTCATTTCATCATGTCAATTTGCAGAAAATGTTTTGCTTTCAAGGTTGCTTCTAAATGTTTATGTTTTCCATTTTTCATCTCAATTAAAAATAAACCATGCTGAGAGTCTGCTTTGTAATTATTTCATCATACTACTAACTGTGCATTTTTCCACATATATACTAATAAAAAAGTCTTTTTAATATATATAAATATATATATATATACACCTCAATAACCATTTTTTAGGGCTACTGTCCAGAGAAACTTCTCTTGTCTTTCATTTGCACTGTGCTGCAAAACCCAGTTTTAACTCAAAAGAAACTGTAAAGAACTCTTTGTTATCTTCATTTGGCCTTAATCTATAATGAATATTAATAGCACTTGTAAGGTGAGGTACAGATTAAAAGCATTAAAACGTAGCTTGGATGTTTTCAAAGGTTGCATGCTGGGTAACATTTCTGGAAGTGCCAAAGGGCCAGATTTGTTAGTGCAATTTTAGAAGTGACTTCAACTCCTCTTTTTAAAGATGTCTAAAGCTATATGAAAGTACAAATAGGTATTTTATGTCAGGTTGAAAAGCAACCTTCATCATCACCAGTGTAAAAGAAAATTGAGGTGCTTTTGCAAATCCCTTCAGAAACTTGTTTGCACCATTACTGTCTCTTATCTAAATAACTCACCAAAATGGAACTTTGTCATTTAGATGTCTTTGGAAAGTGTGTCCAATGTGCCCATTGGGATAGCACAGGACTTTAGCCAGCAGAGAAGCCCAGGTAATAGATCCTTTGTGGAAAACCAAGGCAGCATTCAAATAGCATTGAACTTTATTCCTACCCAGTCAGTGGCACAACTATCACTTATTATCAGCAATGTTGGACCTGGTCTACTGAGACTTTTAGAAGATAGTAAAACCCTGCTGTTGCCCTTTCAGCATTGTGTCTGCAGCTGAATGCTAGTAACCACTTCAATAGAAGGAGGCTTTCTCCCAGGGACATCAGCATATACATAGCTCTGGCAAGACGTCAATTGATTTGGCAGATGAGAGCTTTAATGCAGTCCATATTACTTCTGGTGGAAAACTCAGAACCCAGTGGGACCTCATGCATAACACCAGGCTGCACCACAGTCTGTCTCAACAGGGCTATTTGGCTTGCACAGACTGCAGAGCCCAAAAGCAGCACTGCACACATGTGAAGATGCATGGATCTTTGAAGGGTTCTATCACATGTTTGTGTTCACATCAGCCACCCTGAAACAATCCCCAGAAGATTCTTTAACCCACAAAACGGATGATTCAGTGCATGGTCTCTTACTTCAGCCCAAATCCAAATTTGCTCACTGAACTTGCAAGAGTTGCTACTGACAAGCAAGAGAAATTCAAGAGCTTGTATTTTTGTCAGTATGTGTGTCATTAATTAAGATGGGACTAATTATATCCCGTTGGATATCAAAAGCTGTGACTGAAAACTGTGTACAAGGAAGTGATGGGTCTGGAAGGCCAGTTTAGAGAACCTGAGAATAACTTTGAGAAATACCGCTCTTGAATGGCTGAGAAATTTTGTCTTGATTGGGAGGGGTTTTGGTGCAAAACTTTTCTCATGCTGCTCAGGAGACAGAAAGCTGGATTACAGGGCTGACTGTTGGAGTAAAATCTTAATCCATCCCTTGCAGAAACCGATGGGGCCCAGAGTGTCCTCATAACCTGATAAAAGAGTTGATTTAATAAAATCATTATATTGTCAGTTTATGATTTTGCTTAGAAATCATCTGGCTTAGTTCAGGTGAAAAAAAAAAGTCACCAGCTTTAGTTCTTCAGCAGAAAGAAGACCCCATCATTTATTAGATGAATGAAGATATCAATTTCTGTTTAAACATTAACAGGGTGATGCCAAATATTAGTCAGTTCCTAATAATTTTGAGGGATTAAAAAGATAATAAAAGTAATAGTCCATTACATTACCTACTTCAGCAAGATTGTAATGAATGTAATAAATTCCAGATCAGGGTTATAACAACTTCCATCTATTTAAAATGAATTTGTAGGGTTACTTTCATTAACTATGTATATGGAGAAAATGATCTGACATATTACTTTAAAAGAGCTGTAAAACCGATTAGAAGGAAATATGCTTCCCAGACAGTGATCTGGGCCGCTGGGGAAATTTTATCCCTGGGAAGAAGAAGGGACAGGGAAGGGAAGAGGAAGAAGTGTTAAAGGATGCTATTGCGTCACGTCTTTAACGTGTCCCCAAAGCCGCTTCACTGCTCAGCTTCAGGCAGTAACAACAGTCAGAGACCAGGAAAGGGATGAAAGCCACTTTCTCTCCTGGATTTTCTATTCTCTCCGCCTCCTTCCTTGGGAAAGGATGGATCTGTTAATGAATAAAGGGTTCCTGCACTGGGGATTTGTGCATGGAAATGAAACTGTGCCTGGTGCTGGTATGGCCTTTTGGCAGCCCAGGGGAAGGCTGAGGCATTAAAGGGGATGGTGGCCTCATTGCTCGGAGGAGACAAGGGACCTAGCACTTGACTGCACTACAGAAATTACTGCTGCACCTAGAATGCAGCCTTCATTTATCAATTTCATAGGAAGGGGGAAAGGGAAAGGGAGGGGGAAAGCCAACATCTGACTGCTGTTTTCAGCTCACGCTACATCTAGCCACCGAGAGCCCTCCAAATCCAGTCATGTGTGTTATAAAGAGTCTTGGATAAAGTAACTTAATACTAATGATTTATACTTAATTGGAGCTCTAAGTGATTAAAGTGGCAGTAATGAATGAGTAACATCCTTCTAATTCCCTTTTTCCATTTGGCTTGGGCTGAAGGCCCTCTCTTTGTGCAGGATTTGACTTGGGGGTAAGCAATGTCAGTGAGTTTTTAAGCTTTTAGTAGCATGTCTGGAATGAGTCGCTTGGATCATATTTACAATAAATTACTCCATGAGTGTGCTACTNTTCCTTCCTTCCTTCCTTCTTTTTGCTTTTCTTCTTTCCTGACTGTTTGCTTTCCTGCTTTCCTTCCTCCTTGTTTTCCTTCCTTGTTTTTCTTACTCTTCCTTGCTTTCTTTTATTGGATTAGCCAATTACAAGGTTAATGAATATGCATTTGGGAACCCATTATTTCGAGACCAAGTCCCACGTGGGCATCAAAGGGTTTGAAATGTGCAAGCATAAGTATCAGCTTTGTCAAAATATTGATTCACTTTAAGAGTAACACAGCACCCTCCCTCTTTGTGCTAATGCACATGAGGATAAATCTGCTGTACCTATTTTTTTACTTATGGTACTTAATATTGCCAATTAATGGACTGAAGCAGCTGAGATTTTCTAACTCTATCCTTCAGTGCTCTTGCCTTGCTTTTTCAATCTAAAAATGATTGCTACCCTTTTTCCTCAAAAAAAAAAAAAAAAATCCACTAAAAAGATAGGTCTCCACACTTGCAATATATAACTTTGTAAACAGAGGGAAAGATCCAGAACATCACGTTTCACTTTGTATTGGTAAAGGAAATATTACACAGCACAAAGAAGGCTTGAAGTCTGAAGAAGATGCTTGAAGTGCTCATCTTGTACTGGGACAGATCCAGCTCACCCCTTGCAGCTCAGGAATGGAGGAACAGGAGAGGGACAATAAATGGTTTATAGCATGGTGCTAAATTAGAAGTTATTTAGAATTAATCTGGGTATGCTTGCCCACATGCCCCAGTTATACCTCTCACTGGAGCATAGATAGGAGTGTGCCACATACACCATACAGTAGCTGACATGATTACGCTATGACTGGATTGTGACAGCAAAAGTGCCATAAAACAAATAAAAAAACAATAATAATGGTTAGGTTTCTTTCACACCAAAAATTTGGTTAATTTAGACAACTCTCCAGCTGTCTGTTCCTGTATGTTTTCTTATATGGCATTGGCAGGGTTTGAACTACCTGGCTTCAGTGCAGTGGGAGAACATGTTTTCAACAAACTCACGAATAAGATATTAAAATGGCTTTGTTTGGGACATTTCTCTCTTTTTTTCTTTCTTATTTTTCTTTGATTTTTTTTAATCCCTGGTTCAGGAATATTTGATGGTGAGAAAGCTTTATGAAACAGCTTTGATTTCATCAGATACTGACAGAGGTGAGGACTATTCAGCAAGCATGAAAACTCCCTCACCTGATTCTGAGGGCAGATCACTATCGAAGTCTGGCTGCCGTCATGGGTAATAAAATTGCACTGTGGGTGTTGATAGAAACTGGCTAATTAACAGACCATTACTGTCATTGACTAACATCATAACCCTTTGAGACTAGTTATGCTGGCAAAAATCTGAAGGAACTCATGGAGTCTAGTGAAACTTGGATTTGATGGTAGACTTTGACCTGAATTGTAGGAGTGAATAATTTTTTCAGGTTCTGTCCATGCTCGTATCGAAACTGTGTGGATGTCCTCTATGAGACAAACATACAAGTGCTCTATGCCTCAGATAAAAGGAAAAATGGGAGGGATTTCAGGGACAATTCAGTCCTCACACCCCTACAAGCACTTAGAGGTAATTCCCTTTTCACCACAGCTCTTTGGGAGGTTTGGCTGCACCTCCTCAGAAGAGGCTGTGCACCTCTCCTCTCCTCTCCTCTCCTCTCCTCTCCTCCCCTCTCCTCTCCTCTCCTCTCCTCTCCTCTCCTCTCCTCTCCTCTCCTCTCCTCTCCTCTCCTCTCCTCTCCTCTCCTCTCCTCTCCTCTCCTCTCCTCTCCTCTCCTCTCCTCTCCTCTGTTTTCTCAAGATTTCAGGGTCACCTTGACAAGTTGGAGTGTTTAGGGGAAGGAACTGTTTGACACATTGGGTTTTCTCAGTCTTGCAGTTACAGTCAGGGGTAATCTCAGTTAAACATCTTTTGGGATGGTGCGGCAATGATTCAGGAGAAGGCTGACAAGGACATTAGTGGAGAGTAGCAGAGAAGGGAGAGGTATTATCCCGAGCTACAGAAAATGCCTGGTCAGGAATACGAGAAATGAGAAAAAGTGAAGAGTGGAAGAAATAAGCAAAGAAAGAGAAGTAACAGCAGCATTTAACCCGGAGAGAAAGAGTCAAAGTGATTTCTTCAGCACTGGGAGGGAAAAAGTATGAGGAAAAGTAAGATTTATGGAGGAGCAGCTAACATGAGATTGGAGCATGTCAAAGGTTGAAGGAAACTAGAAATAAAAGGAAGAAAAAAGAAACAAAATAAAATAAAGGCAGCAAATTGAGCATTCTTATTGAATCCTCGAGGCTGCACATGTCCACCTAGTGCCCTGGTAAGAATACCCAAAGGCTGCTTCCAGCTGCAGGTGCTTCCAGCACTGAATCTTTGGCTGCCATGTTCATGGCCAGGAAACTCATGAAAAATGTTTGCATCTTCTGTGGGGAGAGATGGCAGGACAGCACACAGCCTGGCAGACAAGTCGTCTTTTTCCCACAAAGCTCCTTCTCCTCAATCTCTTTCCACAAAGCAACAAGATCTTGAGAAGCAGAGCCGCGAAAAAGTTGCTTGACAGGGCCCTGATGCTTCTCCTCTAGATTGCCCAGACCAAAGAACATCAAACCATCTTAAAATGAAAGAAACATTGAACACACAACTCTGTTCCCCGATAATCCTTCCAAATTCTTCTAAAGAGTGTCATTTGTGGTAGAGAGAGTGCCCAGGAGGACTCACTCTCTTCAAGGACTGGTTAGCTGTAGAAACACACCATTTACTTTCCCATCTCTTTGAACTATCCTCAAAACACTGGAGTAATAATTGGATACCCTTACCTCTGCTGGCCTCTGCAGCATGGGTCATATATGTAAACATCAAACTCAAATAACAACCCCCAAATTTAATTTATTTCTACCTAAACAAGTTCTTTTATCATAAAGCAATAAATTTGTCTTGGTGCTAGCAATTTGTTGCGGGTGACATAACACTGCAAATTGATTAATCGCTACTGTACACGACAAAATGAGAAAAGCAAGGAATTATTATGAATAGCGTCCATCTGATACAGTAGGGATTCATTATTCAAAAGTGTTAGCTAGTGGTTAGCTATCCCCTTGTTGCAGATTACATTCATTTGCAGAATCCTACATCATGCTTACACAAATCAACAAACACGCATTTATTAAGACATGGAATGAAAGCTATTAAAATGTGAAAAATTGCGTTTTTCTGTAAAAAAATGAGTCAAGTTTGGTGGTAGCTTTTTTGGGGGGTGAGGGATATTCAATGTGGATAAAGGAAAGAAGCTTGTTACAATATCTCTGTGTTTGCATCCAGAACCAGACACATCAAGTTAAGTACATTGGTATTGGCTGTTACTATTTTACAGTGAGCCTTCGTATTGCAGCTTGGAGGATTTGGTGCATCAGAAGGGTTGGCTTGTAATTATAAATGCAGTGAAATAGGTTGTCTTTGCCCTTCCAAGGGCATTTTCAGTTTTGGTGTTGTACAAACAGATTGCAATCAAGTGTGAGAAACTTATCTTTGCTTCTATTGAGGCAAAGTGCAAATATTGAAGATGAATAAAAGAAGACCTATTTCCTCTGAAAAAGTCCAAAAATAGTATTTGAGGCCAAGAGTGTTCCACATTTCCCAGGCAGAACAGTGAACCTCATGTTAAGTACAAAATTGTGATGAAAGAATAAATTTCAGATGCAAACTACAGAAACTCCCCCACTCCCAGGATCTGGGCCTATTCTTTGCATAGTTGTCCTGGTATCTGAGGATCATCAATGTCTCTGAGACTGGGAGCAAAGTTTTGTGTGTCCATCTCCACCGCACACGAGTAGTGAATCTAAGCTTGTCATCACGGTCAGTCAATCCACGTTCTCTGTGTAAGCATGTCTTGGCATAGTAACACAGAACATTGGTTTAACTTTTGAGGAAGGGCATGAAGAAAATCTTCTGTTCCTGTTTCAGGAGCTCTTGCGCTCCTGCTTTGTGATGCTTCTACAGATAATAGGATTAAGGGCATCAAACGGTGAACTTTCTTTGCACCTTCTGTCAGTGCAAAGCACTTTTCCTTCTTTTTGGATACTAATTTCTATCATGCACTGCTTGCAGAAACATGCTAATTGTAGAAGCAGCAGTTGAGCAACAGCTCAGACTTTGAGCCTGAGTCTCCCTTCTTCTAGTTCTGCTCTGAAATGCCACATGTTAAATTGTTTTAATGGCTAATGGAGGTGAATCGTCACTAAAATATCATCAAAGGGGGATTTAAAAAATGTCATTAGAGCTTAAAAGTGAAGCTACTCATTGCACTCAGGTGTTTATCCCTTCAGGGACAGCTACAGTACAAAATAATTGACATTAAATTTCAGATCCATTATGTTTTAAATATAAGTCTGGATTCAAACTTGATTCAGCAAAGCAGTTTAAGCACTTTTAGGGTGCTATCAAATCATCATTTTATCTAGAACCCAAACAGAATAAATTCCTGTAGCAATTTCTGTAGCTCTTGGCCATTCAACTCTCTGCTAGGTAAGCCATTTCCATCAGCCACCTACAGTTTTAATGAGAGGAAAGTGGGGAAGAAAAAGCAAGGCTTCTGTCTGGACAGTTTTCTTTGCCCTAGGAGTATGTCTGTGCTGCTGTGCAGCGAAAAGTTAATCTTTCCTGAAGGATGATGCATGTGACTAGTGCTTCATGCATTTCATACTGAATGCTTGATATAGCTCAGTGATCTCACATAAACACCACAGAAAGAGAGGGGATCCTGGGCAAGCAAAAGATCTGTCTGAAATCCCTGTGTCTGTCACTTCACAGAATCCTTCTGTAATGACATGCAAACTTTGGAGAGGCTGCAGCATCTCTGTCTTGTCTGGGATACACATGGCTGTTAATGACTAACTTCCCAATGTAGAATTTCCTTTTGTAGCTTGCTCCCGTTCTATTTTTGCAGGAATCTGCACCTCAGCTTATTGGATCAGTTTGGTTTGGGTTTTATCTCATAAAGTAACATCATCTTCCCTCCTTTCCTCATGATTCCCTCATATGGAGCGTGAATGGCACTTTGCAGAGGCGACTTACTGTTAAAAGACAGATTATGGACTTCATATGGGATAAAAAACAGTTTGAAATTCAGTCACAAGACAGCTGAAAATCAGTGGTTTTGATAGTTCCTTAGAGCATTTGAGTACCCAGGAACTAAGAAGCTGCTGAGTGTGCTCTGTCAACAGACTCATCTGGTTCTGATGGCAGTCAGGGCAGCATCAGCCAGAGACATGCTGAGGAGGTGGCCAGGGGGCCTGGAGTACAAAATAAATGTTTATAGAGGGAGAAAGTTCTCTCTGGATAGTATAATTGCCAGAAAAAAATAGTAGCTCATAGGGGTCTCTTTATCTCTCAATTTATCTGTTGTCATTAACAAATCTTTAATTGCTGTTTTGGGGCTAACTTCTGAATCTACATTCAGGACAAAATCCTGTGAACTGATTACTAATGGTCCCTACATTAAAAAAAAAAAAAAAAAAAGGAAGAGCTCCTTTACGAAGCTCCTGAATGCAGTCACACCTCTAATTCTCCCCGGTTCCCTAATTAAAGGGTAGCAAAACCTTAATCTTCCCTAGAAATGCTTTGTCAGTAGGCAGTGGCATTCTGCCTGCAGAGCTAAGTACATCAGAGATCTCATCTCCTTACAAATGTTGACCTCCAGCACGGCAGCATAAGCTACACTCGCAAAAAAACAAAATCTCCAGGGGTTTTGCAAGTAACCTGTCTCTTGCCAGCCAAGGACCTCAATGGGGTAGATATGAGGTATCTCAGGCTGCTTTGCCCATCACATGGGCTCCCCCAAAATGTAGCCGGAAGGTTACAGATGGGCACAAAGTCTGCAGGGCTTTACTACAACCATGTGCAAAAATCACCCTGCCTCTATCCTGGCTGTGTTTGTTAAATTGCAGCAATTAACCCTGCAAGTTATCAAATATGCAACAGAGGAAATGGGAAGAGAAACAGGGCATGAAGGTGTTTGTATGGGTACAGAAAGAGGGAACAGGTATATGTTTGTTCCAAGGTCATCTGAAGGATAGTGGCAGGCCAGGGAAAAGCCAGTGCTTTCTTCATTGTGTGCCTTTCTAAAACACTTGTGAGTTTGATGTAAATGGCATGTGGTCTGCTTGGCACTTCTCATGTCGTGCTCTGCGCTGCCATTTAACCACACACCCCTGACAGGTCGTGTCCTTAGCAGAGGTAATTGAATGGGGGCATCCTCACATTTCCACGGAAATGAGTAAGAGGAGGGATGACTGGAGGTGAATATACATTGTGCCCTTTGTCGATACATCATTTTACTCTTAGCAGAAGAAAAAGAAGCCGAGCTTTTATTTACCTACTGGCTGAGCAAAGGCCAACAATCCTCACTCTGTCAAATTACTTAAGTCTAGCAAATGCTGCAAGACCTGAACCAAAAAGGGTTTTAAAGCTGATGAAAGATTGTCATGGGGTGGGCTATGCAGCTTTTATAAAACAATTGCATCAAGCTTGGGAAGGGAAAGAATCTGAGGCCATTAACCCAGCAAGGGATGAGGCTGTCAGCAGAGCCAGAGAGCATTAAGTGTCCATTTGCAACATATTTTCAGTGGAAATCAGTCACCAAACTTCTTCACAGAACTCTGAAAACCCCAGCCTAACACAGAGGGCGTGGGCATTGCTTTGTTCTTCCTACAGCTGACATAGATGGTGGGGAGAAAAAAGGGACAGTGGCAAGGATAGCAAGGAGAGTGGTCATGGAGGAGCTGGGAACTCCCCTAGACTGTTACTGAGCTACTGCATGGTCAGGGAACATCATTTCACATCTCTGCACCGCAAAAGACCTGGTTCCTCACTCCCCAGCCTTGCTGTGCAAGCCAACAGGTAGTTAAATTCTCTGTTCACAGGTGTGACTCCTTAGGATGGAAGGTTGGGATGGTTCCCCTAGGATATAGGAGTCTTGAGCTGTTGCCATGATTTAAGCACAGCTGGAAACAAGCACCACTCAGCTCCTTGCTCACTCCCCTCTCACCCAGTGGGACCAGGAGGAGAATCACAGAAAAATAAAACTCAAGGGCTGAGATAAGAACAACTTCATAGTTGAGGTAAAACATACTGTTAGAACAACATAACCATAATAACAGCAGTAAAATGGAAAATAACAAAAAGAGAAATAAACCCCAAGACAGAAAAGTGATGCACAATGTAATTGCTCACTGTCCACTGACTGATGCTGCAGCACTGATATATAACTCTTAGCCAACTCCCCCCAGTTTATATACTGGGTATGACATCCTGTGGTATTGAATAGCCCTGTGGCTCAGCTGTCCTAGCCAGGCTCCCTCCCCAGCTTCTTGTGCACCTCCTCACTGACAGAGCACGGGAAACTGAGAAGTCTTTCCCTTAAGATAAACACTACTGTGCAACGACTCAAACATCAGTGTGTTATCAACATTATTCTCATAGTAAATCCAAAACACAGCCCTGTACCAGCTACAGGGGAGAAAATTTACCCCATCCCAGCCAAAATCAGCAGAGCTATAAAAGAGTGTGTTTCTTGTCTCTCTAAGGTGCTGAAAGCCCATTTGTGAAGCTGTTGGAAGTCATTGAATCAAAACCAGCTGTGAGTGTGCAAAGTGCTTTTGTTTATTTAAAAAAAAAATAAATCTCCTATTGAAAAAATGCAATCAAGTGTGCAGGGGAATCAGTGGGCCAGAGGAGGAAAAATGAATGGTGATTACAAGGTAGCAATAGACAGGGCTTTCAAAAGCCTTTTTTTCCTTTCTGTCTAAACCAGGGAGGAAGGAGAGAGAGGAAGCAACTTGGATTGGCATCAAAACCCTCTTATCTCACACATTTACAGACTCCACCGCACAGATTACTCTAGTTCACCTTTAATTTGTCTTTTGATAGTTGCAGGCTGATACCAAATACGCCTGAAAGCTGACACTTGGCAAATAGCACCCTGCACTCCCATCTCAAGTGCATGACATGAGAGAAGGATCTGAAGCCATCAGAGCTGCGAAATCTGTTGCTGGTGTGATCCTAGGACATTTTACCATGACTTGATTTTGCTATTCCTGTGCATCCCAAATACGTAAGTGTGACAGAGGGGCATCTATTTTAAAAAATGCCAAAGCCAAGTGCCAATGATATAAACTGGACACTTCATATCAGAAACATCTCCCTTCACCTTCCCTTCCTTTTTAGCAAAATCTCACCAACCGAGCTGTTCTCCGTGCCCATATGTTCACCCATAGCAGCAGTTGATTTATCCATCACTGTCCTCACCCCAGAAAGTTTCTCAATGGTCTCCTCTTTGTCACCAACACCCTGAGAGGCCCTGACCTTTGCAGTATTCGACAGCGAGCCTCCATGCAGACATACTTAAGGGTTCAGATATGTTGTATTGCTGCTGCCAGAGCTGTCAAGAGGACAAACAGCAACAAGATAGTTGCACAGTATTAAATAATTAGGGATTAAGTGGATCACTTAATGGTACTGGAAAAACACCTTGGTGTTGATAGACATCAACAGAGCAGGGAACAGGATCCCAGGCACTTTGTGCATGAATAGCCAAAGAAGATTTGAACCCAACTGCACTGTGTCGAGCACTCAGTTCTTGCTCTCAGTGTTTGTTTCGTCTAAATCCCACTTGTTCAATTTAAAACCTACCACTCCTTGTCCTAGAGACAGCCAACTCAAGAGATCATTTTCATCCTCCTTCAAAGTAAAGACCACTGCCTTCAACCCTGGTCTGTTTGTGATGTGAAAATAGCTGTTGAAATGGATGGTCTCATGATGCACACTCTTGTTTCTAGATAGGATTTTTTTTGGCAAAAGTTCACATTTAGGAAAACAGCTCTGGAATTTTGTGACTGAAAGCAAACAAAAAAAAAGATATCCAAGTGATTCCATGAGAATAAAGAAAAATTACACCCTCACCTCTTCTTTTTTTGTGATTCTTTGATCTGCAAAGTTCAATAAAACATGGCATTCAAAGCCTGGTTTCCAGCCCTAACAAAGGGTAAATGCTTTGGCTGACGGTGCACTGATACTCTCCATGCATCCAACACACTGGACAGGTATGATGCAGTCAGTGTTTGCATTGCACTACTGTGGCATAAAACTCCAAAACATCACAGAGCAGCATCTGGTGTGTTGTAAAAGTGATACTGAAACAGTTTATTTTATTTCTATTTTTTAAAAATCACATTTGTTACTCACTGAGAGGTGCTGGAGGACAGAACTGATTTGTACTTGTTTTGAGGGAGTGTTTGAATATGATCTGTGCAATAATTTAGGCTAAACACACTCTCACAGACAAGCAGGGAACAAATACTCTAAGGGCTTTGTCACCAGTTTACATTGCTGCTCACAGCCACATGCTCCTTCTCTTTTGTCCAGATTTGCTTTCTTGTGTATTTCTAAATGTGCAAGTTAGCCAACATGATCACACATAATTAAATGTCTGGCAAATTTAACATGAAATGAAGTGACAGTGTCCAGTGGAGAGTCCAACAGAGTACTTGGGAATGGGAGGGTTGATTTTGGGAACAAGGTTCATTTTTGTGGCTGCCAGAGACCTCTACAGCCTGAGGGATCTCCAGGCCCACACAGTAAGAGTGACCAAGACATACCTCCCTTCTCTATATGGGCATTGTTTTAAGCAAAACAGAGACAAAGAAGATGCAGTATATTAGCTTTTGTCTTGATCTACAATGAAGCCAGCTCTCTTGCATCCTTGGACTCTTTGTCTGGGCAATTGGCCCAACAGGTCACCTGGCTGCTACTTCTCAAACTGGAGAAGGTCTGTGCTGTAATTACCTTTCCTTTAGTAGGAGCATGTGTTTGGTATCTGTCATTTATTGAGTTAAAGAAATCCAATCAAACAAAAAGAAAATGGAAACTGCATGCCAGACATAAACTACAAGCCTCACTTTCTCAGAAAAAAAAAGCTATTTTCTCATAGGCTATGACTTTTCTAAAATGTTCACCTTGCTCTAGCCCCTGGATAAGAGACTTTTCAGTTTGATATTTTAATCCTGGGACATGAGACATGAACCTACACTTCCTATAAGAAATGCAAATCACTTTTGTTTACTTTCTTCTTGCTATTGTATCTCTGCCTTTTCATTGCAATTAATGATAAAATAATGGTAAATAAGAAGCCAAAAAAATAAGTTATTAGGGCACACTTTGCAGCCCATGGACCTCACAGCTCTTTTAAAAGAAAAAGGATGTTTTATTCCTTTATAAGACAGATGATCATGGCTCTCCAAGACATCTTCTTTCATCCATGACAACATCACCCTCTCCCTGTTTTTTCCCATGCAGCTTTTTCATGCAAGGCAAACCCAGCCAGGCAGTGTTTTGCTTGCTTCTCAGTAGAAGGATCCTTTGCCCTCTCCTGAGGTCACCCATAATATCCACCCCTGTTTCTCCTAACTCTTCAGATTGGGACTGCTCCCATTCCCTGCTTCTCACTCTCTCCTCTCCCCCTGACGTTGCCATGCACCACATCAAATAATTGTTGTTACAACTCCCCCCCTTCCTCAACTAAAATATACTTGATTGGGAGGGAGAGGGGGAACAGTGAAATAGCTGAGTTTATTTTAATAGTTTCCACTCTCAGTTCAGTTTTATAGTACAGTATATTTAACTTTAACGTATGGACAGCTGGATGCATTTAACTGCACAATGGAAAGAATTTACCAAGTATACATTACAGGCTGTGTATTTGGAGCTGATCACCACATATTTCTTCATAATATTTAGATGCACCAGTTACAGATTTTGTTGGGCTGATCAAAATATGTTTGTGTCAGGTAAGATTTGTCATAGATGAGCCTCTTTATTTCTTTACTTACTAAAATTCTTCCTAGAGCAAGAAGCTCAGTTTTAGCTGATATCAGCAAGTTTAGCCTGATGCTTAGAATAGGGTTACTTGCCTTCTCTGCAGAAGCTGAGAAAAGACAAATACACAGAAACATAGGGGCATTTTCTGAGCATAGACTATGGGCACATTACTTGTGGTGTCACCTTCACCAGCAAACCAGGTGGAGAGTGAAGGATCACCGAAAGATTGAAATCTGTCCCATATTCCCTGCCATACACCATGATGATGGAAAACAGCTACCACCATGAGACAGAGCTATAAATCCTTCACATCTTTCCATTGGACCTGCATCTCTCTCTCAACTGTCTGGTTCCCCTCTTGCACCCTCTCTACAGCACTCTGAAGATTTTTTCAGTGACAGCCAGTGAAACCAGGCAGTAGACTTCTATTTTTGTCTCAGAAATAAGAATAAAGGTCATTTTCAGCAAAACTTTAAAATTCATTTGCCTTTTATTAAAAAACCACCCAAACCAAACCATAAGTTCTGTTCATTATTATAAAATTACCTCTTTCACTACATTTATGCCACGCACCACAAAGCCTAGGTGCCTGAACAACATGATTTCATCAAATTTATCTTGTTAGCTCTGTTTTGTCATTCGGTGCTTATTGCAGCAATGCAAACAGAGGTAAACCAGCCAAGAAACTTGCCAGGGTATTCAGCCAGCTTTCTCTCTGACGCTGGAAAATAATACAAGCTTCATCTTTCAGTAAACTTGGGATTTTTCCCCGTATGTGTTTTTAAAGTGCTGGGTTTTCCCTGCTACTGTAGGGTCACATGATCAATACTGACAAAGTGTAAGGGGTTATGTTTAAAAAGTATTATAAAAAGGCCAAAGAGAAGTCAGAGCCCAAGGAACCGCAATACTTATGATTTGGAGAGGTTCCAACAAGAAATACAGCTCAGACCCACTTTCCAAACTGTGAAGGAGCTTCAGTTATTTGGGAAAGTATGGAGATTTCAGTTGTGTTTGGGTAGATATGTTGCTTTGCCATTAAGTCTGGGGTGGAGGTGGGAGGGGGGGAATAACAGAGCAAGATGCTCAAGAAGGAAAAATCCCTTTGGAGGAAAGACCAAATTGTTGGAAACCTCTGAAGTGTTCGCATTAATGTCATGTCATTACACCGTATTGCTGCACAGGTTAATATAATTGGGTTACTGTGTGTGAGCAATGATCCATAGCATGTTATGGCACTGAAACAAATGACATTTAACCAAGAGATTTGTAAGGCACCTTGTTATCTGCATGGTGAGCAATTGCAACAGAGAGTCAGATTGCTAGATGAGAGACTGACAAATTAGTTGTTGGGTTTACTGGACAGCTTGGATTTATAACTGCACAATTCCAACATAATTTATTAGATCCATAAGGAGACAGATCTAGTGTTTTTACTTAGATTACACTCTTATTGCAGCTTCTGATCCTGTCCCGTTTGCAGTGCAGTTACAGGCTGGTTGTATTATTTGTGTGACCCTCAGTCCTTGGATGGAGGCAAGATGAGCTTAGATCAATAAGCTGCAGGTTACTAGCAACAAAAATACCTACAGCCCAGTATAACTTGCAAATGTGTATGATACCACAGGCCAACTTTAGTGTCTCCAAAGAGGGAAGGAGGCAAAAAGAAGGGATCAGGAAAAGGTTCAAATTCAGTTCAGAAAAGATAATATCTTTTTTGTCCTGGTAGAAAAGATGCCAAAGCCCCTTGTCTGTATGTCAAACAATAAAGGCAAACAAATGGAATGAGATGGAGGGGCAGAAAAGGGCTCAATCCTACCCAAATGGTCATGGTGGTCTGTTTCTACCTTAGCCTCTGGGAGAAGGAAATATCCTCATTTTGTTCTGTCTCTTCTGAGCTGGATAGTAGAAAGCTCAGTATTGCCCTGTCTACAGGACAAAGCTGTGTCATTTTTGAAAGGGCTTTCCTTACTCACTGAAAAGGAACCAACAACTTCCTTGTGCAGATTACTCCAAACCTTTAACTTGTGTCAATTCCCCAGTACCTATGTACTATGATTTAGGTCAATGACTTATTTTTCTTCTCCCAGGGACAAAGAACAGAAACAGCCATCTATCTCCCTCTTTATGACTCTCTCTAACAGATTAGACGACAGCCATCACTGATGTCACTACCACATGTTCCTAGCTGCTCTCTTGCACCTCACCTCTCCTCTTTCCACCTCATACAAATCCAAATCTTTGTCCTTTCTCCAGCAGTTATTTTTCAGCTTCACAGCAGGTCCCCTTCATGGTCTATGCTATGTCCAAACCCACTGGTGGCACATGGTGCCCAGAGTTGGATCCAGGCTCCCCTGGCCCTCAGAAGGTTGGCTCAGGGGAATAAGTGTTTCCTTCTAATTTTTTCCATTCGAGGAAATGATGAAGTCTTGCCTGTGTTCAGAGCCTTGGTTCACACCAAAATTTTTATGAGGTGATAAAATGGTCACCTTTGGTCTCGTGGCTGTTGACTTAGACCAAAATTACAAGCACAGGACTACCACCCAAGACAGTATTCTTGCTTCTAATTCTGTTGGCATCTTGGTATCACCTGCTTTCCAGGTTAGACATGAGTTTTGTTCAGGCTAGATAAACTCTGGAGAGATGCCCAAATTTTTTGCATGTTCCCTCACAGAAAATCTAACTTCCACTTCTTTTGGAAGTTTGCTTCTCTCTGGATAGGATGTTAAAAACTCACAAGTTGGCTTATGATGCTGGCTCTGAGTTTCATCTGTAAGCTGGTAAATGCTTTGAGTGAAGTAATGAAAATAAGAGAGAAGTCCAAACTGAAACAAAGTTCTGGGAAGCCATGAACTGTGAGTGAGTTTGAAATCCCAAGGTGAGATGTGGAGCCGAACAAGCATGTCTCTGCTTCTGCATGGGCTGAGCCACACCACCGAGAGCAAAGAACCCAGGACCAAGTTTGTCATTTGTAACTTGAGCAAACTGAATGGAAAACACTGGCACTGTGGACAAGGTGCTGAAGAGGACATGACTGGGAGTGGAAAACAGAGTATGGTTTTGTTGGTACTAACTGTTCCAGTTAGTAACCGTTCCAATCCCTCATGCATAAGCATAGCTAAGCCTGTGCTATGCACCAAGCCTAGGCACAACTCTGCTCTTTGCCTGCTCTGTAGCTACAGCCTCTAACAGTCTCACTGAACGAGTCCATCAGGGGTTCCCCTCATTGTAAGGCTATTATTGTTAAAATAAACATGCATTTAGCTTCACCATATAATATTTCACAAGCCTGAGGCACAACAGTTGGAACACATCTCCCCCAGCCTTGAAATAAGAGGCAACACGAAGTGACGCACTGGAGGCTTTTCAAGGTAAACAGCCAAGGATTTTATTGATGCAGATTTTGGTGTGGCTGTCACTGTGGCAGGAGTGCTGCGTGCTGTGACATCGCTATGCCTGAAACAGCACAGTGCAAGCTGATCCCAACTACTGCTCTCTTAAACATATCTAACAACCAGCTGCTGGAGGAGTTTGGCCTGGTTTAGTCAGATATGCTGAATACTTCAGTCCATGCCTGAACCAGTGTTAAACTCTGACTAGGATGAAACATCAGGAAAACAAACCCTGTCTATCCCTGCCTCATGTCTTCTTGAGCAGTTTTTGATGAGTTGCTTTATTGGAGTACATTGATTAATGTTTAATATTTTAAAATATCATAAGCCAAATTCATGCCTGGTTTAGCATCACTTCAATTAATCTGCCAACAGGTAAAGCCAGTGAAAAACTTAGAATTGAAACAAAGCAAACCAGCATTCTTTCTTATTTCCTTTGAAGCAGATTCTATACAAAGATGCAACAGCAGATTTTATATAAAAGTGCCTAATGAAAGCAAGCCCCCAAACTATGCATTTCCATTTTGCATTGTTCAAGAAGAAAAACAACACCCCTACTAATAATTACTGAAATTGAAAATCAGTAAGGTGACCAAAAGGAAATATAGATGGCAGTGGAGGAGGAGAGATGCTCTGCATACGGAAGGGTTAACTAAACCTAAGCCTGTGATAAATGCTGTCATGTTTGCCAGGGAGACTGGGGAGAAAATCCTAATGGACCTACTGGAAACTGTTAATGCATATTGGTTATGTGTACAAAAAGGACATGAAGCCAACAGAAGTTGCTAATGAAAAATTATGTGAGCATCCAGCAGTGATCATTATGTAGAGCCCTGATGGTGGTGGAGGGATGTGAGTGACGCTGGTCAGGTGAAGAACTGGAAAGCCTAGTGCAGTATCACCTTTCAAACTGAGTGCTGCCAATACACTTAGGGAAATGTTGAATCATAGTTGGAAGATGAGATATAGCTTTAGGGAGATGCAGAGAGGCTTGTTCCTAGCATACACTTCAATCCAGAGAAAGCACTCATTTGTTTTACAGGTGAATAAATAACCATTTCCTTGAGCAAACCCAGTCACCTAGTAGCACACAGTACTATTACTTAGGGCTTCATCACAAGTGAAAAATCATGCCTCTTACCACTAATGGGAAAATCTCAGAGCTAGACTTGACAGCTCCTCACTGCTCCCAGATACTTGGGTGATGGAGCCTTTGAGTACAGGCTCTTTGTCCAGCACCTAGCCCAGTGGGACAGAAACCTCCATGTGTTGCCACAGAAAATATACATATGGTCTTGAATACTCCAGCTGTAGCTTTCTTATAGACAAAAGGAGATGAATACTACGTGTGTTTCTAGGAGACTTGGACTGCAGGAGAAATGGCTTTTGAAACTTTTTATTTCTGTTCAGTTTTCCTCTGTATTTTTACTGAAATTGGAAGAAGATAAAATGCAGCTCCCTTTGCCCATCAACTCTGCAAGATAGTGCAAATATCAAAACTGTCAATTTTTGAAAGCTGGGCTTTCTTGCCCTCCACTTAGTTGTGAGCATCAATGAGGGCATTAAAAGACCAAATTGTGTTCAAGATAAGCAAGAAAATTATCCTTTCTGTTTCTGTCATGAGGCTGAGATGGAGAAACTGAGGAGAGAGTGGGGTTCAGCAGTGACTTGTCTGCTGAGGTGGCCTCCTAAACGCATTTGTGTCATGTCCATGATCCTTACTTATGCCACTATTTCCACGGAGGAATCAATGAGAGACAGAAAGTATTATACTGTCCTTTCCTTGTGTTGGTAGAGTTTTGAGATATATAGTGTTACTTTAGTTCTTCGCTGGTTTAAGCCTCATTTGAGGAAATTATGAACTATCCTTCTTGAGAAGAGATGATAGTTCTCTTAATTTAAATAACTTTGAGCAAACAAGTACCAATTTGGATATACTTTCCCATTTAATATTTGTGATTTATGCTTCCAAGCAATCCTGCTCTCCTGTTTATATGCCCTCAAAGCTCATTTTTTAACTACAGTTAATCATGCTGAAGCAAAACATAACTCACAGTGAGACGATGCTGGCCAACATTTGTAACTTGGGCTACTGTATTGGATGTCAGCTCTCCACTAAAAATAACTACCCTGGGACAGGTGCCTTCCCTGGCCAGCAAAATTTAATGTCACTTTTTAAAATCCTGGCCAGAAGAAGCCTTGAAGGAGGAGAAACCCTTTAACATTTGCAGGGGGAAGGATTGGTATTCCCAGTCCAGGAACTGAAAGCTGCTTGTTTGTGGCATTGATGAGCAATGTGGGGGGATACAGAGAAAACAGCAATGACTCAGAGTACTCTGCCTTTCTACCCTGGGCACAGGTCAGATTGTGAAGCAACAGGCTAAGTAATTTCTAATCTGGAAATGCTGTTTGCTGTGCCGCAAAAGAAAGTTCATCTCCAGAAAACAGTTCAGTGATAGGCAGGTGAGACCTGGAGCTAAGAAAGAAGCATGACAAATGCATTATGTCGTGTCCCTTTCTCAGGACAAAAAACATCTTTCATTCTCCTTCTGCTCTGCACAGAAAACTCCATCTCCTTACCCTACCTGTGCTCCTTGATGTTTCTTTTACCAGGTACCATCTTATCAGCATCCAAGTACACCAGGAAAATCCACACACAAGCAGCAGCTTTGGTGCCAGGGTGAGAACTGTATCTTCATTTCTTGAAGTCTGGAGCAAAGAAGAAATGTGAGAGAAGAAGGATGAGGATGAAGATGATTTCCATTGTCTGTCAGCTACTGAGAAAATACCCGCAAGTGCTTTTTTCTCTGGCAGTTTGGTAGATGGATGTAGTACTACCTGTATAGTCCATCTGAAGTAGGGATGCACACACTGTGGTCACTGTATTCAGTGGACTCCATTTTTTTTTAAATGCATGAAACAAATGTGTTTAACTGCAGTGATTAATCCCAGTGAGCCAGGAAAGAGAGGGAAATTGAGAGTTAGCTGTGGTTAAACCAGGATTTCTCTTTCCTGGGAGGTTTAAACTAACCAGTTCAGCTGCAGCAGGCAGCAGCACCCTGGCAGAGTGGAGGCTATCCCTGCCGAGCACAGAACCACAGAATCACAGAATCTCAGGGATTGGAAGGGACCTTGAAAGATCATCTAGTTCAGCCCCCTGACAGAACAGCACCATGACTAGTGTGGCAGGATTGCTCTTTGCTCTTGGGGTGTGAATGAGTCTGTCTAAACTAACAGCTGTTGTAGAGATGTAGGGGAATTATAGATATGACTTTTCTCCATCCTCTCTAGGATGCAAAGTCTTGCTTAATATCATGTTGGTTTCCTGCGTGGGGTTTTTTTCTTCCCAGGGTTGAGAAGGTGGTGGGATATAAGTATCCCTGGAAGCTTGTCAGCCATGAGGGAGTGAACAAGTAGCTTCAGCAAACAGAAACTATCAGGTTTCTCACACCTCTCCAGAGACATTCCAGCTATGTGCAGCAGGACTTCCCTCCACCTGCAGCTTCCAGAAGCCCACATTGCCTGGGCTGTGCAAGAAAGAAAGAACCCAGCTCCAGGAGAGAAATCTCAATTCCAATGACCATTTTGCTCATCTGTCTTGACAGAAGTGCCCTTTGCTCCTTTCAGGTGATAAACCAAATCCAACTGGATTTTCAGGGACCTCACAACAACCATTCCCAAGCCCCACACCCACTGTCGGCAATGCAGGGAATGCTAGGCCGTGGGTCTAGGGAGCAAGATAATGCATATGCTTCCTATAGCATCTTACATGAATTTTGTGTGCTTTGTCCCAAGTGATTCATACCTTCTTCCTTGTTACAATGTTGCTCTAAGTCCTCCTTTTCCTCCAGGGTAGAGGAGAGGTGGGGAAGTGAAAACTCTGTACAACACTTGACACTCTACAGAGAGATTTTTTTCTATGATGGAGTCCTGAGGCCAAACACATCACCTGGAAGGATACAAGAGCTTTCACAGACTGTCATTTTCTGCCAATTATAATCTCACACACATTTACCTAAGGACAATTCTGAAAACCAAGAAAAATGACAAGACAACAAATTCCATTTCAGCCTTTAACCAGCACACCCAGCTCTGGCGTCACTGCAACTGGTTGCCAGAAGGACCATTGTGTTGCTGATTATTTATTTTGAGTGGTAAATGCCTATGGAGCCTCACAAGGTTTGCTTCTGAGGTAGCAGCATGTGTTCTGCAACCTCTGACATCTTAATTTATTCCCTTTTCAGTCTTTACATTTGGAATTTGGCTTTGTTTCTGGTCTTCTACAGAAAAGTGTTGGTGGGATAACTTAAATTGGTGCACTTAATCTAACCTGGTTAGCTTTATTTTTCTCCCAGTTCTGGCTGCCCCCTGAAGTTCAATATCTGTAAGACAAAATAGAAGAAAAATATATCTGCTAATTCATTAAAAATCAAGCTTGCTGACAATGCCACCTTTGTTAGAACCAGTTTGTTGCACAGAACCAAAGATCAGCCTTGGATTTTTATTTATCTCCCCTTAAATATCACTGTAAATGCTTTTCAGATAGAAAATGTATTAAAAATCAGAAGAATCATTTAAAATCAGAATGTATCTCTTTAAAAATAAGCTTTATTCCAGATACTGATATAAGAGGTAAATTACAGACTGGCAAATGCAGGAAAGGCATCAGTTTCTTTGTAGGAATGCAATTAATGGAAAAGGTTTACTCAGATTGCTACAAAGCAATGGACAGGGTTCAATATATCATTAACAATGCCAATATGTCTGTTCAGCACAGATATTTTGTCATGTTTTCTTCAATATTGAAACTTCTAAATGTGAGTTTCATCCCATATGCAACTCCAAAGACATCTGGGTTTCCAGTGCCAGCTCTGCACAAAGGTTCAGGTTTCTCACTGTGTAAATTTATGCAATTCTATACATAGAATCACAGAATTACAGAATCTTAAGGGTTGGAAGGGACCTCCAAAGATCAATCAGTCCAACCCTCCTGCCAGAGCAGGGCCTCCTAGAGTAGGTCACATAGGAACTCATCCAAGTCGGTTTTGAATGTCCCTAGAGAAGGAGACTCATAGCAGTAAAGCTGCATCAGCTTTTAACTAGATGATCTACCTGAAGTATCTTTTTGGTCTGATTGAGATCGAGGTTGAGATTAATTTTCACAAAGATGAAGAATGGAAAGCATAATGCTTTCTAGTAGACAAATTGGATATTGTTTCCACTTCCAGGCTGTCCCATTTATTTAATTACTGATTAAAAGAGCTGCAAGCAGAGGAGACAACACTTGTGTCTATGTTCCAGGAACAGGTGGTGTAGGAGTGCAATAATTCAAGTATCCTATGAGAAATGGAAGTAGCAAAGCGTGTTAGTGTCATGTGTACAGAGATTTTATGAGGATGTGATTTTTCTTTCCTCTTTAGCTCCTTGGGTCCTTAAGACAAAATTTATGCTTAGGAATTAACATAGTCCTTAAACACAGACATTAAATTTGAGGAGGAAATGGACACAAGATCAAGACACAGAAGACAGGGACGTTGCCTTTTAACAGTTTCTACTTCTGTATTTGCCTTCATCAGGTTTAGTACTTACACTAAAACTCAAGGAAATACTTAGGAAAAACTTGTGCTTTAAAGCCTCAGTTCTGCAAAGCCTTATCAATGGGGTTTACTTTAAGCATGTGCCCCATCCCATGACTCTCAACACTCTCAGTGCTCGGAGTGTCAGGCTTTGTACAAGTTTCTAGTAAATTGATGCTACCTGCCTCAAAGCATGTCACTGTAAGTAGCCCAGACAAATGACTAGGAGAAAACAGATTTTTCATCACTTGTCTTATTTTCATATGTTGCACAAATACCATGCCAAATACCTTGGCAGTGTTTCCATGGATTTTGGTTCAGTAAATGCACTTTTGTTATCTAATATTTATACTGCAGGAACAGTCAAATTCATGTTCTGACACCATCAGGGCATGACAGTGAATATGCCTTCAGAAATCCCCTTAATCCCAATCATCTGTGCAGAGATGAGATTGGTGGGGAAGTCACATCACACCCTACTCCTTTAAATTTATTTTAACTCTTCATTTTCTGAGTAACACTGTTTTAAAGTGATAATTGCAAGATTCTCATGGCCTAGTTACATTATATCCATGACAGCTTTGAAACTTAGCTCTACCATACATGGGATAGATAATGACTTACTCTTTAGAAATGGCTCTCTTGGGTTTATGGGTGATGACAACAACCTCAATAAAAATAGATAATGAAGCCAGAACCATCTACAGCTGTATTTTATTTATTTTGGTTATCCAGTCAACAATAATTGTTACCTGTTGTAAGAGAATATGCTTCTATTAGTATTTTGACCCAGCATGTTCATTAAGAACAAAGTCAAACTCTTGTCCTAGACAACTACTCCAAATTAGGTCACACAAAGGAATCCAGCATCTGTGTGACAGTCCAGGTCACACTGCTATTTGTGGAATGGATACTAGTACAGTCTTTGTGAGTGCATGATATATGAACTGTATGTATTTCCTTGATAAATTGTTTTTAAATATTTCCTCCTTTTTATTAATTGAAGAGGAAACTCATGCATCAATGACATTTTTATGCCGGTTTACACATAAATTATTTCCCTGTGATGTTCATTTTTATTATTATTGCCGATATTATAGCAGATGCTTTTCTTTTTTTTTTTCCTTTTGCCTTGTAAACAAGATTTTGCTTACAGCTAAATGAAAAGAAGTTAATCACGTTGAAATAATAGGTTTAAAAAGGTAATTCAGTAATGTTTGGCTGATGTTTAATCTTCCCCAATAGAAGCCATGCTGAGAGAAATGACAGAAATTCTGGTTTTGTAATTAAACTGTATTCATCACCGGCAGGGCAGCTGAAGGAGAGCTGAAATACTACAGTGACAGTCTGCTCCTAGCAAAGCCTTCCAAGTAGGGATTTTAAGGTTTATTAAGTTCCAGTGGTGACTGCAAACCTCGAACATTGAGAGCATCATCATAGCTTTCAGTCTAAGATCTCAACGTTGTGGGTGTTTCCAGGAGGGAGGGTTGTTTTTTTTTTCAGAGCCCATTAGAAAAGATGCCCAACATGAGATGTGCCTGAAAATAGCACTCGTCAGAAGAGTAGAAGCAATCACCCAAGATATGTTCATGGGCCTTTTCCCCACAACAAATCTCAATGTCTCATTGTAACAGGTTTTTTTGTATGATAGTTCCCAAGAGGTATTGCATTATCCTTGCTTTTGAGATGAAGAACTGCAGCATGCAGTTGAGTACTTTCATCCAGACTCTGCTGACCACTGTGCTGCAAAGCAGTGTAGAGCTATTGGAACCAGAGTCATAGTTTTACTTGAAGTCCTAGCAGAGTCCAAGCCTGTTCTCACTGGTCTTCAGCAGCAGAGGCTCCAACACTTCCTTGGTGTAAACTACTGACCTGAAATGACAGTTAAGGTTATGAGGCCATTTTAAGCACATCTTCTGGAGTCTTTCTCCTGCCAGACTGTTCATTATCAGGAACTATGTTTTGCATTTCCTGATCCATTTCATGAGATTTTCAAAGTGGAGTCATATCCTATATCCCTCCTACTGGAAATGTGTTTGAGCTTGACCCTTCTGTCATGACCCAGCCATGCTACATTTGTTTATGGTTGTCTTTTACTGGTTTGGATATGGTGTGTCCTGATCTTGCATACATGTTTGGTAAAATGGGTAATTGCTGTTGTTATACAGTAAATGACAATAAGTTTACAAACACTGCCACAGACCCACCTAAGGAGAGTCTAGATTAGATGGAAGGGAATGGCTCTTGGGGAAAAGGTTAATTTGCTTGTGGGTGATGAAATGATATCAGAATCACACTGGCAGTAATTACATCAAAGCAACAATATCAAGCCTGAATCTGAGCACTAGCCAATCTCTCTGTATCCATCATGTCTAGTTTCAGGACTAATTGCTCTTCCTTATCACTTTTGAAAGAAATCCAGCAAGGGACAGAACCCAGGAGTCCAAATTCCACAGGGACCAGTGGAAAGATTAGAAGGCTTTGAAGCTGGTCCACCTCCAAGTCCCCTGCCATGTTAGCTGCACACTCTCTTTCCATGCCTGAGTAAGCACATAGTTCCCAGTCTCTCAGAAGCAGAGTAGTTTGTGCATTTGTCTTCAGGTTTGTTTTCTGCTTGGCAGCTGAACGGGCAATTTGCAGCTCCCCATGAAGAGCAAGCCCAGTGGGCAAATGCCATTTAGTGTGTGAGCTCTGAATGAAAGTTACATTTCCTTTTTTCCCCTCTGTAGTTTGAACCTCCAGCAAACTTCCCCCTGCAGCTCTGGAAAATATAAACAATCCCTTTGCTGTTAGAAACCAGCATGATCAAGCTTTGATTTGTGATTTTCTAGGGAAGGACTGTATCATCCTTCAGTGAGAAGATCTGCATGTTGAAGTCACAGAAGCAGGTCAGTCTCAAACAGCATCTAATTAGGCAGATTTCTATTGTTTAGCCAAGCAGAGATATCCATCACTGAACATCATTAGATGTTGCATCATCCAGTTACAACAGCTCCTAGCTCCTTAAAAATGCAGTAACAGGACATCTCCTTCACTTATTGGCTGATGCTTTGACTCATACAGCAATGATCCCTTCCACAGTATTAGTAAGAAAATTTATCAAGTAGCTGTGGAAGAGCTACTTCAATGTTTCCCCAGCTTTGGGATCTGTGATTAAGGCATATCCTTACTTAAACAGCAGTTTAAGTAAGTATGATCTGTTGTACCCTATATGTTTGTTATGCACCTGACCAAGGTCTCACAGAATGCAGCAACTTTGTTAAACAAGAGACCACAGTGTGTCATGGGAAATGTAGTCTGAACAGGAGACTTTAATGCATAGAAACTGCTGTTTGCCTAATATACATCAACCCCTTTCAAAATTAACTACTTCTTTTCTAACTTAAATGCTTTATTGTATTATTTTTTGGATGAAAATTCAGATTTTTTTTTCTGTTTTTATAAAAATGAAAACAAATAAAAGTTTGCTTTTCAAGTCAGTTCAAAGAGAGTGACTGCACAGAGCATCTGCAGTCACTGTCCTTACCTTAAACTGTCAGCATTAGGCCAATAACCTGAATCACCTGAACTCAGTGCAGAAATGTATGTTTTTGTATTTTTTTTAAACAGAACACTATGTATTACAAAGTTTTACAAGGTTATGAAGATGTTTTTCCCAAGGAACATTCACAAGTTTCAGATGGCTGGCAGATGTGTTAAAGAACATATGATTCAAATAGAAAATCTTTCTTTTTATTGCTGAAACACTAATAAGAGTACACTTTAATATGCCTTAATGTGTTACTCCTTAATTGACAGCAGATGTTTCCTGAACAGCATTTTTTAAAAGACATGCTGCACTTCAAAACAAGAAGAAATAAAACCTTACTGTACATGAGAGAGCTTCCAAACCCAATGCCTCCCCTTGCCAATCATTGTTTATAAAAACAGCATTCCAGATTATTTGAAAAATCCATATTACGTCCCATGGAATATGTCAGAGTAAATCTGATGTTATTTCAACAGATCTTAATGTAGCCAGTGCTCAAGGTCTCCTTTTGCATTCCCTCCAGTCTGCAAAATGAGAAACATCATCTGGCCTTGATGCTCAGTCAGAGGAGAATGTGGGAAAGCAGTCATCTCAACAGGGTGCAAAGAGTCCATCTATGAGGTGAGAGAGAGAAATCTTCCAGCAGGACCAACTACATCTCTGAAATCTTACCTGAGGAGTATAAAAATTATTTTTCATGCTTACATGTAAAATATTCCAAGCTTTGTAGCTTCCTCTTACCCTGTTTGCTGATGTGATCTCACCAGACAGGAGAGTCTGGTCCTTTAACTGTTGATTCCACAAAAATCTAGGCCACAAATGTCATGGGATTGTCACCCACATGAAGGTGTTTGCAAGTACTTCTGTCATCACAGGCCAGACAAAGGGAATGTTTTTCCTCACTATCTTGCAAAAACCTTGCTCTAACTCCTGACTGAATCAGCTCTCAAGATGCCCCAGAGTACACAGAGTCCCTCACAGGGATGGAGTTTTCACCACCCTCAGCACCTTGAAAATGTGGAGACCTGGTTATGGATGTGACTGCAAAGGGTCTCAAGATATAAGAGAAAAGAGGAGAAAGAAAAATTAGGCAGGCTTTCTGTTCCAAAAATCTCTTGGCAATGAGGACCCAATCTGCAGTGCAGAACCAGTCCCAGAAATGAAATCCTGCCTGGTGCTGCCATCATTGGTGCGACTGCAAACCCTTCAACAGGTCAGGTGTGACACAAGCCAGATCAGTGTTACTGAGCATCTTCTCTGATGAGCTTGTCTTCACATCCTCCCAGGCATCAGACAGAGACTGACAGGCTCAAATGCTAAAAGAGTAGTTCATCTGAAACCAACTTAATTTATTTCTACTTCCCCTTCCTTTGAAAGATTAATAACTTTTTTATTTCCTTGGCTTTAATTTTCAGAATATTTCTGCTTTGTGCTGTTCCAGGAGAGATTCAGTATTGAAAAGTGCACAGAATTTTGCTCAAATCAAAGTGAGGTGAGCCTGGCACTGAGCAGGGGAGATTGTGCATCTGGGGACACCTGAGCTCCAGGCAGGTCCTGGACTTGAGGTGAAGGTGGCTCTGCTGCAGGAGAAAGGCCACGTTTGGATCCATTGAACAGTTTTTTCAGACCTAAAGCCTGCAATGGCATTAAATAGAATAAAAACTAGCAGCACAGGCCAGGAAAATAAAAAAAAAAACTATGGAATTTTGTTGTCTTCAGTAAAGGAAAGAGATTAATACAATTATTGATAGGTAAAGATGGGAGGAAAATCATCCTTTGTAAGTACAGAATCAGCCTTACTAACCTCAGGAGAGCTGCTGATGTCCTGGGAAAATAAGATTTGCAGAACTTACTGCACTTCTTCCCAAACCCACCCTGGAGCAGCCCCGAAAATCCCCATCCCTCCACCCCAGTGTGTGCTGGGCCTCAGACTCAGCTGTTTGATGTGTGTGTGATTGTAACACACTGGGTTCCCCCAAACATGCTGTGAGCTGTGATTTGTGGTAACAAATGACAGAATCTTTAAATACAACCAAGCTGTGGTCAGTGTTTATTTATTTTTGTTATGTAAACAAGCCATTGCTGTGGGTTATTACAGTTTAGCTTTAAAAGCACTTGATTGTTTAAAATGACTTGATGTTATCAGACCTTTTCTTTTTATATTAAAAAAAAAAACCTTGTTAAAATACTAAGTAATTGACAGTGCTTTGTGTTATCCTGCTTACAAAAGACAAATCATTGGGGCAAAAAAAATATTATTCGTTTAGAACTGATGCAAACCAAATGTTTTCTCCCTTAAAATACCCATAAAAGTGAAGTTTTTTATCTTCCATCTGGCAATACCTCTTATGCCAAAACATTCTGAGTGGAATTGCATTAATAAGAAGACATCAAGAGAAATGTGTGACTTGTATCCTTTCATATGCCTTTGTAAACTGAGATACACGTTGGCCTTCTATCAACAAGCATCTCTACCTGTGGGTTTTGAGAAGGATTAATAGAGAAGAACCATTATAGGATGAAAGGACAGAGCATGCTGGGAGAAAAATGAAAATCAAACATCCACCAGTGCATGCACTTCCTTCCAGGATAATATTTAGATTTTATTTTCATAATTTAAATATATATATATATATTAAAAAAAATAAAAGGTTTAAGCTGGTTTTAGATAGCACACATCTGCACTGCAATAAGGCTGTTTTCAAAAGTACAGCTCTCAGTGGGATATTTATTTAATTCATATTGGTTTTGGACCTCAGCCTATAATGAGAAAAGATATGGGCACACGCTGGAGACGGTGGCTGCGACTCGGACTTGTTTGAACATTAAAGTAGAAAAAAGCATTTGCATGTAGGAAGGGTTTAGTGAAAATTCAATAACTTTTGCTTCAGACACTGTGTTTCAGAGCACTAATAATGACAACAGAGAGCTGACACAGACATCGAACTCATAACTGAGCTGTGTGGAAAATGCCAGCCCATTTTGGCAGGTAGTTCCCAGTCTTTCTCTCTTCAGACACTTATCAGCTTTCTGTTCAAATTTGATTTCAAAACCAGTTTCCAATCCCCTCCCATTATTCACATCTAAAGTGTACAGGAATGGTCTCTCTGTGGACTCATCTGACTCCATATCTCTGTTTCTTGTGTTGGTCAAACATGTGGTTAAGGTGATACCTCCCAAACTGAGCTAAAACCAGTGTGCCAAGCTGTCTTTGCATCCTCCCAAAGTACAGCAACAACATCATGGCTTGCCCATTGCATGAACACTGATGGCTTTGTATCAGATTCATCAGCTTTGAGTGAGTTTAAGTACAAGGGAGAGGACAGAAGGCTTTGCCCAGGAGAGTGGGAGGCCAGTAGGGTCCGTGGGCAATATCTAGGGCAGCTGAGAGTTGCTCCATCAGTCCTGATGATGAATAGATCAAAGCTAGAAAAGAGGAAATGTTCCTTGGCCAAAGACTGTACATTTTATCCTTATTGTGCTATTGTGACTCTTACCCATTTTGCTGCACTTTAAGGCCCAATTCAGTGACTCAGACTGATTTTTCTGGTGTTTCAGTGGTCATGTGTGGGAACCAGAGGTGTTATTATTTTATTGAATATAACCCTTAGAGAATTAGCTCACAAGCGCTTTTCAGAGCACAGTAATAAAGCAATACCAACATTTCCGAGCTCTTCATAACTTCATGGCTCTGTGTCTCTTTGGAACACTCTCATCCCTTATCCAGACTCTTTCATGGATGGTGGGTTTGTGTCTGAGGACTTCTCCCTTTCCTCCCTCTGTGTGCATGTGTGTATGAGCTGACACACATGCCTGCACAGTTTCTTACATGGGCTCGGCATTATCTGTCAGACTGCAGAGGAAATGGCACATCCATGTGTCAGAAACATGCACTTGGCTTTCGAGGAATTGTCTTCATGAAAGCAGGATCAGGACCCGCCTGCAGACCCCGAAGTGTGAATGGAAACATTTCCCCTGTGCAGCAATCTCAGCTGACGTGCAGCTGTCAAGCTCTGCGTTCCTTCCGCTTATGTTTTCCCTGAAACCATAAACAGTCCCTAAAGCCAACACAAAGCTCACTCTGCAGTGTTGCACCGAGATAAGAGATAAGATCCCACTGACAAGCACCAGCCAAGGTAGCCACCAGCCCCTCCTGTGCTTTACAAGCCTCGCTCTGCACAAGGCTACAATGTGACTCCTTCATCTCTGATTGACTTTGCATGTCTCCCTCACGTGGGACAGGGTGCTTCCCTTAGATATCTGTGCAATCTTGAGCACAACTATGCTTTGTGGTGTTGGAGTGCTCCTGCACACCAAACGTGTAGTAATAACAAAGCAAGCTTGGGAGAATACACTACATGTCACTCCCGTGATATCCAGAAATCTACTTTCTTCTCTGTCTTGCTACATCCTTGGGAACTGCTGGGCTTAACATCCAGAAAACATGCTGTAAATTTCTGTCTAAAGTGAAAGCACTAGGGGAAGCCATGGGAAGTTATAGCTGGAAAGATGTTAGAATTGTTTAGGGCTTGATTTTCCAAGATGCTCAGCTCTTCCTTCCCTTCCTGGTATTATTGAAATCAATGGGTATTTTTTTGAAAATCAAAGCTGAGTTAATGACTAAGGGTTTTTAAAAGATGGAGCAGTTGAAGCAGTGATTACTGGGGCAAGAGGAAATCTCCTGCAGGTATTAGTCTTACAGGACGGCATGCCAAAGGTTACTATGGCGCTTGCGATGTGGAACGATGATGAAATACTATGGGAAAAGCAAGTCCCCCAGCTACAATGTATGCATTTGGTGGTCATGGCTATGCACCACTTGTGATCAATGGGTGTAAAGTCAGGGTCAGGGCTGCAGCAGCCGGAGATGCTGGTGCTTTGCAATCTAGCCGGGCCCCAACCAAGGGGCTGAGTTTCCACAATTCATTTATCATAAACCAGCAATTTGCAAATGTTAGCACTTTTCCCACACATCATGAGCCCTGATGGACTTTTATAAAAGAGAGAGAGAGAGAGAGAGAGAAAGCAGGTGGGGGGAGGACAGAGAGAGAAGAAAACCAACGTAATTAACTAAAGTTCTCAGAATGGCTTTAATTGGGAAAATGTTACCTTTTTGGAAGTAATTGCTGTACAGGTTTTCATTTGTTTTCTATGTCTTGGGTTTTTTTTTTTACATTGGTTTCACATCAGTTAATTAGCCAGCTGTCTCTGTTGGTGGGGTTTTTCACCTCTCTCTTTTACCCTTATGGAACGATTTTCCACTTTGCTTGACTCAGGCGATCATTAAAATTTGAATACCTGCATTAATTTGGTTATTGCACTGCTTTTAAATTAAATGCCTCTAAAGGGAAGAGGTTACAAAGAAGGATAAATTGTAAACAAAGCTTGAAAACATAAGAGAGTAAGAGTGTGCAAAACTCCAGTTGTGCAGATGCTCACAGTGATGCTCACAGGAGTCCCTGACAGGTATCACCAGCCAGTGAGAAAGTCCTGCTCGGGGTCTGGCCTGTCTACTGTCTCTAAATAGGTAGATGTGGCTGTAAGAATGAAATCTATGGATAGAATAAGGAACAAGAGTTGACACTTTTCTCTTATATCAATAATAACAATACCTTAACATGATTTTCCAGGTGTCTTTTCTCTCTAGGCTCGTATTCCTCTTCCTAGAGTGGGCAATAACAGCGGTTTCGATGACAGGGATAAAACATTCAGAGCTGTGATTATCAGATTTTCTCCTAGCATTTTAGAAGGGAGTTGTTCCTCTCACTGAGAGAAAGAATCAGAGGGATTAGATCGCTTTGAATTGTTTCTCCTACCTCGTGAAATCTTGCTGGCTCATCTACCTGTCTGTATCCATATCCCACTGCCTCATGCTAATTATCAGATCAGCACAAGTCTGGTTTGCAGTTCTCAAGAGATTTCTCCTCTGATGCTTTTCTCTCTTCTTGGCTAACCTCATAAAACTTCAGTAGCTTTTCCTTCTCATCTACCATGTGCTTCAAAGAGCACAACTATTGCTGATAGGAACAGCTGTGGTTTTCCAGCTCATAGATGCAATGCCGGCAGAACCTATTAGAAAAAAGGGGAAGAGGCTGGGGGGAAAATACCCTCAGTATGTCAGATCCATCTATTAACCTAGTAAGAAATTTCTTCTTCTAAGAACCCTAAAGAGCCATCTTGGGTTGGTGGTGATGTCATAGCCAAGTTATGTCCTTAGGGCTATGATGCCCTGAAGACCTTGAAGGCACTGTAAATTTGTATGTCAGTATTCCTTATCATTTGCTTCTTCCATTTTTTACCAAACTGCTCAGGAGAGCCCAGGTTTTACCCTCTTAACCTCTTCCATAGGTGCTGGCTATCACAAAGCTAACCTTTTCCAAGAAACTGAACCCTGCAATGTGTAGCTTAACACTGAACTGAAATAAAATGGGTTCTTAAGAAGAAATGCAGTTCATATTCCTGTGTGAATATACAAGAGCAAAGCAGTGTCTCTGTGGAAACTTTGCAAAAATTGTATCTCCTTCAGTATCAACTGCTCTCCTCAACTCCTTCAAAAGCTGTGAAGATGAAATGTGGGAGATGCCTACAGGAAAAGGAGCTGAGGTCTAGTGTTAACTAGATAAATACCTCAGAAATAGTCTGTAGGTGATGTAACAGAACTGTTTCGGCACATGTTTGTTAGGATGTTTTAGGCAGAGCTGATCCTGATTTGGAACAGAGACATCAAACCAAGCAGCCTCCTGAGGACCATATGCCCTCCCTTTTTTCCTGGGGTCCAAACCCATTATCACTAGACTAATATAAGTATTCACAGCATCCAACACAAGGCATGTAACTGTCAACACTGATCAAGTCAACTATGCTGATCAAGTCTGCTGACTTCTGCTTTGAATAATCCTCTAGAAAGGCTCTGATCAGTAAAGAATGGCATCCAAGGAGGACTGATGGCCAGATTAGGGCAGCAGACCCACAAAATGTCAGTGTCTTAAAACAGCTGTTAGTATTAGGTGAAGTAACAGGCTGCACTTGCTGGCCTTGGGCAGTCTTCCTGGTGGCCTGGCATAGCAGAAGCAGAGACCTGCCAGGCTTGCAAACCTCATAATCCCCAGCAGAAAAGAACTTGTGAAGCTTGACCACTTTGTCACATTTTTCACCTTCAATTTAGTATTATAAATCTCACACAGTGTCCCTTCAGGGTGCAAAGTATCATGCAGTTTTCTTCAGCCTCCTTCCCCAAACATACAGTGTGGGGTTTCTCTCATTTCCAAGCCTGCAGCGTGTGCATTTCCTAGCCAGCCTCTGCAGTCGGAAGGGCTCAGAGCAAACACATCTTGCAAAATTGTGATCAACAACCCAAAACACGGAGGCAGCAGATAAAACCTCAAAAACTGGTGACAGTAATGTTTCTTTGCAAATCATTGGAGCTGCAAGAGTCTCACAACCAAACCTCTCTTGCCAATCAGTGCCCGTGGGGGTACCTCACATTAACATGGTGCTGAAGCATCTTCCCCACCTCCTTTCCAGCTCAGGCAATGGCCCGAGGTGATGCTGGGTGTGAAATGAACCCCTATCACATAGTAGCTGAGCAATGCATATCTCTTAGTGCATTTTGTTTCCTTTAACATATTTCTTTCTCTTTTTTTCATGACCTGCTGCCAAAATCCTTTTGCTAATGTTTCTGCCACCATCAATGCCATGCAAGAAAAGTGTCTTTGTTAACACATTTAGGGCCTGCTTTTAATTTCTACAGTATTCCCTTTAATAACAATGTCTAATTAAAACATCTGTTAAAAAGTCTGTAACATTAACTTTACAGGGAGAATTTAATAGAATTATATTTGAATTGCAGCCATTTAACGGGTTTCCTAATTAGGCTGTTGAGTTTTTATTTTTTTTAACAAAAACATTACACAAATTAAAATCAGGCCCAGTTTTTTATTATTATTATTACAACACAGAGCATGGTCAAAAAAAAAAAAAAAAGAAAATAAAAAGGCAGGCAGTATGTGCTGGTGTGTGAAGGGTGAAAAAACCCAGTGTAGCAGCCAGTGACTGAAACACTAAAATGCATAAAATGAAACAAATAAGAGATGGGATTTGAAAGGAGGAGAGGACCAAGAGATAAGTAGGGGAGAAAAAAAAACCCTCTGGCCTTTTATTTGCATGCTTGTCTCAAATGAATCCCTGTGAATGTCTCCCCATTTATCTGCCCCCAGCCCCTACCACATTTCTCTTTCCCCTAGATGTCACTTGTTTGGATCTTGTCTCCATTCAGAAGGAAAGAAGGAAGGAAGCTTGGAAAAAAAAATATTTATTTGTGTTTGCTCATATTTCAGAAACTTGGATAGATTTGTAACTAGATAGACTGGGATCTTCTGCAGGTCTTTTAATAATACTCAGCTTTTTACATAGAACTTTCCATCCATTCACTGATTGATTTGCACAATGTACAAAAAACACATCAGTTTTGGTGCTTTCAGTAAAAGCTGCATTCTTGGGCTTTCAAAGGTAGGATTTCCAAATTAGTTTTAAATATAAGGAACCACAGATTGAAACTTTAGTTGATGAGGAGACAGATTTTCCTGTTGATAGGAAAACCTTTGCTGTTAATTTCTTTCTTTGTTCCAAACCAAAATGAAAACTAACAAGAATAAAAATAGATGTACACTATGAAGAAAATTGATAGTAATTGTTTTAAAATCACATACTGTAACTCTGAATTTGTTCAGACTGGGATAAGGTATCTCTCAACTGAAACTATACCCTTCCCAGAAAAGAGTGTTGATTTTCCAGGGAGACAGGATCATTTTTGTGTTCAGAAGAAAACAATACAGTTTCCCTCTTCAGTGTAAATATTTCATGTGGCTCTCAACAGATGCTAAAGTTAGTGCCTGTGGAAACATCTTGGGTGAAATTCTGGCCTCTGAGTTGTCAGTGATAAAACTCTTTATTGACTTCAGTAAGGCCAAGACTTCATCTTTTGTCTTTAAATTGAACTTAAAGTTGTAGCAATCACTGGCAAGGGGAAACTCACTTCAAAGGAAGGCTCTGACAGTTGGACACTTATCTCCCACTGATCTAAACTATAGCAATCTCTGTTTGTTTCCCAAGCTAAGTTAGAAATCCCATAGAGCAAGTTCATCAAAATAGTTCTTTTGTTCTTCTAATTTCCAGCAAATTCCATGAAGAACACAACTTCCCTCAAGGAGTTTTGAGTATGGCACAGGTCAACCCCAGACAGAAAAAGCAAGTTCAGTGGGAAAAAATAACAACAAAATGTTCACAACAAAGATTAAGAAATGCATTAGCATTCTTCATAGAACCAGGACACTGGTGATGCCTTTGATCTCTTCTTTGCTGTACTGCATTGCTTTTGTAGCTTTTGGATCTGTATTGTAAAGTTACAGGCTCTTCAGGGCTTGTGGCAACCATGTGAAAGGAATTATCTGGACAAGGCAAGAAGCTGAACTAGACTTCAATGTAAATACCAGATCCAGAGCCCAGATGATGGAACGTATTTCCTACAATGACACGAAGCAAGTCACTCAGCTCCTACAATCTCTTACAAAGTCCCTCAGAGGTCATTCTCAAAAAATATCTTTTTTCACAAAGATTGGCATTTGTAGAGTGATTTGTAGGGTGCTTCTTGGCAAACACTTGCAGTCACCAGGACTCTGTGAATGTACCATCCAAGAATGAGCTCCAGGCAGATTTGTAGTATAAAGTTGTACACAGGAGTTACCACAGGACCATGGTCAATGTGTTTTCCATCTACTTAAAGCCTAAAGGAATAAAGCTGTTTTGGAACAAATCCTCAAGAATCTGCTTGGATGTTGGTGGGGAGAGGACATTTTGGTAGTTTCAAATGGCATTACACATTTGTGGAGTGGAAATTACAGTTCAGTGTGTGGGCATACTTGATTGGACAATCTTTCAGTTGATGGGTTCTTCTGTTCAATTACTATTAAAATTCATCAAATGGAACAGAGTGGTTTTAATGCCCGTAATTGTTGTACAAAATGCTCTGTAATTGGTCTTACAAATGAAGCTGAAGAGCAAGATCAAACTCCATTGAAAATGAATCTGTCTTTCCACTGAAAAGTTCAAGAGTCACTTCTAAAATCCATTTCACGGGGAAGTGTTTAGCCAATTCCAATTCTGGTTCATTTTGTGTGGCAGTTTTTATGTGCTATTTTGGCCTCTCATATGCAAATGAAAACACCAACTCTTGAACTTGGTTCCACTTCTCCTGCAGGCAGTCAGCAAGGGGCAAGCTTTCAAAGCCACCTCAGGTGCATTTTGGGTGATACAGGAAGTCTGGCAGTGGAGTGATGTGAGGTGAGGAGCCTGCAGTCTATGTCATGCTGGTTTTGGTAGAGGAGCCAGTTTTAACAAGCCTTACCAACCTCTACCTTGTGAGGTTTTTTTGCAGATGAGAAGGAGTTATTTTTTATCTGGGCAGCTGGAAGGAGAGGCAATCTGAGAGATAGGGAGAATGAGCAAAAGGTAAGAATTTCTAATGCTACTTCAGTCATCAAAACAGCATAAGCTGGAACAACACTGTTATTCAAGGACATGGGAAAGCAAGCAGGACATTTAGGGCATTGGTTTAACTTGGTGCTCCACAAAGAATCTGTTGAACCATGGCTCAGAAGTATCTAAAATTTTCACTAAAATGTTTTCCTGAATGGCAAGAGGTTTCCCCAAATGTGCACAACACAGATGCCAGTCTAGAAGGCTGTCACTCAGTTCCTCAGTGTCACTGACCTTTCTCCTTCTATCCCCCTTTTTCCAGCTGTAAGGTGTACTCAGGGGGCATTATGAGTGTCACACAGTTACTGGAGGGGCTGTTTGTCCTCTCTGTGTTAGGTACTGGTATGATGGGAGCATGTAGCAACCAGATTGCTTGGGTTCTCACTGGGGCTCTTTGACCTACCTGCCCTCATATATAGCATTTGGTATGAGTTTGTGCCTCCTAGCAGTGGCCGAATTAAAGATTCCCCAGTCATGATGGATTTAACCACTGAACCCAGCAAGTCAGGAACTGATATTTAATTCTGTTTTTCAACTCTTTAAAGACTCCAGACAAAAACTTATCTCTGGCACCTCTCCAAAGCCCCTTTGCCTCTTCCCCTAGCACTTACCCCAACTGAAATCTTCCTGGTTTTCACCATCAGTTCTAGAAAATGCATCTTATTGTTCATGCTGCTTCTGTCTGGTCTTTTGTCCATTGTTTGTTCTCAAAGAATTATAAACAGAGCTCAGAGGGGATCGCTCCTTTTTGCACTGTAAGTTAAGAGCTTTCTGTGGTACCTCCTCCAATGAAATGAATGGAGAGAAGCAAATCAGAGCTTAAACTGAGAAAGAAAAAAAAAGCTACATACTACTGTCCCAAGCCCACTTAAAAGACACAAATCCCTCTCTGTGCTCCTGATTGTTACCAGGATGTGCTATTCATGTAGACACACACTGCCTCTGTCATCATTAAGCTGCTGAGGGTGTGAGTGAAAGAAACTCAGTACAGCAGCTCCTGGAGAGAGCAGAGAAATGGTGCAAAAGCACGGGGTGGGGGTGGGGGTGGGGGTGTGTGTGTGTGTGTGTGTGTGTATGTGTATTCCTACCTGCCTGCAAGCAGGTAGGCTACAGTAAAACAACTGATTCTAATTAAACTGCAAATGTAAATAAAAAGAGCAGAATTTCAGATTACATCCAACAAAATTAAGGAAAGGTCATGTCCAAGACTGCATTTTGTAAAACCTACCAGCTCTTGTTTATTAAATGTGATTGCTTCGCACACACTCAGCACTAATTGGATTGCAAGTTGCAGGAACACAATAGAGGAAGGTGAAAACCACTCCGTTTGGCATCAGTTTTGTCCTAAAACAATTTGTTAGTCAGTATCTTGACCTTTTCTTCCCCACAAAATATCAGAACAAAGCACCTTGAGGTTTTTTTGTTTGGATATTTGTTGCACATAAGCAATTGCAGTGTGATCTCATCCTCTGATACCATCTCTGAGATGTGTTTGTGTGCATCTGTGTGTGCATGTATGTCGAGGAAATGTCTGTGAAACTGCAGGAAAGGTCCTAATTGCAATTAAACCTAGGTTCCTCACCTTCCTCCACATGCATATGCTCTTGCTTACGTAGACTAATCTGTTCAGGTTTATGTTTTAAGTCATCCAATGAAACAACAGTGAAAACCACTGTTACACTGCCAAGAACCAGCAATTTAAAGCTGTCCTTATTTTAAGGAAGGTACAGCAGAGATTTACCTTTGAATGGCACATTTGGGGAGGTTGCAAAGCTTTGGGTAGAGTGGCCTGACCTGATGCTAAGTGGTGCAAAAGACACTTCTTTGCTCACCTAGTCACTACAGGAAGGAGCAGGAAAGAGGAGCAAAACTCAGCGTAGCAGTGCAGGAAGGTATTTCTGCCTCTGCCTCACCTACCTTTTAGTCATTGGACATGGCAGTAGAGCAGAAAGCAGGATCCTCAGGGCCATGGCTGCTTTTATCTTTGCCAATCCCCCAGTGTTTTGTGTGGCTCAGCACTGAGTGTCAGCTGGTTTGATGAGAGACACCCACACACCCTTATTGTCAAATATCAGCACCCTTTCATCTCCTCTGCCAAGGGATGCTGTCCCCTATGTTCTCTTTGTCTTTCAGCAGAGGGTTTCCTTGTCCTCAGTCCCTCCCCCTCGGCTTCCACAAGCTGGAAAAGACAAAAAAAAAAAAAAAAAAAAAAATCCTCAAAGCCTCAATAGCTGAAGGTGGGTGTAGAAAAGAGTTGGCAAGAAAAATCAGACTTAGTCATTGTTGGAGCTGATCAGTGCTTAGAGCCAAATGCATCCCATCCCCTGGCTGGCTAAGTGGCACTGAAAACTTTCTTTTGCAGGGTGAAACCTGCCTAGAAAGGGCAGATTTCCCCATCAGCGTGGCTCCTTGCACTGAGTAGGGCTGTGCTGCTCCAGGGATCTGTTGCAGAAGCTGGGATGGAGCAAGGTCCATGCAGGGACCTGCTGGTGCAGTGGGAGTTCCCCATGTCCCTTTTGACTGCACAAACAGTGCTGGCAGCTTTCTACCAGTCAAAACAGTGCAGGTAAAAAGTTGTTGGTGTTTGTATAAGTCTCAGTCTCACTATAGGGAGAATATGTTTTTTTAAATGGCACACTGAATGCAAAGTGAATCTACAGGCAGGGCTGGGAATTAGTGCACAGGAAAAGCCATGGAAAACACAGAGTTTTAACAACAGAATTTGCAGCCTAAAGTAGTGAACATTTTTTTACCATGAAAATCAAGACATTTTGTTTCATTTCAACCAAAGGCATTCCATATCTTGGTGAGGAAACACCCCATCTCTGTGGCGAGGGAATCTTGTCATGAAAGGTATGATTTAATTGAAATCCAGTGTTCTGTGGAAACCATTTGACTGCAATTTTAGGTTTGCTAGTCATTTCTTCTAGTTCATTAAATCATGTGTCTCTTTCTAGTCACAAATAGTTCATACTTCTATTTATCCATTAATTAAAATTATCCCTGGTTTCCTTCAGCAATTAATTGTTTCTACAAAAAAAAAAGTGAGTATCTCACCTTCCTGAATCAGAAGTCAGACAGCTGCTCTGGTCAGGCAGCAGCACTTATTTTCTGTTTCTCACATAACTAAACAAGAAGCTGAGAATTGCTTTAGCTGGAATTGGAAAGGGTATTGCAGTTTATCGTATGGAATAGACTCCTAACTGAAATGCTGGTGATATAAATGAGAAGATGAATAACTAGTTTTGGATGCACCTTCAAAGTTAAACAAAAATTACAGAGCAATTTGAGTCTATTTTAATCACAATAACAACAAAAGAAGGCAGATTTAGGTGTTTAGTGGGGAGTTTTGGGGAAAACGGGTATTGCTAGAAACAGTTTCTAAGATCAATTGACTTGAATAACACTCTGGGGCACAGAGAACAGAGAGAGGTAATGTCTGAGTATAATAAATCAAATATCTTATGGCATTTTAGGCATTCTTTCCTTTCCTAGACACTGCTTTTAGTTTTCAGAAATATGAACAATTCCAGGCAAGCAGAGAATAGCCTGTTCATTTCCCCCGTGTGATGAATAGTTGCATGTTAGCCTGCTCATTTAATGACAGCTATATATAGTGTGTATAATAAATCAGACTCCAGGACACAAATGCCTTCTGTTTACCTTTGAAATACTACTTTTTTTTTCCCTGAGAATCTTGATTTTTGCAAAAGTCCAATGTATCCACCTCAAGTACAGGGATCTGAACAACTAATTGACTGAAGGTTTTTGCTCAGGAAGATCCCTAGTCTTCCCAAAACTGCCTGATACCCCAAGACCCCGAGTGCCTTGCAGGATCAAAGCCCACACAGGCTGGGAAAAATGAATTCAGCCTGGTGCATGCAGTGAAGAAGAAGTCTCAGGCTGAGCTTTGCATGAAAAGTCTCATTTTAATCAGAGATCTCAGTCAATTAGTTTGATTATTGCATTATAAACACTTGTCAACTTTTATAATATGTGCTTTTGAAATACGAGGCCTGAACTCATCAGCCCCCAAAATAGCATATTTTAAACATGAAGTACACTATGACTTCTCTGTACAATAATTAACCAACTAGAGCTTCTAAACATATTGCTTCACATATATATGCTGCTATTCTTTGTCAGGTGAAAATATCTGATGCTTGTAAAAGATCTGAAATGTTTCAGTGCTAAGAAAGTACAAAAATTCCCTTTCAGTTGAATATTAGCAATTTTACCTGGGCTGGCAGATGCAAGTTTCAAGTCATTCTCTACCATCCTAAACTACACCTACCACTTCCCAGAGAGTTGGTATAGCACGAAAAAGATGATCTGATGTCCCACCTCCAGGATGAGAAATTCATGAGGTGGATTTCTGCTCTGGCTCAGCCTCCAAAGTATTCTTCTCCAGGGAAGAAAAAGGGCAATTTCTATATTTTATTTTATTTTGGGAAAACTTTTTATGTAGTGTAAAGTATTGAGAGCTGCTGAAAGACATACAGATTATGTCTGCTTTTATAGCCGTGGAGTCACTCAAATGCCTTTGTCTCCATTTCGTTGTTTGGCATACATCACTTATTGTGCATATGTTTTCAGATGGAAATGCTGAATTAGACTATGGTAAAATGGATAATGCAGCCCTAATTCTAGCATGAGCTAATAAGAAAACAGCAATGAATCTACTGTTGCAGATTGAAGTACATGCATTTCATATTATTACTCAAGGCTTGTCTCTCCGATTAGATGATTGCATAACCTTAATATTATAAATCTTGCATGATGCGAATTGTTCAGCTGTAACCATAATCAGTTTTTACTAAGGTGGCGTTTCTGTCATCTTGTTAAACACAAACATTATATATGCTCTAGTCATAATTTTGTAACAATTGCTTTTAGCAGGAGACGCCTTTGTCAGGCAGGAGATGCAGTTTAGCCCAGATAGGCAGGGAGAGTACTTAAGATGCTCATAATGCCAGTATTTCCTTCAGTAAATATCGCTTTGTAGATCCTTTAATTTTCTGAGTGGAAATTTCTCTTCAGAAGAAATGGGAAACTTGCAAGCTTTTAGGCAGAACCTTCTAAAAGCCACTTTTCAGATCTTCCAAGAACCAAGTTTATTTAATCAAGTGAAAATGGTCACACGCTTCAAAGAAATTGCAGCACACCATGGGCCTTCTCAAGTGCCACTGCTCAGCTCTGAGCTCCCACTTATTTCAACCCAATTTTCCAGAGAGGAAACGTGGCCAAGCTCCCAGTGTGTAAATTACCAAAGGCATGGCTTTATGGAGAACACCTGCTGTCACCAGCATTTAAGGGTTTAAGACTCACCATATAAACCTCAGCGAGGTTCTCTTCTCCCATCAATTCACCAGGGATTGATGCAGTTAAAAGTCACAACCAGGATATAAATTACAAGGCATAACATGGGAAGATGTGAATATGTTGCAGTGCTGTCCTTTGTGCAGATCTCAGGAATTATTTATTCCATCTTATCTTCTCAACAAATTTATTAGCTTCATCAGATGTCCTGTAGAAAAAGAAAAGAAAAACCCTAAGGATTTAGGTTTTTACCTGCCTTGGTCAGGTAATGGACATTTTTGTTGCCTTTGCTATAGAACTTGTGTTGAGAAAGTCCTTAACAAAGAGGAACACATTGAAGAGATACAAGTAGTACTAGTGCTTCCACATGCCCTCACGTGTAAGAAGCTCGGAAACTGCATAATCAGGGAAATGGGACCATGAAACAGGAGCTGGTTCACTTCTCTGGCTCTACAACAAACCTAATCAAGGGAAGGTCCTTGTGGGTTTTAATTGCAGCAGAATTGTCCCTTTACTCAATAATTTTATATTCAAAATTACACCTTAGGTCTACTGTAACAGCTAAACCCAAATCGGTCTGTGGACTTGATTTTCTGGTAGGCGAGATAAAACAATCAATTGCAATGGTCTGCTCTTTGGAGATTAAGAATCTTGCATTCCTGCAACAGCTCCTGGCATGTTTATTGAAGTGGAAAGGACAATGCTTTGTAAAGTGGGCATCCTCTGGTGAGACATGGACGTTGAGGGAAATACCAGAAGTACAAGATTTGTCTGCTCAGTCCTACAGATCAGAGCTGAGATGGGAAGTCACTCCCAGTGCTCTCTGACCACTCACAGCCCAACACAAGGCAGGACCATCAAAATTTCACACATACTCCATACCCACAAGCAGTTCCCAAACCACTTGTGAGAATCGGTTGCTTGTCTGGCAGCTGTCTGCCCTCTGCCTGTATCTTGTGTTACATTAAGACTTACAGTGTCTTATTGGGGAGTTACTAGCAATGGCTTCATTTTATGGTCCAGAAAATCACCTGCAGCAAACTTTTGCTCCCAAGCTCACAAAAACACTGGACAAGTGCAGTCTCAGACCTTGAGGTCCATCCTTAGGACTTAATGGGCATCTAGGAGTTGACTCCATGAAGACAAGAGAAGGATGGCTTAAGGGGCAACTCATCCTGCAGGAAAGCCCATCCAGCCATTATCCACAGTGCTCTGCTTGCTGCTTTACTATGCTGAAACTCTGACTGACACTGGAGAGGATTTCTCACATGGTTGGGAGGGAAAAATAGTTTTTAATATCAGTTTTTTAAAAAAAGAATATATGGCCCCTATAAACTGTTAAACTTCACTTTATTGATCATAAATCTGTGTTTTGCTCAATGCAAAAGTTTTTCATCTTCCACAGAAAAATGCTGAAACAGCTACAAATGTCAAAAACACAAAGTTTTCTCTCCTGGACAATTTATATGGAAGTTATTGGATTTTTTTTGTTGTTGTTTAAAAGCACTCTTACCACACTAAGCTCGCCCACTGGGTTAGGAGTAATTGCCTTTCATTGCCAAGCTTTGTTCCTACCCGTCTCTGATAGGAAGAGACTCGAAAAATAAAGCAAGGGTGTTAGCTTCTTCTACATACTGCTGGGGACAGAAGGGCTACATTGGATAAGAAATCCAAGCAATGGGAATAAGACCTCAATAATACCAGAGAAGAAGATATTCCATTGCAAAGCTGCTGTAAGACAGGGCATAGGCAGCAAAAGTGCTACAGAGTTGAGCAGGGGGCTCACCTCACATCCCAAGGTCTACCCCCAAATACAATGGCTGCTGCCATTGCAGGATGGCCAGGCCAGGTCTCCTGGGGACATTTCTGGGAGTTCATGAGGCCCTGGGGTTCATTCCCCTGCTCTGTGAGCATGGTAATGGCCCCAGCTGTGTCCCAGTCTCTCTGCCTACAAGAGGGACAATGCACCTTGGGATCAGCGGATTAACAACCCTGCCTTGGTATTAATGATCTGCAAAAGCTGCCAAGGTGTAGAGCAGGGCAAAGAAATCTTGATTTATTAATGGCAATGGAGAAAACTGGAATGAAAAAGTGGAGAATTCCAGACCAGCCAAGGGTGGTATTAAGACAGGGAGATTTACCCTATTGTAGCATGCATTTAAAATGGGTCATTTTAGCTAAGGAACCTGTGTGCTAGCACATTTAATATATTTGGTCTCCTGAGACTGGTTTTTTTTTATATATCAAAGCCCATTCAGGGAGATGAATAACAGGAGAAAGGATATTTTTTTCTTTGCATCCAACTGTCTAAATTACAAGAATTGTGCTTTTTCCCTCATAACCTGGAAGCCCTTTTTTTCTGCTTGTTCTCCATCATGTGGTACAGCAAGTCTCCGTGCTCCCCTACGATGGTCAGCATCTCCACAGAGATAATGGACTGCATCATCACCTGGATGCAATGTTTCTCTTTGGTCATAAATCACGATGGGAATACAGTAAACAAAAGCCATGAAATATGAACCCGCATAAATAAAGGAAGGGAAGGACTGCGAATTGTCTGGGGAAATCTGTGCAAAGAAAGGGAGGAGGAGAGACTTGTGCTGTTGGAGGAACCACAACAAATATACATCCTGATTTTAAAGTTAAACTGTTACTATAATTATTTCAGATTGGCCCCCCTCTTGTGTCTGGCAGGATGAGGCTTTGTTCTCCTTTCCGTTAATTTCATGTGCTTTCTGTTCCTCTTGGGCTTTATTTCTGTCCTTTTCCCACTTCTAGTAATCATGTCTACAAATACCCTTGTTATTTCAACATCCCTCCCAGCACACACAATCCCCAGCTCTTGGATAATTTCTTCTTCTGCCTCTCTTCTGTTAAACTCACACACTTCTTGGTACCAATCTGAGGAGCCTAAACAGCTCCTACAGTGAAAAACACAGGTCAGTCTAAGTCACGGGGTTTAGCTCTCATCTTATTCAAAAGGTGGGGACCAAGTATGTCTGCACGTTTAATAACACTTGATTTTAAATCATCCTTCACAACTGCCAAGCCCTCACCAATATGATCAAATCTATAGGTTTGGAGACATGATGAAGGACACAAAATTTAGCAGATTGCCCTTTCAGGAACTGAAATGGAGAGAAAAAAGCACGTGTCGAAACATTTAAAGAATTAATAGACTAAGGATGGGAATCCTTAGAGCTAAAACTTTACTTTAATATCGTAGACAGAATTTCACCCTTTATGTCTATTGAAATGAGGGTAAAGGGGAGGAATCTGTATTGCTTTGTTTTACATCTATAACTGGAGCAAACCTGTGTGTCCATTCCATTGTGGAAACAGCTCTGTTTTGCTCATCATTGTTGCAGACATACCAGGTAAATATGCATGATACAACTTAGAAAAACTTATTTTCACTGGATTTTGGTTTCTTCTTATGGACACAATTACACATTCACATAGGTACCAATATTTAGGACTTGACAAACTCCCACTTTCAGTAGTTTGTTGAATGTTCAGTTCACTTTCCACCTAATGAACTAAGCCACCTACCAGGATTTTTAATATGGGTGTAAATGTATTTTCTAAAACAACATATGTCTATCTGTTTGATGACATGTACGTATTAGAAGATAGGATAAAATAAACAGAACATGGACCTTGATTTGAACCGCCTTTAAGCAGTACAGGTAGAACTGTGTTTCTTTTGGATCAGCTGCTTTGCTTTAGCTTTGCAGTGCAGTTAATAAAAGCTGCAGCCTTCTTTCTCAGAGCTTATAAATTTAGCAGAAATAAAAGGAACTAAGGAGTCTGACAACTAAGTGAAGCTTATAAATGCCACTGAAAGCCTCTGGGGCCCCAGCTCCTGGGGAGTATATCAGAGTCCTTGCAGAGTTTATAAATTTGCTTATTTACTGGCAGGTTTCTCTCCTGACCATAAAAACCATAGGTCAGACAGTGTTACTAGATGGGGAACATGAGGCCTAGTGTTCATTTAACTCCAACTTCTTCTTACATAAGCCTGCGTAGCTCATCAGTAAAGCTTGGCCTGTAGTGCTGGAGTCCATCACAGGAAAAGTATCTGCAGCTCCTGGCTTGATGTAGTACTGATCCCCTGGAGAAGTTAGCTTCTGGCTCCTGTTCAGGTTCTGTCTGCATCTCTCTTCACACTTTACAATCTGGAGAACGCTGCCAGTTAGCTCAGGTGGGATTGCCTTGGGGTCAATATTTTAGAAGTGCATAAGTCAGCCAAGCCGCCTCTCAGCAGAGGACAAGCAGGACTGGTCCTCAGGGCCATGTCCCTTCTGTCGTTCCCCACTGCCTGGGCTAGTTCCCAGACCCCCAGGGCATGAACTGAAACTGCTGTTTGTTTCCCCTCTTGGAACCTATCACCATCTTAACTTCAGGGAATGTGGGCTCATGAATAGACCATTTTGTTTGTAAGAACCTAATAAGCCTTCCACCAACTTTGTGCTCCTGTCTGTTGCTGTAGACAGGTGTCTACCTGGCAGGAGGAGAAGGAAACATCATGATCACACTTGGTTTCATAGAATCATAGAATGATAGGGTTGGAAGGGACCTTTAGAGATCATCTAGTCCGAGTCCCCTGCAGAAGCAGGTTCACCTAGATCAGGTCCCATAGGAACATGTCCAGGCAGGTCTTGAAGATCTCCAAAGAAGGAGACTCCACAACCTCTCTGGGCAGCCTGTTCCACTGCTCCCTCACCCTCACAGTGTTCTTCTAAGGGTCCCAGTCCCAGCTCCATTTCACTCACCCTCTTCCTGACAAGCTGCTTTAATGGATAGGCAGTGGCCTTCAGTAGAGGGGCTAAATTTAAAACTTTCCTATGCTTCTCTTGTCAAAGTTAAAAGCTTTTCATGTCTGTGTTAATGTTTCTTTTTTTTTTCCCCCTGTCTGCTGGCACCAATGACAAATACTACATCTTGCATTGAGTAACAGTATATTGAATGGCTGGCAGAGGCAGAATACGGCACCTGTAATTTATCTCCGGGAGTTTGGGCTGGATGACACTGCTGGGAACAGACAGAGGCTCTGAGCTGTCACCTGATTACTAATTCTAGGATTTCTCCTCGGAGAGTGAGAAGGAGTGAGCTAGGATGAAGGGTACAAAAAGCAAATCAATAAACAGGTTAGTGTTTGCATCATTATTAACACTCTGGCTGTCAACACACCCATTGAAACTATCGCTCAGGGCAGCCTCAGATTTAATGGTCAGTGTAACAGATTTACTGTAAATGTTAGCTAAGGCAGAGTGGGAGGGGGGAACTCATTGACAAATAACAGAGATTTCAGTGGGATGCATGAAGCCGTTTATGTGTGTGCATAAATAACAGCGATCGCTGGCCCAGGCGGGTGGCTAGCTGCAGTATTTCTTCCTGCAGGACTGCAGTGTAGCCTTCTGCATCCCTCTGCATCCCCTTCCCTCCCCAGCCCCTGCCTCCCTCCTCTCTCAGGCAACAGACACACATCATTAAATCACCAAGGAGTTTTGATCTTGGGAACCCATCAGAAACTCCTTAATAGCCTGGGGAAAAGAGGGAAAAGAACGGTGATGTTGCTATCTTCACACCATACCAGCCTGTGATGGGGAGAAAAACCTTTAAATTAAGTTGAATTTTATTGTCTTTACCCAGCTGATGGGCTCCTGTCGTTTTCCCTCCTCCATGGACAAAGTAATATCTGCAGAGGTTTCTTAGGAAACCTCTCAGCATTGCCCCTTTCCCGGTGATCTGTCCTCACACTTTCCACAAGCAACACACAACCAAGCAGCTCTGAGCAATATAAATGAAGGCACAATTGAGTGTCTCTGCTTAAATTACTGATGAAATGATAAATCTGTTGCACAGTAAATTGGCTGAAGACAAATCTTTCTGAGTCCTGTCGGTGCTGCCACTTTTTCAAATGAAAACTCTCATAAAGAAATTAAACTGGTTAAAATGAAAGGCAACTAAATTCAAGGAGCTTTTGCAGTGGAGGGTTTCCCAGATTGCACTGTCATCTCTAACACTCTGCTGCTTTACTTTCTTGTTTTAAATGGTCCCCACATGTATATTTATAATAGTGCATCAATCTCCACATAAAGGTTTTCACTCATTGCTGCTGCCAGGAGCAGAAAAGACCTGGAGGTTGAAGCCTCAAAGTGTTGGGATGCACCTGCCACGTTTAGCTCTCTTTGATTCACAGGCAACACATCACCACAGAGGTTTGAGGATAATGGCAAAAATACAAAATGTTGGAGCTTAGTGCTTTGATATTGCCAAAATACATCTTCATCTCCTGCCTTCCAGGCAGACTCCTCACCACTTGCCTTGCTCTGTGCAACCTCAGAAAGTGTGGTTTTGTACAAAGGATTAAATCTCCTGTGCTCCAGGATGAAAGTCTTTGCTGGGAGTGCCCACCCCAGCTGAACTCTTCCCCCAGAGCACAGAGTCAGCATGGAATCAAAGATGCTTGAAAGCTTCTAACCATGTCCTAAAAACAATCCAGTAAAGCTACTTCAGTTGTCTCTCATAGAAAAGTTCCATTCAGAGCAGCTACAGAGTGAGACAGCAGAAACTCAGGGCAGAGTTTGAGACTAGTTGAGAGCTGTATCTCTGCAGGGCACAGACCAGTCAGCAGAGCCCAAAGAGGGTGTGAGTTTGGTTGCACAGGAGCAAGAGCTGTGCAACTGCCTCTCCTCCCCACTTGGGACTGTCCTAGCCTTCATTTAACTGCACAGCATCTCAAGATGCTTTTTCTGCTTATATGTCCTCACCAATGTTGATAAGCTCTGTCATTTGTGCAACTGGTCTTTAAACACACAATACTGTGGGGACAGGCTTCTCTCATCCTTTGTTTTCATTCTAAACAAGCCCAAGATGAAGCCCATGTAGCTTACAACATAGCTTCCTCAGTGCCCCTTCTGCCAGGGAGTCTCCTGTGCCAGGGGCAGAGGATTAACCCATTAGCACCAGAATCTCTGGGCTGGACCATGCACCGTTTGCCAGTGTCTTCCACATTTAGTAGCTTGCATCATTTGCCAGGACCCTAGTGCCTGCTCAGACTCAGTAGGAGTGGGCAGAAATCACAGGCTTGTTGGGACATAGGAAATGCAGGCAAGGCTCTACTTACAGTTTGTAAAAGCAAGTATTAAAACCCTCCAACATCTGGGTCACACTCCACCTATATGATGGATCTCTGTTCACATTACTTGATTTTGTTGCACTACATTGTGGTCGAACCCTGGGTCCCTTAACAGATCTGGTACCATAGCTCTGCGTGGGGGTAAATCCACTGCAGGGGGGACCTCAGATGGACATCACAAAAGTGCCTCTGAGGTAACCTGGGACTGTATCATCCACTCAAACTCCACTGCCAATGCCAAGCTCCTATCCAGAAAGCATGTCTAATTCATGCCATGAAGATGTCAGCTCGGTCTCCCAGGCTTCATGAGATTTGCTACTTTAGAAGTTCAAAAAACCAAATGCAGCAGCTGCAAACCCAGCATTAACGTGTTTAGGTTTGATTTTGTTTTCTAAAGGGATAGTGGCAAAGGAAAGCTCTGGCTCTGGAGCCTCTCTGTAGAGTTCTAACACCTCTAGAAGAGAGCAGCCCTGTGAATTCAGAGAGCCACTTGCTTTCTTTAATCTGCATCCTATTGACTGGAGGAAGAACAAACCTCCCTTGCAAGCCTTAATTGGAGCAAGTGGCCTCTGACGATTTTTGTTTAAACTGTAAAAGACGACTCCTCCCTGGTGGGAGATGTTCAGCAATCAAAATGAAGAGGAAAGAAAAAAAAACAACCTTTGCTGCACAAAGCTTGGCTATGTAGTAGATAATGTAGCAGAGAGCAGCCCTGGGAGCTGCTGAGATATTTGGACAAGGTGACCTCGCACAGAGCACATTAGCTGTACTATTGGCCTGTAAACTGTCTCACTGCTTTACACACCCGTATGGCCCACATATTGAAGGAGAAGATTAGCTTGATTATCAATGGGGGAATGAGGCAAACAATTACTTTCATTATTGAATATCCAATTAATTATTCAGGAGGCAAATCAATTATTCATATCTCATTTAAACTAGGAGGGGGAAGAAGTGTTGTCACTTGCCAGAGCTGTTCACAGTCTCTCGATACAGCAACAGTTCTGCTGCAACAGGGAGGAATGGTGTGGGAAGCAAAAGCTGTTCCCAAGATTATTTTCCCCAGGCTGCATTGCATCTACCTATGCACATTTAATGGCCCAGAGCAGTTCTCAAGAACTATGACAGTTTGGAGTGTTCTGCAGGGTCACCTCAGCCACAGTTATGGCTGTGTTTTTACTGTGATACAAAGCCCCTTCCAGGTCAGCACCAACAGGAGTTCAGAAGCCCGTGGGTATTAAGCCTGTGCCATGGGAGCACTGAGGCACTGAGGACTTGCAAGTATTTATTTGTTTTCATGTGAAAGAAAGAAAAAAAATATCCAGATCTCAAGAGGGACTCTCCTGGAGAACAGCAGGCTTGAGACTGTTTTTCAAAGCCTTATACCATCATACATAAACTTTACCAGCTAAATACCTATCTCTTGTTTCCCTCATTTGAATAATGGAAACTTTAAAAACCCAGACATTTTTCCCACCCTCTGGTTGCTTTTGCTGAGCCATCTCTGGAGGCAGGAATGGGTATGGTACACCTAGGCACAGCATCACACACAGTCTAGTCTGCATTCAGACAGCATCATCTCAGTGCTGCAGTGCCCAGGACAACCACTTGCCCTTTGCCACAGCCATGGGTTGGGCTCCCATCACACACACCAACAAACAACAGACTGGTGGGTTCAGAGCACCTGATGGCTGCAGTGTAGAGCAGTACAAGAGAAAGGGGAGAGAGAGACAAGATGAGGAAAGAAATACAGCCACCAAGAACAGATTCAGGGATATAACCAGAGTGGTAAACAATATGGAAAGGCCAAGGCCCAAAAACTCTGCTTTTCCATAAAACTGCCCAGGCAGGCAGAGACAGCTGGCTGCAACTGTTTGAAAAGCAGGGAAACAGAATCACAACTCGTGTGTGTCTGCGTGTGTCCAAGACAAATGGGTCCCTGGGACATTCAGTGTCTGGGAATACTCCTTGCCTCCTTGCACTCTCACACAGTCACTTGTCCTTGCTGCAGCCAAGACCCAGCCTTCCAGTATATCAATTTAATTTCTTTTTTGTTTCTTTGCACAAGCACAAGCAAGTGATACCATATTGGAAACAAATTGTCAATTACCAAACAATCAAGCCCTCCATTTGTTTGTTAGATTGGCTCTCAAATAGTCCGATTAATTATAACAGCACTAATTATTAAGATGCACTGGTAGTCATCTCCTATTTTAGAGAGCAGGAGAAAGTCTTTTGCTGTCACAGTAGCAGGCTTACCCAACAGGGCGATTTGTCTCTGTCAAGCCAGTAAAATGATAATGCCAATTAAATCACACAAGTAATTGCTGTTGGGGTCCCCATGGATTTCTCCCAGCAGAGTCAGGTGGAATATGAATGCAGGATGGCTAGGGAGAGCTGACTCCTGCAGCAGGGACCACTATACTGCCCTCCACCTGCACTACTCCCTGGCCTCCTCTGATCATTGTGGTGGGGACTCCAGGGCAAAGCTCTCCAGCTTGTCCTCACAGGCTCCCTGGTAACTCCAACAGTGTGTTTTCATCTTGGGAAAGTTGCTCAGTCTCGAATAGGGATGCCACAAAGGATTCATGGTATGGAGACATATGGGGCTGTCCCTTTTCGTTCTCTCCAGATTCAGCTGGTTTTCTTCTCATGGCTTTGGCAGTCTCTAGCATCTCTTGCTCCTTGGGTGTTGAGATCTGAGCTGTGTCCCTTGTTCCCTCAGATCAGAATTGTAGCTAAATCTCCAGTCCCAGATAACCTCATAGTTCTCCTAAACATAAACTTAAGAAAAATACAAATACATGTACAAAATACACGTCCACACAGCCTGGCCCAGAGAGGCTTGAAGAATCACATACACAGATAATGGTGATGATTGCTACAGCTGTGGCAGAAGGGAGGGTGCATGCCCCCACCTCCTGTCCTGGGCTTTCTGCTTATTGTTAATGAATCGATGTTTCTGCATCTGGGCAAACCTCACCTAAAAAGAACGGTGTGATCTAACCCAATCTCGCTTCTTATTCAATTAAACCCCGTGAAAGCAGGCACGTAACCTTGTTAATATCACGTTTATTAGAGGGAAGGGGGACAGAAAATTAAGATATACTTCATGTTGTTGCTAATTAGAAAAATTGAGACTTTGCATCTGTGCAAGGCAGAGCAACATGTGGCATTAACAGATGTGAACTCATTACACAGCTGCATCGCAGGAAATTGTGCCACAACAGCGACAAAAACCTCAAAATCAGATTTCTCCCAGTGCCTCAGCTTCCCACTGCCTTCTCCTTTCTTCCTCTATAATTTTTGTTCTGGGATTGTTGAGGGTTTTTTTTCTTAGGGAGCAGAGAGGAAACGGGGGGCTGTTCTTCTGTTAAAGATATACCAACTCATCTGGAAAGCTCAAAGCAGCAACAAGCCAAGCTGCAGTGTGACAGCACAACCACTGACACCTGCTAAAACACAGGCAAAAGGTGCTACATGGGCCTAGCCCCAGCTAGAGTTTTCTACAGGGGGCCAAGCAGAGCAGGGAGGATCGCAGGCAGCCTATTCCCCAGGATGTTCCAGACACTGATCCTCTGCAAAGCAGAGGGAAGTGGGAGTAATACCTTAAATGAGGTGTCACCAATAAAGTGCTTCAAATCCTGCCCTTCATCCCCCAGGAGCTGTCTAACATCACCAGCTCACTTGTCATCAACAGTAAAGAGCAGCCAAATAGCATGAATATAGGTTGCTTTTATCATTTACTCTGTATGTTTTGCTTAACTTTTTGAGATTGTGGAAGCCAGTCCCCAGGGGCTGGTTTGGAGTCTCTGGGAAGAAAGCAGAGGTCAAACTTTGGATTCCTCCATTACAGAGTTACCAAGAGCTGATTTGGTCTCTGGCACAGTTGAAAGCAGCCCAGCAAAGCAGCTGCATTAACATGCACCAACTTTGCTGAAGGTTGTTTCATATGTGCCTTATTCTATGCTGGAAAAGCTCATTTGTAGTTTTGTGCAGTCAAAATAAACCACATTGTCAAGAGTCATCACTGTAGTATGGCAACAGGTTTGGGGAGGCATAGATAGGGTATAGAGTAAAGGGGCTATGACCCTCTTCCCAAGTATCTGAGGGCTGGATACAAATAAGACACAGCCTGGAAAACAAGTCCCAAAGACTGATTGTGTCTTTCTGTGAGAAGATTTTGCAGGGACCAAGTGAAGTTTTGTTGTAGCAGTACAACCTCTTCCTCATGCTCTCAGTCCCAAACACTTCTGCTGACTTGAGTTGTTACATCACATGCCTATCAGGCCCCCAGCACACCAAATCATCTTGGAGCAGAATGTGGTACAAGAGCTGTGTTCCAGACAGCACCTAGAAAGTAGATTCAGTTTTCTTCCTGGTCATAAGCTCAAAGGCTTGGATATTTTGCTAGAATAAGACCTCTGTTGAAAGAAACCTTCATTAAATGTACTTGGTGCTCCAGTGCAATTTTCCTGCTGCCTCTCTCACCAGGACAATACTGGGGGACAAAATAAAACCAAGCAGCCCTTTTTTTTAACAACAAATCTGATTAGTGATCATACTGTGGACTGCCTGGCAAAGCTCTTCCCCTCATTTGCACAGGCAAAGAGTTGGCTAGCATGGATTTTACATGGATTTGACAGTAGCTGTTCTGAGCAGCCACTGGTAGCAGCATTCCTCACTTGCACCATTTTCTCGGGAGCCCTTTATCCTTTCTTTGTCCCACACAAACATGCTGTGTGCAGCACAGAAACCCGTCACCCCACACACACTGCTGAGACCTTCAATCCCTCTGCACAGGCTGTTTTGTTTCATAGAATCAAGGGTCACTTTTATTGTGGTCTCTGCTAAATGCAATCACAAAAGCAATTTAAAATCGCTTAAGCAAATCATGAAAGATGCAATATGAGGAAAGGGCTGTGAATAATGGTTAGCCTAAAGCATTGCAACAAAGAGAGAGACTGTGCTTCTGTCAGGGCCTTTTCTCTTGGTCTGTATCCTACATGCTGAATTCCTCATCTTTTGCCTCAGATTTTGGGCAGGAACTCAAAGGAGAAAGATGCTCTTATCAAATTTCTAACATTGCCTCTATTCTTCATGGAAAATGATCTCCAGGGTGTAGAGAGCCCTGCAACCGAGCATGGCATTCAGATATGCAGTAGCCAATAAAATAATAACAAATACACAGCATCCCATTTTTGTCCTGGAAATTATTTTCTGGGAGAAAAGAATTGTCACTATACCCTGTGAACTTCATCCTTATCTGACCATCTCATGCTCAGCAAAAACTTCTGGCTGCCTCTAGACTTTGTCCTAGTAGGCAATGGTCCAATAGAGAACAAAGTTAGAGGTGACTAAAACAGCTGTGAGATACATTTTCAAGCAACTTTGTTTCTCATCCCATTCCATCATCAGGGATATGTTCATAGGATATTTTTGTGGGCTCATGAATGACTTTCATGCAGCTTTGAAAAAGCCTCTTTGTCTTTCATCAGTCCTTTCCCTTACATGGCACTTGCTCCCATGCTACCATACCCTCAAGCAGAGAAACTACATTTTCTCAAATTTTTCCTAGTCCTGGATCCCATGAGGCCAGATTTCTCAGTGCTCAGTACCCAGGTAGAGAGGAGAATGTCAGAGTTCCCATTGATGTAGTACTGGCATCAAGCAAAGGGCAATACTGCACCGCAACAGATTCTTTATACACCAAGATGAAAGATGGATAGGTTCACTCAAGAGCCAAAGTGTTTGCTGAGATCTCCTCTAGATCAGGTATCTCTGTGTCAGGAGTCATTTCTATCAACAGTTCTCCCGATCTAGGTTCTCAGGCAGCTGTAAGTCAGCAGCATTCAAAGGCTTTATGAAAACAGCAGCCAATTTTAGTTCCTCAATTTCTGGCTGGAAAGGAGGAAGGGAGAAAAGGAGAGGGACTCATCTGGGAGTCTCAGTGTGGTTCTCACAAACTGTAGTTTTGTGAGTGGCATTTGAAAAGCCTGTACATTTAGTTTGGTGATGCTCAGCTTTCTGCAGGGAGAGGACATATCCAAGTTTCCCTCCTATGGCAAACACTTTCTGGCTCCCAGTCTTGAAGTTCCCAGCTGGACCTATTGGACAATATTCAGAACTGAATTAAAGTGTTCCAACAGACCCTCATCAATAACGTGATCCAAGTGGAATCTACATGTCTGAAACAGCAGAAATACTGCAGATGGTGGGCCAGATGTGCCCTTAGTTTTAGCTGAGGATCACCATGCATCCCAACACCCCCTTCTCAAGTGGACAGTCTGCCAATCGCAGAAAAGATCCTACAGAGCTACCGGCCACAGCCCAAGAACCCCGAAGGCTGGAGAGGATTCAGTGCTGCTGAAAAGACAAGTGAATTCACACTCCAGGTGTTCATGAGATTTCCCATTCTCCTGCACCACCTGCTCAATAATCCTAAAGATCTCCAGAGTGTCTGGAGAGGTCAGCACAAGGGCAGTAGAGAAGATGGTCCAGAAGAGAAGACCATTATTTCTTCCCTCAAGAAATGACTCAATAAATGCTTTCAGCATATTGCCTTCCTCCTCCTCCCCACAAAAAGCCCCTCTAAGCTTATGCGTGATAACAACATTTCTCACACTTTCAATTAGCTCAAATAATCTAGCTAAAAGCTATTAATAATCCACCTTTAGCTGTGAGGACACGAGCACCTGTGTGTGCAAGAAGACAAGACATTTCTAGTGGAGTGAGAGCCTCAATGAAAAATGAACTGCCTGAAATTAACTTTAAGCGTCCAAGTGATTAAACCATTGTGCCATGATTGTGTACGATCCTCCCTTTCTTCAGCAATTAAGGCTGTATTGATCAGATACCATGAGGAAAGGGACTGGCAGAGTGATGCTTATTCAGGCTGCCATAATTAAGAGTGATCATCTATTGTTCTGGAGAACAGGACGTAGCCCAGCCCCATCAGGCTCTTTCCTCTTGACTCCCTCTTCCCTCGCTGGCCCTCACTCCCCCATGGCAGCCGCACAAATGTGTGGATTGAGCATCTGCCTGGAGTAAAAATCAGAGCAGGAGCTGGCCAAAATGGCTTTGCAGCAGGTCAGGATGAAACCCACATCTTTCCCCAGACATTCACTCTCAAGCATCTTCTGCTATTTACTAACAAGGGGAAAAATGAAGGAAAGGAAAGGAGCACAGGAGAATAGGGTCCATCACATCTGCAAGTGAGTTTCAGGTCCAATCATGAGGCAGCCAGGCTCCACCAAGATTTTGGGGAAATGGTACCTCTATGACAGTGTGTGTCATTCCAGCAAGAACAAACACCTCCCAGAAGAGACTCTCCTGCTCCCAGAATTAAACTTGAGGTTTTTGTTTCGGATTTTATTCCCCTTCAAATGTACTCAAGCCAATATTCTGCCCTCAGACACAGCTTGAAATTGACTCCTTATTTATATCTTACCTAGCAAATTTGTTTCTTACAACTTCTGCTGAACCCTTGCTAACTGGCAGTGTGACCAAACTCTTGCTTTGCCTTTCTTCATTTCATGGCTCCTGCTTAGCAAAATTGGCATTTAAAATATCAGCTGACAGACTATCTGTTCATGATTTCTGTGACAGCAGTTCTTAGGTGTTTAAACTCTTGTGGTAAATGATATTTCCTTGCTTAATTATTCTAGTTCCCAGTATATCATTTCTCAGTGTATCGATGATACCTACAGTGAGCCCCAGAAAAATAATACATGTCTATCAAAGTGTGTAACTGTTGGCTCAGCCAGGATTTGGGTCATTTCCTTATGAAGACTACAGAATGTAGCACCTGAAAACATCCTTCCCCAGAAAGCAAGGGCATGTGGCACTGAGCCATATCAGTCTAGAAGTGATGCAGTGATACATTATTCATCCATGAGACCTTGCAAAACCTAATGCTGGCACCTAGAACAATGTGATAACCACTGGTATTTTCTTTCCTCTCTGTGGATTGCCATGAAACTTGAAAAAGAGAGAAATTACTTACATATCCAGGTGACATTTCTAGCCACAGTCACAAACCAAACTCAGGTAGCCTGGTTTTTAGCTTAGTGCTTCAAATCTAACAGAGTCTCCCAGTTGTTGTGTGGAATCCATGAGTATGACTACAGCTTTCTCATTTTCAGTGTCTGTCCCACTCATTAAGCTAAAAGGACAAGCTGGCAAGTAGGGATAGCACACGTGTGTCTGATCATACAGGCCACAATCGTACCTTGCTTTCATAAAAATAAATCAAGAATGCAGCCCTACACTCTCAACCTAGTCAGCTTCTATTCACTTTAAATACACATCTCACCACTTCACTCACAGTTCTTGTTTTAGTTGCTGAGATGTGGCCTTGCCATTGTTTCTCCAGTTATCTCAGCCTTGGCCCTCATGAAGATCATTGTTCATCACTGTCAGCCAACATCCTCTGCTGAACATACATCTCCTTTCTCCCTTTCAGTGAAGGGTGTTTGCATTTCCTTCTGCTTGATAAAATCCATGCCCTTAATAAGCATCACATCCAGGTGCTGCTAATCTGAACCCTGGCACAATTTCATTTTACACTGCCTTAGACTGATTGTTTCTTTGAACGTTACCAGCTGCTACAGGATGACAGAGAAATCAAGATCCCTCTTTGCTCCTTTTCCTTCCTCTCTCATAAGCTCAGTGTTACTCATGCCCAGGCAAAGCAAAGGGTTAAGCACAAAGATCTGGAAGAGACTGTGCTGTCCTGACAGTGCTGCCCTTTTGCCTCTTCCTCTCACATATGCACTGTTCACATAGCCTGCATTCCTCTCCAGTTAACACCATTAAGCTTTGACCTGAACTAGAGATAGAGCTAACTATGTGTGCACCTGTCCTCTTATAATGACCTGCTATTATCATTTTCCACCCCTCTTTTTTGATTGATGGATATTATATGCATAATGACCCTCAGGATTCTTTTCCCCCCCCCTCCCTCTTTTTGTTAGGCTTTGCTAAAGCAACCTGCAAATTAATTTAATATCCTCTTTTGGTTGGGAGCTATGAAACGAGGGCTCGAGGCTGATGATGCGTAAACCATTTGTGGCATGTATTTAATCTCCGGACAATGGATAGAGATGTTAGTGCATGCTACACTAAGTTCTATTTACGCTGGCTATTAAGTGCAGTCAAGCTGAAGGCAATCGGAGCACATTACAGGGCCTAATGGGAGAGGATGCTACACAACAGTACATTAAAGACTGAAAATGAATTAAGAAGGAAGCATGGTAGAGAAAGCAGACAAGGAAAGGGTTCTGTATACAGATAACTCTTATTGACAGCACAAATATTCATGTACTCTGAGTTCCCAAATCCAATTTTGGTATTGGATACCACTCTAGAGGGAATGTTTTGAACTCCATTTTCATGCAGATATACCAAATGACTTGCAGTCAGCCTGCCCCCTCCCACCTCCATCTCAGCAGCTTGCATAACCCGATGCTGGGAAATGCAGCCCCCTTAACCACCTTGCAAAGCAAAGACAGATTGCTTTTGACCACCTAAATTGAGCCAAACTTTCTTGATCTGCTCCCTGAAATGCATCTAGCCCTAGGAACTGTGAATATACCTTGCTGCATTGTCAGTCCTGTTCACTCCTTGGCACTTCTTTCTCTGGCTGTTATGTAGCTGGGAAAATTCAAGCCCCCTGGGAAAGATGGGATTAAAAACACACAATGGGCATACAAGTTGTGAACAGTGTATCTTTGCTTCTGACTTGTTTTATTCTGTTATCTGGGTAGGAGGAATTTAGACATGACAAAATATTGGCCTACTATCTCTTCAAAACCAAAGCCCAGAACCAAACAATGACATTGCTTTACTCTTACAAAATATTTTGTGAGTTTACTTTTCGGCATACAAATTTCCTGTTGTGGACTGACTCACTGTAGCTTCCCGTGTAAGGTGGTTTCATTTTTATTGTTGAAAGAAAAGTCCAGTTTATAATTAAAAGCTTGCACATGAGAAAAAGAGAAGCAGCAATCAACCTACTGAAACCACATGCTTGCCTCTATCAGCTCTGCTCAATATTTCAGCAAGGCTTTTTGCAAGATCAGGGTCTGTCATTCTTCCTGAGGGGGGAGATTCACACCAGAAGCCCAGATTGCAGACACATATTTGACATCCATCCGCTGCTCCGTCGGTGGATGTAAATAAATCATGTTCTGAAAGCATCTTACCCAATCTCTTTTTGACATCTGTTTTAGGACACTATTACTTTGACTCAAGGCTTCCCTGCTTGTATTGCCAAGACATTCACTGACTTTCAGCTGAACACTATGGCTGTCCATCACAGAGCACTGCCACCAACACCTGGCCAGAAAAATCACAGGATGGTAGGCGATGGAACAGACCTTTAGAGATCATCTAGTGGGTCCTGAAGACAAGACTAAGGTGTGTCTCCATTCCCACACAACTCTTAAAGACCTGACTTGCCTCTTAGATTACAAACTCCTCACTATTATTGGTAAGAGCTTCTCCACCAACATGATGGCAGTGGAGAATATCTTTCAAGAATCAGGAAAAGAAATCTTATTTATACCCAGCAAATGTACTAAGAACAGATGCAGATCCTTCAAGTGCTCTCTGACATCCCAAAAGCCTGAACGTACACTTGGATAAGAAAGAACGTACACTTGGATAAGAAAGAGAGCTTCCCTTCAGAATAGGATTGTGTTAATGAACAATTTTTCTTTCTTTGGGACCATCTCCTCCTCCTCCTACTGCTTCTTGAAGTGCAGAGTGGGAGCATAAAGGGATTGCTTTTCACAGAGCCAGTTTATTCTAAAAGCATGTCTGGCAATAAAAGGAGAGAATATTAGAATCATTTAGTAACCATCATGTTTTGGCAGCAAGGGAGAGCTTTGGGCCTCTTAAAATGCTGCCATAGTAAAAAAATCAATTCATTCCTAACATAAACAGAAATATACTGAAACCAATACCTGAACATAAAACACTATGTACACAGGAATTTAAACTAGTCTTTTCAAGCAAGGCATTGACTAACCACTGAATTGGTCTGGTTTTAAGGAGCAAACTCGTAAGCAAGCTCTGCAGGAAAAAAAAAAAAAAAAAAAAAAGAGTGCATTGGCTTTGAAAGAAAACTCCCAAGTCCAAAACAAATTTCTTTCACAATGTACTTTGGATAGGGCTGGAGGGAAGAGGTAAGAAAAGCAGTGTTTTTTCACAGAGGTGGTCTTTTCCTTGGCTTTTGGAGGTAGTGAAGCACTCTCTCCTCTCAAAGGACATTCTTCTGGATTGTGGATGTGTCCTTTCCGTTTTCCAGAGCAAAACATCTTCTGGAACAAATAAATCATTTACATGTTCTAGGAAATATCTCTTAATTGTCTTTTTAATAATTCTTTTTCTTGAGAAAACAGTCTTGCTTATCTTAATTGTCTTTTTAATAATTCTTTTTCTTGAGAAAACAGTCTTGCTTATGTTTGTAAGAATTTGACACCTTCTCATACTTCTGTATTAAGTTCCTTTGGTCACCAGCATTCCAGTTTACAGCATCCTGTGACACTGAGGCAGTCTGGATTAACTCTGGGGTACTTGTAGCAGACAATACACAGCTGCTGTGAGCACTATGACCCATTATATTTTTAGCACTGTCTCCTACACCCCTCCTGAACCCACAGCTCAGTACACTCAGTAGCTGTCACACAGCTACAGTTGTTCAAAAATGCCCCAAGTTGCACGGTGTGACGATACTCAAGACATACAAAGCAAAATTGTTCACGTGAGGCCTCAGTGCATCTTCTCTCTTTTTGGGTGTTGAACATGATAGCTGGGTGCCATGAGCTGCAGAACAGTTCAAAAACAAGCTGGCCTGAAGCCAGTGTGACATCCTTCCTATTTTTTAAAACATCTTGAGAGGAGGAAGAGTAAGGGAAAGCAGTGGGCAAGCATTTCCTTCTCACTAACACTATAAATCTAACCACAGCTTTCTTTTTCACTTTCTTCTTGAGAGGTTCCCTGGCATCCCACCCACACCAGAGGACTGATCTGAATCAGCACAAGAAAGGATAGTGGAGGAAAATTCCTCAGAGGTCTTACAGACCTCAAAACCTCTGTCCAGAGAGGAAGGGTTGAATGGACATCATGCTGAAAAAAAAATTTATAGCCTTGGAGGAAAGGAGAGTGAAGGAGAGGCAAATCAAGAAGGGAAGCAGTATCACACACACTCAACAAGAAACATTTGACCCAAAGGAACTCTTTTGCTGGGGTTAATGGGAACAGATTCCCGCTGTGATCCAAGAAGGTGCCTCTACCTACTCGCATCCCATGTTGCTCACTGGTAAGCCAGGAGCATTGCTCTGAGGCCGCTTGCACAGACCTGCAAGTAATGCAAGACAAGCAGTACTTTGCACTTTGCTTTCTTACTAGGTTTTATACAGCTTAACAAGTTCTCCACAGTTCAGTGAGTACTTAAGAGGTTCAAAGTTTCTTGTTTACAAGAAGAATGTCTGTGGTTTATCTCTGATGCAATAAAAATGTTGAAAATAATCATTATAATCTATGGATCTAACCCAACAGAAATGTCACAGTCCAATGCTGCACCATTCCCAGCCAAGATACAACAGTCATCTACAGATAAACTCTCTATGAAAGCCAAGTTCAGAAATGAAAATCTATTGGGCAGTACCATAACCCTTTGTTAGGAGTTCAAAACATCTCTTAGCAACATGGTAGCATGAAGGACTTTGGAAATAGTTCTGTAAATGTTTGCTTGCTGGGTTCCAGCCTCATCTGGAAACCCTCACCACCATCACTTTGGCAAATTAACCTCTCTGGGCACTCTGCATATCCTCCCATAACAGTTAAACCACTCCTTGCTGCTGTCTCCATGAAGTAAGGGAAGCAGAGTCTCCTAGACTCACTATTGACATTGCAACACCATCAATTTGAATGTTTTGCTCTAGAAGCATAGACATGTTTTCATTTTAAAAAAAAATCTACATTTCTAAAGGTGTCACTATCTCTGATCCCCTGACACGTTTCAAGGAGGCTGCCACTGCTGACACAAACGTTGGAACACCCTGTTTTCATGCACATAATCAGGGAAATCAGGAGGGTGTGTGGAGGGAGGGGACAGGACAAGAAAACTCAGAGACAGTAAAACCTTCCATTGGAGATGTAAATGAAAGACAGAAGGATGGAAAGGCAACTCATTAAGCAATGCACATGGATGCACTGCTTTGTCCAGACCTATTGCTTCTGCTGCTGGTGAGCAGAACTGACATGATCAGCCAGGCCCATGTGCTATGAAGAACCACACAAAATTGTTATATAGGAGGAATTTAAGACAGTGAACATCTGATGGTCTGCAGTCCTTGATTTTTTTTCCCCCACATCACAGGCTCACTTGCTTATTGTCCAGGATTTATGCTTTGGGGACTTTCCAAAGGGTTGAAAATCCACAACTCCTCAAGAAGTTACAGAATATTTCTCCTTGTAAAGATGCTTCATCTTTTGAGCTTGTCCCGATGACTTTGTGATGTTTTCATTTTTGATAGATACTGCATATTCCCCTGATGACCTTGTAGAGTGGGGTAAATAGAGGTGCTGAGGGTAGGAAAAGTTTATTCTTGATACATCCCCTGGATACAAGTAAGTACAAGTAAGTACAGGGGAGAATATTTAGAGTAGAGCTGACAAAAAAGGCAAGAGCTGGAGATTCATAGAGAAAAAAAAGATGTTGGTTCAATAAGATTGCTGGAGAAGTAAGGCATGGTTTAGCATGAGTTATCTTATCAGGAGTAATAGTTATGTATTTATTTAGCTAAATAATTTCTTAAGTCCATGTGAGGTAGCTGGATTCTGACATATCCACGGTAGCACAGCAAAAGCACAGAGGCATTAAAATACTTTGTTAAACAGAAGTTTCAGCTCTCCACTGAACATTTCTTCCCCACTGCATTCTCGATATTTTTTTGCCCTCTTCATCATTTTGGAAATTGTATTTTTAGACTTTCTCAAAATGGCCACAGCAGATGGCAAACGCAACTATTGAGGAAAATGGGTTTACCATCCCTTTCTGCCATAGCCGATACCCTGTAGCTCATGATAAGCCTTGCTGCTGAAAGTGGGTATTTTTCCATTTTCCCCAAGCAGTTCCTAAGTTACAGCCTTTGACTTGTCACCTATAGGTCAGACAAGTAGCTCAGTCATAGCCAAACTGTAGATCTATTTTTTTATGTTTTCAATATATTCTTGAATCAGAAATGATTGAAATAATTCCACCTTAATATCTTGAGTCAATAAAAGTTTTTGGGAAAGCACCTTAAAAGAATCCTTATGTCCTTTAAAGTGTCTTGTCCTTCCCAGCATTCTTTCCTGAATTCCCATCTTCTCGCTCTTGTTTCCCTATAAATAACTTTATTCCGTAATATTTCCTTCAAAAAGTGTAAAAATCTCTGACTATCCATATCAGGTCTCCTATATTCTTAGCAGCCCCTAACAATGACAGCTTCTCCAAGGGTCATTTTTACATGGCTTTTCATAGCTTTGCCAAATGAGGAGCTGGTTCACTGTAAACCAATTTTCCACACTTTCCCTTTATGTATTATAACATCTTTGATATTTCAAAAAAAAAAAACACAGTCCTTTGCCTCTCTCTTTTCCTTAACATGGTATTTTGTTAACCATCAATGCAATCAGAGCTGCAACATTCAGAGAATCAATAATCAAAAACTTCTCCTCACCTCTCTCAGTGTCTCACTGAAGATAAAGCTGCAACACCTCCTAGAAAATACATATTAGTGATGTTGTGAGGTCTGTTGTTACCAAACTCAACTCCTTTCATCCCCTTTGCACAGGACTAACATACTCGTGCTCTTTTCACCTACAAAATCCCCAGCAGCCCGTGTAATTAATACTTAATTAACAAACAAAAGCAGAGGTGCCAGGTGGAACTGGCAAAACCATTCAGAGCTCACAAAAGGGAACAATTAGCTCCTACCAGCTAAGGACAGTAAGAAAAATATTTTGTTATTGAAAGAAATAAGTGTTGCCAAGATTGGATGTGCTTAAAAAAATAAAATAAACCATACTTTAGATCAACTGCAAGATATGGGCTTTGATTCAGGAATTGCTTATGGTAGGCCAGAGGCCGGACCAGAGGGTCATTATAATCCCCTTCTGGCAATAAGGCTGATAAATCCCCTGTTCTTCTAACAGCTTTTAAAACAGATTATTTATATCTTTTCATGTAATCCATGAAGTGACTCCCACAGGAGATAAGGAGACTTCACCACCGAGTGAGCTAGAAACTGCACAAATTGGCTTCTCCCAGTAAATGTAACACTTGTACAAGGCTAACAAATTAGCAACAGCATCTGTGGAGGGCAAAAAAAAATCTTTACTGTTCCCGACTTGAGTGAAGACATGCTTGAGTTCAGGCGGAGGTTAACTAGCAAGCTTTGGCTGCTAGAGCCCTGAGCTCTGTGCACGTGTGTCCCTGCAGGGTAAATCAGCTCTTGTCTCCATCATTGGTGACCAGAGGAGGTGGCTGTGGCAGGCTGGATCTGCGACAGAGCTGCGTGTGCCCTCCAGCTCCCCTACATCCTCCTGCAGGGCAAGCAGTGGGGAAATGTTCACATCCATGCCCCCACCCCTTGGCTTGTCCCATTTTCACTGAATCTGAAACTCTTTTCCTTGCAGGGCAAGCAGTGGGGAAATGTTCACATCCATGCCCCCACCCCTTGGCTTGTCCCATTTTCACTGAATCTGAAACTCTTTTCCTAACTGATACACCTGGCTTCGGTCTGCTCCTCCTCTCATTGCACTCCAGAAAAAAACGTGGGTGTGCACATGTAAGGCTGACAGAGAATCAGTCCTGTGGGTTTGCACATGTAAAACTGACAGAGAATCAGTCTTGTTTCATGCTCTGCAAGGCAGGAAGGGATCCTTTCCAATGGAATTGCTGCAAATAGGCAAAGAGCCTGGTCAACCCCTCCTGCTTTCCCGCTGTAAACAGCACATTAATTATATTTAAGGTTAAAATCACTTTCTGTGCCTAAATCCACACAGTTGTTTAAAATTCCCAGGCAAGAAACATCACTCTTGCTAATCAAATTATTTCTGTGATTATTCCTGATATCTCTGTGAAAAATCTACTTTGCTCTCAAGCCTGAGCCCTCTTTATAATGTGTTGTGTTTCTGTTGGTGCTGGTACCCAAACAGGACTTGGCAGCTCCCCGTGGGTGCTCCACATCCCTGGCTGTCGACCCTTCCCTGCACACCACGGCAGATTAAGCTCTGTTATTACCACGAGTGTGTTTCTCATGGAGTATCCAGGCACTGTGCCTAGGGGCTGTAACTCCTATGTATCAGATCAGCAACTGAAGATGTGTCTGGAGAAGAATAACCGTCAGAGGAGCAGCAGCAGTTGTCCCATCCACCCCACCCCTCCAGAGCTCATGCAGTGACATGCAGCACCCACCTGCCAGGCACTCCCAGGGGGGTGGTTTTGGACACCATGATGCAATACTGCAATTTGCTAAATCCTACATGCCAAAGCCAGTCACAATCCCATTGCAGCTGATGCACACACAGTTCCCAATTCCTGCACGGGCTGGCCAGTAAATCAGGCTTGTAAAAGTATTTTTGGCTGCTTGCCCAGTATGTGTACCTCTTAATCCTTAATTCCAATTGTGTAAACAAGGCATGACATAACGGGTGTGCCATGGAAATATGCTCTATAAAGTTGATTACCACGCTTCATCCTATTAGAATGGCAGTCACTGTAAAACTATAGATAAGGCTAAAGCAATTTATTTTTGTTTCTAAAAGAGATGGGCACATTTCGGCTTTTCAGAGCATGATCAGACTTGACAGGCAGACTCTAGAGCTACTTTATAGCTCTTATAACAGCTCGTTTGGACCTGTACTGGTTGGGAGTTTTTAAAACAGATATCTCCAAAGGTCAGATGGACCGTGGCCTTTGCTACAGTATGCAAAGAGGGATAGCATAAAAAGCATTGGATTGCCTGAGTGACCTCTTTAGCTAGATGTGGTTTCAGCTCCTACTCTCTTCTGAATGCAAAAGGCAGCTCTCGCTTCTCCTAGAGGAGGCAAGGAGCTTGTTGGCATTAGGGAAGGAAGAGCTGTAGCCTTATCCCCAGGCAGCCAAGCTGACTGTCACAGGGAAGATTTTGTGCAAGGATGACAAGAGGCAGCTGTGCTGCTGTGTTGGTTTCAGCTGGGACAGAGTTTGTTTTCTCCCCTGTAGCTGGTAAAGGGCTGTGTTTTGGATTTAGTGTGAGAATAATGTTGATAACACACTGATGTTTGAGTTGTTGCTCAGCATTGCTTATCCTAAAGGAAGGACTTGGCAGTTTCCCATGCTCTGCCCGTGAGGAAGGTGCACAAGAAGGACAGCTGACCCCAACTAGCCACAGGGCTATTCCACACCATAGGACATCAGTGTGTGGTGAGGAACTGCATTGGGCATCACTTGTCTGTCTTGTGTTCTATTTCTCTCTCTTTTTGTTATATTCCTTTTCATTATTATTATTCTTATATATTTTATTTATGTTACTGGTGGTTTGTCCGGTTTTTTTTTTTTCCATTTTAGTTATTAAACTGTTCTTAATTCCTGAGTTTTACTCTTTTTTTTCCAATTGCCCTGCCCATCTCCCTGGGAAGAGGTGAAGTGAGTGAGCAGCTGTGTGATGCTTAGTTGCTGTCTGGGGTTAAACCACAGCAGCTCCCTTTGTCCATCCAGTAGCTTCCAAGAACTTCACATAGCTCACAGCTCCTACCTGCAGCCTACAGCTCAGGTCTGCAATCACCTGCCCAGGGTCACTCATAGCATCTGTGACAAAGCTGGGACTTTAGAGTTTCAGATTTCTCTTACAAAAAAAGCCCTGGAAAACAGTTTGTGTGATTGAATGCATTAGAAATTGATATAGAATCATAGAGTTGAGTTGGAAAGAACCTTAAAGACCATCTTTTTTCAATCCTCACTTCCATAGGCAGGGACACCTTCCACTAGACCAAGTTGCTCCAAGCCCCATACAACCTGCCCTTGAACACTTCCAGGGATGTGGGAACAGGGCAACCTCTTCCAGTGGCTGACTACACTCAAAGTAAACAATTTCTTCCTTATATCTAATCTAAATCCATCCTCTTTCAAATTAAAGCCATTACCCCTTGTTAGTGACTAATACAAATCAAGGTTATAATAGATATCAACTTGTGTATCTTTAAAAAGCTCTTTTTAAAGGCATAGGAGACAAGGAATGTTTTCATTGTTTCAAAAAGAGTTAGATAAAGACTTTTGTTTGTAGAATTCAGCCTGTAGCAGCTGGTAAAGCTACTGAAGCAGCTACAGCAAACCTTATTCTGCCTTATAAAGACATTTCTCTCACTGGAGAAAAAATGTTAACGTTCATTCACACAGGCTGGGTTTTTTAACCTGTTTTTTTAGGCTCCCAACCTCTCTCTCTGTCACCTCTTGAAAAGGTTTTTTAGACTGGAACTGTACTGGAGTTTAGTCTAATTGGAAGGAAATATAAGCCCCGTATCTTAGTTCTCATTGGCATGGAGACACTTGCGTACAATCACGGTATGCAAAGCAGCAGAAGTCTGAATTCATAATTGGACGTTCCAAAATGTAATTATGAAAGATGAAACGCTCCTTTCAATGAGAAGGCCGTAAATAGAATAATTAATTTTGTGTTTGCTTGAACAATTCTGTATTATGGACCTTACACTGGAACTGAAATTAATTAAGTGCACCAGGATTTATGGAGGAGGTGAAGAGAGAGGGAAAAAAAAGAATTAATCTGAAATAAAAGATAGATGACTTTGTGAGTGTAATGATGCGTTAGTCTGGGGTATTCTTTAACAAATTTAGCAGGCATGTTCTGGGTACAAACAGCACTCACTGACAGAATTATCTCAACTAATGCAGCTGCTGGACTCTGAGCAAATTGAGATTGCAGATGAGTACTTTAGATGTGGAGCTATTAACCCTCAGTGTGCTGGAGGCCGTGTGGCAGACAGGACAGCACTTTGCCCTGTTCTGAGGTCAGCAGCACATGGCTGTGCAGCAGGTCCCGATGCCCATCTGGACGTGGACTTTCAGGCACTCGCTCACCACATGCCCTGCGCAGCGTCGGAGGGAAACACGATGCTGGGCTCTGCCCAGAGCCTCTTGACACAGTAGCACTGGAGGAAAAGCAGAGGAGAAGCAGAGAGCTCACAAGAAAGGGAAGGGAAATGAAAAGGAAGCAGAGTTCAGGGTAACGTGTCTTAGCGGACTCAGAGAAAGAAGGGATGGTGACTATTGCCAGTTGAGATTTTTAAAGCACACAAAGCCAAAGTGCTTGAAAGAATAACTCTAATCCAAACAGTCTAGTTGTAAGGAGCTATTCCTGAGCTCTTTTTGTATGAAAAGCCAGAGTTACTCCTTTTTTCTACTGACATCAAGCTATAAAAAGCCAGGTGTAAAAATCCCTTCCAAGTCTTCATTCAAGACTAAAGCATTTTCCAGTCCTGAATGAATTAGGGATTTCAGATTTACCAGCCTGGCAGAGGCCCCTGAGACACCTAGGGCAGTGAGTGCTTCCAGCATCCGGAACAGTCACTCAGAAGACATTTCCAGTTCCATAAATGTTATGCCTTACTGGTATAATTTTGAATAAAATAATGCAATTCGCTATAGATCCACTAATAATCAATGCTCTACTTCCCCTGCTCTGAGTCCTTCTGAAGCAGCACTTTCAAAAGCGTTGGCTCAGGCCACGTAGTATCACTGCACAGTGCAGAGACACTGTGGCATTTAGCACATTATGTCTTTGGAGTGTCAGCTTTCCCTGCCCAAGAGCTGGCTGCTGAGAGACACCCAGCAGCTGGAACCAACCCTCTGTGATTTTGCTTGAGGCTCTAGGAAGCAAGTGATTAGGATGTGCTGGTGGAGCCCTGGTACAGAGAGGAAAATCACAAGTATTGGAGGGAGGTTCCCTTATCTCTGATTTATCCTCTGCTCCTCCTCTGTTGGGGTTTCTTTTCTTTTGCTAGAGATAAACTTTCTGATTTTATTCTATTGTGGGTTTATGGCAGTGTGGGACTGCCACCTCTTTGTGTTTTGTGGGCAACTGCTGCAAGAGGCTGACAGTCCAATTAAACATGTATTTCATCACAGGAAACTTCTCCCAAGTCACTTCTCCTCACAGAAAGCCCAGTGGAAAGCTGCACTTGGTGAAGTCACAGACATGTGAAGGGTGTGAAATCCCTGAGACTGTAACCTTCAGGCCAAGACCTGAGGACTCTCACAGCCAGGGCATGTGGAAGGTTGTGAGCCTGAAACAGATCCCTGCTCTTGTCAGATCAAGCTGTTCCCAAGCCTCAGCGTTACCTCTGAGCTGCAGGAGACTCCACAGCAGTATAAGAGCTTTGTCTCAAAACTGAAGCACTGGAGTGCAGGAATAAGAGCCTTTCTGCATGGAAGAAAGAGATAAATTTGCACAGTACCAGCTTGCTGCTACACAGAAAACATCCACAGACACTCTTCCTCAAGTTATAAGCTGCCTGGATGACAGTTACCCAACAACGTACGTTGGTGTCTGTGTGGCAGAGTGCACTTGGGTACAATTCCTATTTGCTTACTGATATTTATTTTCATTTCCCACAATAAAATGCTAAATATGAACCACTGTTACCCTGTTTTAAATTGCAACAAGAGCTGCATTTTCCACTTGCTTGGTTATAGCTCTTTAAGCGATACATTATATTGTTTGCCAGAATACTTCTACAAAGTCTTTGCTTCATTTAACTTGTAGAACAATTCAGCCAGATTGGTCTATAAAAGGTGTACTTAAAATCAGGATTACCCTGGAACTCAAAAGTGCTGGGTGCTAAAACGCAGTCTCTCATTTCCCATGGCCTTCTGAGCATCTGAACATATTAATACCTTCTGCATTGCAGCAAACTTAATCAGAAGGACAGGCTTGCTAACATCTGTGCATTCCATTCACTTCTGGAGTCGTCTCAATCTCTTCTGAAACCCGATTCTGGCTGTCAAAACGCATAGCTCTCTGTGCTGGGTATTATTCGGACATTTAGACATCTGTCATCAGGAAGTGTGATAGATGGTTTTATTAACCCACAAAGGCAAAGGCTGTGGCAGTGAAGGATTCTTATGCAGGGAGAAAGTATTCTGCAAATCTTACAAGTATGCTTAATACTTTTCCCAGCCAATGGTTGCAGCAGGGGCTGAACACTTGGAAGTGAAAGATGTGTAACCCATTAGCTCAAACTGGACATATCCCCCTACTAGCTTTGACTAAAAGAAGTAAAGCAAGTAAGGTAGATGATGTTATCCCCAGCAAAAGAGGCTTTTCATGATTAACTGATCTCCAAGAACTCCTTCAAGTGTGAGTTTTTGTAGCAAGCTGCAGCCTGAAGTGAAGACTGCTTTACAAAGTTCAACAAAAGGAAACCTGTTTTCATAAAAATCACCACAAGATTTCATTTCAATTGTTTAAATTCACCATCTAGTCCCCACAGCTGTTTTTTTCTGCTCCTGTTTGAATCTTTTTTCCTTCCAACCTCCCATCTAGCAGCCACCTGCAGGCAAGACTTTGGACCAGCAAATGCTTAAGGGAAAATCCAGAGCCAAACAGTAATGTTGGGATGCTTAGTTTTGGGGTTTGGTTTACATCCATATGTAGTTTTAGCCTAAGTAGAGACAATCCTTTCTGTCTCACAAACTTCCAAAAAACAGTCAGATGCAATTAATCCTCACTGGTTTTCCATTTCCCATGATTCTAGGATTCCTATGCTGAGGCTCCTAGAGAATTAAGACCAGATATAGATAGAGGAACACTTCACAATTTCTTTTCCAAAGTGGCTGAGAAAACAAAAGCCAGTAGCTCACAGCTGGGAATGAATGTGACTCCTGCAGTCACAAATACAAAAACCCAGAGAACACAGCCTCTGGGATGAGATCCTGTGTGGAGCCAGGCAGAGGATCTGAGCAGCCTGTCCTGAAAGGGTCTCCAGTATGCTCATATTATCTTCCAGGCAGATGTGGAGGTGGTGCTTACATGGTTAGCACAGAATTTGGACAAATATCATTTATGTTATCCTTTTTTCCACTAGGTTTACTTTGTTATTCAGAGAAAATCTTCTGTATAGAGTCCTCTGAGGGATCTGATCGCTCAGTTAGCCTTGGTGACTTCGCTGGTTTTGTTTCAAGTTAGTTGCACTCATAGAGCTCTAGGGCCAGTGTTTGAGGTCCATGTAGCCTCATTTTTCCATCTCCTTGCTGTCCACCTGCTTTAAACTGAATGGGGTTTTTTTTTGCAAGCAATGTGGCTCCCCAACACTCCCTCTGAGCTTGCAACTGAGCAGGCAAACATGTCGGTAAAGGAGCATTACCTGTGTGTATGCAGGCACACTATTATACAGAGATATGTAAGTGTATAGAGACATACACTGTGATGCTGGCAAACTTTATCTTTCTAAGAGCACTAGAAAGATTAATAAGATAAAATCAATTGTTTTTTTGTATTTATAAAGGGAGGTAATTGCATTCCCCTTGTTTCTCTTTGCCATTTGGGAAAACCCTATTTTGAAGCTTGAGATTTGTAGGTTTTGGCTTGTTATATATATTGCAAACATTTCAGGGGGGTCTATGTAGTTAAGTCCCATGACACTACTGCAGACTGTGAGAGATGGATATATAGTGATTTCCTTTAAGACCTAATTTCTGGAAACAAATGACTGTCTAGAAATCTTAGCTTTCAACACGAAAATCAAGAGGTTGGTAAAATTTCTGTGTATGGGACATTCGAAAATATGATTTAAATAGAAGCAACAATCTTGCAAACCAGACAGGATTAAAAAGTTTACATGGAGCAATAAACAAGCAAACTCATAACAAAACCTTGAGCTGATTTTTGCCCATTTGGTTTGGCAATGATGCCATGCACTACCTGGAAAAGATAACACATTTTATCTCATGCAGAAATGCAAAGGCTTCTTTTCAGAAACACCCTGTCAATAAAAGTAGAAAAAGGAAAATCTCCCTAATCATTGTAACAAGATAATTCAAACCAATAACACAGCCTGCAATGTTGCAGTTTTATATTATTAGAAGGAGTGAAAAAAACCTCACCAATCCCCCTGACACTGATTCATCAAATAAATTAACTGTATTCATCAGTTAACTCTCACTGGTCAAATAGGGTTAAAATTCTTGGATCTAATTCACATGGCTAATTTCTCAAAGGGGAAAAAAAGCACACTGGGATAGCAGCAGCCAAACACGATCTTTTGCCATAACTAACTGAGCCTTGGGGGCTGGTGTTTTATTCTTGCAATATTTCTTTTAATAAAAAAAGTGCTTGATTAAAATACCCTTTTAGAAAACATTAATTCAGCAGCTAAAAAAAAATAATTCAGATGAACTCAAATAGATTTTCTCTGGTATGTTAGCACTGCATTTAGGATAATGGATAGGGAGAAGGATGGATTCTGTAGGTATAAATCAATAGACAAGGGGGGTTGATGAAACTGCAACCTGTGAGAGTGAAGCCCTAGTGGTTTGTGATATCATCAAGAGCCCAAGATTAATTCGTTTGACAGTTCAGTCTCCTGCATTCATTATTTTAACAACATGCACACAGGATCAAGATACACATGTTAAGCAGTCAGCTAACATATATTCACTCAGAGCCCCTACAAGCCCTCAGTTTAAAGCAAAACTCCCAGCTGATTTGTTAGTAGGCTACATGAATAGATGATCCCTTTTATTGTAAGAAACTGATAAAGAGAGGGTTATGGAGAGATGGAAACATAATTGGTAGGTTTGGATTAGTCACACCACTGGTCACATTACCAGTCAAGGACCTGGTTCTGCCACTTCTGTGCCACCTTCTCTTCACTCAGTGCCACCTTCATGAAGATGTGTTAATCATTCATTGGGAGTTCAAGGGGAATGGGATTGGAGGCAACATGGACAAATGAACAACAATCTGCTCCCAGTCTGCTTTTTTGATGGCTTCTGCTTTTGAATTTTTGCTATCTGAAAATAAAAGTTTCTAGGAGTGAAACATTTTGGTTTGCAAGAAAAAGGAATGAACATGAATCAATCAGATGTTGGAAACTTCACATAATCTTATGTACTCTACAATTTTAATGCAGCTATCTCACTGCTTATTTTCTTTGCAGGCTTGTGAGCAAATCCTGCTCACTTCATGATCTATCTGAGGGTCTCTGAAACCTGTAAAAGGGCCACTGCTTTTAGCAGCTTTTGGGTCAAACTCTCATTCTTAAGCATAGCCCCATTAATTTCTTACATCATGTGAGTAAATTGGCCCCAATTTGGCCCCAAGTCTGGGACTTTCCCAGCCCTGGGAAAAGGCAGAAATCCTTGTCATGTTCTGCTGTACACTCTATCCTGTCCAGCTGGAGTTAAGTGTACCTCATTACTCAGGGAAATTTGGATTTGGACAATTCTTCACTGATAAACAACATATTGCCATAATTAGCGAGTGTGGACTGGGAATCCTGGAAATGGAGTCTGTCCAATCTGTCAATTGAGGAACATATTGTTTAATTTACACAGTGCAGCGTATTGTGCAACCTGAGAAGGCTCTCCCACCCCGGGCTGGAGCTCGGCTTTCTGCTGCCTTCAATTTATAAAAACAGCTCTTGGGTTCAGACAATAATTTTGACACTCTCCTTTTTCCTCTTGGCCTCCACGTCTAGGTTGAAAGTGAACATGTGTGGTAGAAAGAGGCCATGTACGGTTCCTCTACAATCATAACCAAGTTACTTTTCGCAGCCAAGCCTCGAGGTTCTTGATTTTCCAGCAGTAAACTCTTCTAGAAAGGGAGACTTTGTGCAATAAGCATCACAAGAGGGAACAGTGGAGCCCAAATGATGTACTGAAGTGACAGATTCAACATTCAAGATCACATGCTGGCCTATGCATGCTCTGAGAGTCCTGACCTACAGGATGGGAGAAGTCAACCAGCCTGGACTACAGCACGGAGTCCAAGATGCTCTGCAGAGTGCACTTGGTTTTGTTTGCAAATTTTCTCCAAAGCCATGAAAAGGCTAACAGAAATGCACATAATGTTTGTTTTAATACAAATACACACTCTCAGATTTGCACCCTGACTGAGCAGCCTCACAGAGCATCACGTTTTGCTTCCCGTTCTTCAGGTCAGCTCCTCCTTCAGCTATCAGAATTGCCTTTCAACCTGCCCATCTTCTAATCAAAGCAAACCACTCTAACTTTTAAATGAAACTCATTTTCATATTGTCCACATATACATACAGTTAAGAAATTACAGTGACAGTGATAAAAAATGTTAATTTTTCTTTCCAGATGCTTGTAAAACAGCCTTAACATATGTCCGCTGTTTAATTAACAGAGCGGCAGCACGGTGGAGAGGAGCCAAACTAATAATTTAAAGAAGCATTCTCCCTCCCTTGATTTGAATCCCAAAACACATCCATCATGCACATTTCTGAAACTGCAAAAGATTTAATTTTCTGAACTTTCAGCAAACATCATAAAACAAGTCAAAGAGAAACCTGGAGTCAGGAGTGATCGCCTTTGAAAGAGTTCAGCTTCAGAACTTGCACAAGAAATTCATTTTGTTAAGTGACTCAAAACTCCAGGGTTTTTTTTTTTGTTTTTTTTTTTTAATTAGCTTTTATTGTCATCTCCTGTTGGGTGGCCAAAAGGTGCCATTTTGCTGCTCAGGTTCTAGTCCTGAGCTGCTTTCTTGCTCGGATTGATGAGGATGTAATTCCTTTCCTCAAACAGAGCCAAGATGAAGCCAATCACCTCACACACTTCCAGTCCCTTTTGCTGCAATACTTGTGCACTGCAAAATTTCTGCAGTATCTATCCTTACCCCCCGGGAGGTACAGACAGGCTGCTACCCCAGCTTAAGGAGGAGGACTGAGAATTTGAATTACATGTTCAGCACACACATCCAGTCACCTCCACTTTCGATATCCAGTTGCCACATGTCCTTCAGCCAAAGCTTTGGAAGATGAGAAAGGAGGATGCTGGGGACCTTGGTGCAAGATGAGCGTCTCACTCTTGCAACCTGTGGCAGATAAAGTCAAGAGACACCAGCACAGCATACAGCTGATATCCCAAGCTCTGCTCTTCTATGTGCAGCATTGAGATGGAGCCGAGCTCACTGCTAGTGGTGAGGATAAAGTGCTGGTCTCTGAGCTCACATATGCTCACAATGCTCCTCTCTGTCCCCTCACATAGACAAGGCCACAGGGGATGAGGTGAACTTAAAAATATCACTTGCAAAACTAGCACAGAGATCCTATCTCTTCAGTCAAAGTGAAGTTCGCAGCAGGGGAATCTGCCCTACCTCTGAGAGCACATCCAGAGCTTCCTTCATCCCCCATGAGTGCCCTTCTCATGATTGGGATGACTTGAGGTTATTTAAAGGTGCTAAAAGCTCTCCTTACTACACATGCAATGGGATCAAACCCCACAGGGAGACTGAGATCCATAGAGGAGGACGAGATACCACCACAGCCATTAACCCCTTCTGGGATAACCAGACAACACAGCACGTCAGCACTGCCCACCTCTCACAGTCGGAAATGATGCTCTTGGCCCCCATCCCTGCAGAGCTAATGACTTCTCCTGGGGGACCAATATGCCTGGGGAAAGGAGGTTGTGTTTTATCAACCTGACAGAGAAGCTTCCATCCTCCGATGTACAAGGTGTAAAAGATAAAGCAGCACAGTGCCAACTGGGGAAATACACCCTTTGTGAAAAGGAAGAGATTTGTCAAAGGTGACCCTATATTTTATTACTGTATTAAATGGAAGAGCGCATTAAAAGACTTCTGTTTAATATCAACCAGGAAGAGGGAAGACAAGGACAGAGCTCTGTCTTTCTACACCTTTTGTAGAGAATACCCGGTCATAAAGCATCTCAGAAATTAATCTGCTGATAGATTAGAGATTGTGAGTGTTAATTGACCCTTTGATCTTCTAGTTGTTATTTTGGGTCTTGTAGGGAGGGTTATTAATGAATCTGAAGGTATTAAATGAATTCCTCACTTGCTGTGGCAGCATTCAACTCCCAACAGAGAGCATCCCTTTGGGCTGGCCACACTCTGGCTGCTCTCCTCGAAGGGCAAAGGCACACAGACAGGTAGTACAGCATCCGAACAAGAGCACTCAGCTGGAGTTACCAGGCAGCCTTCAGGCTCTATATGGCTAAGGGGAGTTGAAAAATCTCCAGCTTGAAATCAAGAGCATTTCACAGACTCTTGGATCAGCATCATGGCTAATCCCAGCACGGCTCAAAGCAAGTAGATCTGTTTAGCACCTTTCTGTTTCCAGAACCCATCACGAAGGTCATACAAACAGACACAGGGACATCTCCCTAGGTATCATGACGTCACTCCAGGTATTGTGGTGTTTCCCCAGGTACTGGCCACCCCAGGCACAACTCCACAGCCTTTGGAGGTTGTACACCAGCCATTCACCAACGTTGTTTTGAAAGGGAATCTCAGGCTCTCGTTTCAAAAGGTCCAAAATGGTCCATCTTCAAAATGGCAAGACCACAGGGCCATGGGCAAGGTCACTGTCTAGCAGCAAGGACTGAACTTCAAAACCCATGCAAAAGCCACAGCCAGGCTTGTTCATGTCATGGCCTTACGTGTCACTGGTGTCATGATCAGACAGGATTTCTCCAAGGCACACAGAGGGTGGGAGGACCATCTTGGATGAAGTTTCTTCAACTAAAAGCCATAGATAAACATCTGAAAAAAAGAAAAATCGCAAGCAATGAGTAAGTTAATAAAGCAGGGACTTCCTCCAGAAACCTGGCCAGCTCTATCCATTAAAGACCTAGTCTTTGGCTAGCACTCCAAAGGAGGCTCAGTGACTGTGTACATTAAAAATGCTATCACCATTATGGTCTGTTCACTAAAGGTACAAGAGCATGACAAATACATGTAATTTGCAAATTGGCTGGTCTTTTGCAATAATTTAGAGACACTAGTTAGAGGCAATAGAAATCTAACAATTACTGATGTTTAAGGTTTGCATTGTTGCTCTGTGAATATTTCATGCATAAATGAACTTCCCCTGGACCAACTGCTGTTTCTGATGAGGCGCTCTGAGGCTTTATTGCCAAATACACAGCAGGGCTCCCCCAATGAGCCACATAACAGATGATGCATTGCCTTTGCAGCTTAAATAATGTAAGGTATCTGCATTTCATAGAGTGGTGGTACACTTTATTTACATATCAAGTGAGTGGCCAGACTGAATATGAAGAAATATGTGAAGGAAAGGATGTGACACTTTCAATATTTCATATTAGCAAGCATCCTGCAAGAAAAACCTAGGCAAAGTGAGATGTGAGCTAAACTGCCTGATTTCTGTGTGTGCATGTGTGTCTCTGACAAAATGTCTTGAAAAACTAATGAAATGTATGCCTTTCCCCATTCCTACAAACCCCTCAGCACTACTGAAAAAAAAAGGCATGATCTCTTTGAATCAGAGATTGACATTTCAAGTGCCATTGGTTTGGGAAGAGAATCAAACGCATCCTTAAAATCTCATCCTGTTCTTTCCTGGGGCTGCTGGGAGATGTAGTCTTGTTCCCTATCACTCCAAAGAAAGATGCAGAGGATTTCTGCTTGGAGAGAGGCCACTTGCAAAGCCTCATCACCCTGCTAGGACTGCAAAGAAGCCCAGATCTCACAGAAAAAGCCTTATCCAATATGCAAACCTATTGCAATATCTGGTCATTCCTCCTATGTGAAACAGTCCAGGTCGACAGAGGGAAAAAAATAATATATAAAAGCAAGAGCTATTTCTTTCCTGTGAAAAATGGGGCTTGCACATCATCACTCATGTGAGACTGGATCCCAGGGTATGGATCCTCTTTCTAGAGCAGATTATCTAAACTTTCAGACTTGACCCACTCATAAAATCCTCCGTCCTCATTCATGAGAGCACCTCATATCTCAGCCTGACATCATCCTGCGCAGGGGACTGGTCGAAGCCCAGGCATGTTTACTGTCATCACTGGCCCCACTGTAGCAAAGAGTTCCAATCACTGGACAAGAAGCAAATACTAAATTGTTTCAAGCAACAATTTGCTCCCTGCACAGACAGAACGACCCAGCAGAGCACAGGCAACAATTCTTCACCTGGTTGTTTGCAGGACTGGCAGGGATGTGCCTGCCAGCATCACACCACCACCTCCTGCTCCGTGCAGTGTCTATGTGAGAGCGTGCGGCATCTCCCTCACATTAAGCCTCATTCAAAGAAGAACTGATGTGTGCCAGTCCTTTTTTGTACAAACCCATTAAAATTCCAATGCAAATGACCGGATTCATAATCTGAGCTTCACTGAGAACCACAGTTTCCTGCTTTCCCCAGTAATGAAATTATTGGTTGTGCAGATGCTCCATTTCTGAGCTAATTTAATCTCTGGGTTTTTTTGTTAAGCCTGCATGTGTGAGGGCAGGGGTGTGTGGATGTGCAGGTCTGTGTGTGCATGCACACCGACAAACACATCTGCACAGCATGTATCCTAGCATACAGATCTGTAGGCTATTTAGCTAGATAGCCAATTATAATTATAAATGCAATGGGAATAGGAGCAGTATATTCTATAGACACGATTAAAAATAAACTGGGAAAGCTAAAAGCAGCTTAGTCGCCAGAAACTAATACACTACAGGGGCAAGTTGTGGAAATGCCTGATTATTCTCTTTTGCTCACTCCATCCCTGGAGAATCTCCCTGAACTGTTACTTTAACTGCTCAACTTGCCTTTTCCACTGTGATAGTCAGCAGATGAAGCCCTTCACATTTAAGTGTAATAGTGCCAGAGAGACCAACTGCTTCTCAGAGTTACGACCTATAAATGTCGCTTCTGTGTCAGAATGAGAATGTGCCACTGAAGATGCTGAAGTCTGCAGAGGGTTTGCTTGACAATTCATGCAGGCCATTAAACTCACTCCTCCCCTCATCCCTCCAGCATTGTGTACATTGGGATTTCTTGCTTGCTTTCACAGCTTTCTGAGTAGTTCTTCCAAAGCTGGCAACAGCTGAGCAATTTATCCCTGGGACAAAGTGTCCAGTACAGCTTTTGTACAAGTTGTTAGTTTTTTTCACCTGTCATGATAAATAAAAGCTCCAGGACAGGTTGCCTGTACTTTCCTGCACCAGGCATGGGTGTCTTTACCCAGGGCAGAGGGGCAATAGACTTGGATGTCAGGTGATGTCAGGATATGACAAGAAGTCCTGTAAGGTGACTGACTGAAATAACCACGTTAGAGGCATTTCTGTCTGCCTTGCTCAGGAGGACATAATTGCTTCTCAGCCTGAAGGGTACAGCAAGAATAACAATAGCTGAGAGCAGAGGGGTTTTCTTGGCTCATAAACTGCTTCTGGCCTTAGCTAAAGCCTAATTCACCACTACCATAAGTACATCTCAGAAGTGAAGGCATTTACACCACATTAACATCTAGTCCAGCATCCACGTTTGTTCAGGTACAAGATAGAGAAATCTAACATTTACTTATTTATCCCTTAGACTCTGAGAACTTGCTCATAGGAAGGGCATGAGAGCCTTGGGAAGTGCTGGTCCCTAAGGCAGATGTGGATATGCTGTGGCGTGCTCAGGTAGTGCATGAACAGTGCAGGACATGGACAACATGATGCTGCACAGTTACTGATGTTCCCACCCTTTTTATTTCTGAGAAAAGAGAGTTGATATTTTGGAGAACTTAGTAAGGGAAGAAAAACACCTCTCTGGCAGAAATGAAGATATTGAAAACCCCCAGGCTTGATGCTGCATGGCTGACAGATCATCCCCCTGTGGAGATGGCACAGCAGAAAGAAAAGGCCATGGATAGCAGAGGGGATGAGGCTGGGGTGAGAAAAGAGTCCTCACTGCTGGGCAGACCTGTACAGAAGAGTCTGGACCATATGAATGGTGCAGCTGGAGGAGGGTAACAGATTCTCTGCAGTGAATGGAGGTAGATCATACGGGCAGCTGCTCTCTGGATAGGAAAAAGGAATGGAGGAGTGCTGGGAGACTGTGGGACAGGGCTAACTTTGCTTGAGGTGTTATAATGCTTTACAACAGTTTGAAATCTAAAGGAATGAGCCTAGGACAGCCTTGGCATGTGGAAAGTCAAGCACTGTCATCTAAGCATTTCTCCTTGTCTAACCCCTGCTCCCGGCTCCATTCCATCCCAGGGTGCTCCAGGACCCCACAGCCCTTCTTGCAGTGCCTCTCAGTGACCCCAGGCCAGTATCATCCTCTCCCAACTCCATCGCCTCCGCAGCAGCTGGGGTGGCTGCTGGTCCCACTACCACTCACAGAGGAGGCAGCAGCTGATTTTGCAGCCACTTGACCAGAGATGCTGCTGAAGTGGGAACAAAACAAGGAGGGGGAAGAGCTGAGGATCCTTTTGAGATCGCCACCTGGGACTGGTGGCACTTCTACTAATGCACAGTGAACAGCTAAATCATACATTATTGATTTGTCAGACGTATTTGCATATAAATAAGCATGATCATTCATACAAACCTTAATGTTGTTGTTCTCCCTTTAGTGTTGTGATCACAGATGAATGACTCTAGTTAGACACAATTCAGGAAAGCTTGTACCACTGCAGCAAAGTGAGCTGCTGATTTAAAACTACATTTATTGGAGCATGTAAGTGTGACAGTCTATTGGTGAATTTGGGGATAATTAGTCTAAAAGACAAGATAAATGAATCCTGAAAGTGGTATTGTGATGAAGAAATGATCCCTCCATTCTAGTAAAGCTTTGATGCCAGAAATATTGTAAATGATAATTAACTGGGAAACACAGAGGAATTATATTTCAAATGTGTTTTCAAAAGGACTTAGAATTTTACAGACAAATTGATTGGGCTGTTCCCCTCCCCCCAGCTCTGTGATTATGAAAGATTGTCTAATTTACAACATGAACTACGAAGCATATGACAAATCGCTGGCTTGCTTTTATGCATCTTGTTTGTACGTTTCTCCCTGGTAGATATCTGCTTATTGTTTTTAAGCAAACCAAGACATGTATTTTTCAATTAGTCTTTCCCTAGCCCTAATCTAGACAGATCTGCAGGCCAGCACAACACACTGACCCATGAAAATTATATCTGCTGTATTAATTCATTAAGCATTGCAGGATCAAGCTGCAAGATCTCGCTCCCTGATAACATCAGCAGCATGAGCTGGGTTAGTCTGCATCCCTCCCCTGAAAAGAAAATATTATAGATTGTGCAATGCAGGGGAAACATTGCTTGCTAACACTTCATTTTAATTGTCCTAAATTAGAGCTGAAGACTTACAGAACTGTGTGTGACAGCCAATGAATACCAAATGAATTCATTAGGATCAACGCTGTTACAATGAATAACTAACAAATCTATAACAATGTCTATATCCTTTCTGCCTCTGCTGCTGGTTGCAGCGGGGAACCCTGTAGGGAACTATCCTGACCCTCGTCTCGCTGAGGCCAGCACACGTTGCCCCATGCCTGCCTCTAATTGCAGCTTTAAATGAAGTTTGGTATCACCTGAATTGCTGAGTGTTAGGGGACCGGTGCAAGAGGGGTTGCACAGGGTTAGGAGAATCATGCAAGCAGGAGGAAAGGAGGATCAAACAGGGCAATAAGTAGCTGAGCTTCAGAGGATGCTGCCTGGATTCCATGGGATCAGAGATGCAGCTTGAGTCACCTCCTGTCCCTCATTCCTGCCTCCAGAGGTGTGGGGCCATCCCAGCATTGCTGCTTGTGGAACCCTGCCTCCCCACTGGCATTGCCAGGCCTGAGACGGGCTAAAACGCACCCAGTATCACCCATAACTGGTGCCTCAAGGTCAGCGGCTGCAAGTGTCCCATAATGTTTTGGACTGTCAAGATGTTCTGTCTGTGCTCTGGGGCTCCCTGTGACTCCCTGATGAATACAGGACGGGACAAGGGGTGATGGACATAAGGTGGAACATAAAAAGTTCCACTTAAACACAAGGAAAAACTCATTTGGTGTTGAGGTGAGGGAGCCCTGGCCCAGGCTGCCCAGAGAGGGTGTGGAGGCTCCTTCTTGATAGGTTTCCAAATCTGCCTGGACACATTCCTGTGTGACCTGACCTAGGTGGACCTGTTTTAGCAGGGGATTGGGCTGGATGATCTTTAGAGGTCTCTTCCAACCGCCACCATTCTGCGATTCTGTGATTCTGTGAACTAACTTCACCAGCACTTTCCATGGAGATACCAGAATTTACAGTGAAGCTGTGAAGACTTGCTTTGAAGTGAAGCAAGTTAGACACCAAGGAACAATCGCTTCTTAGCTCCGCTGCAGTGAAGCTTTCTGAGCCAGCACATCTTGGTCAATGCTTCCAAGTTATTTTGAGGTCTTGCAACAAAAAGCCTGGGTTTCATATGAAAAATTGTCTAGCTTTGTGAGAAAAAGTCTGAGAACCCTGAGGAAGGAGTGTCAGGTAGGAGAGGAGGACAGCTGGGAGAATGCAGATACAAGGGGTAATTTGCCTCTGAAATGTGGATTGCAGGAGCAAGGCCTCTGTCTTTGCTGATGTGCTTTTGGGAAATGAAGCTCATCCTGGAAAAAGAAAGTAAAAGCCAAGCGTGTACAAAGAGCCTCTCTGGTGTGCAGCCTCCACCTCCGTTTAGACTGTTTGCAAACTCTCTCTATGCTTATCATCATGTAATTGAAATAATGTGTATTGACAGAGACTTGAAAACAACTGCTCAATTTTCCTCGAAATTCAATTAAACTTCGTTTATTCTGGGGATCGATCCAATTAAAAGGGGGGAAATTTCAGATGGCCTGAGCCTTACAATCCATCTTAACACACTGTGTCTATCACCGTGATGTAATAATTCCCCCAATCAATGCTTTAAAAGCATTTAGTAGTCTTGATAATGAACTTTTGTCAAAATAGCCTTACAAAGCAATAAATGAGAGCAGATTAATATGTAGTCATAAAGCTATGAATGGTTTAACGCTTTGAAAGGGTTGCTTCATAAATTAGTCTTATTTATTTATTTATTTATCATCATCTCTCTCTCTCTCATATTATTGCCCATGGTTTTGGTAGACAAGAAGAATCACAGAATCACAGAATCTTAAGGGTTGGAAGGGACCTTAAAAGATCATCTAGTCCAACCCCCCTGCCAGAGCAGGGCCACCTAGAGTAGGTCACACAGGAACTCGTCCAGGTGGGGTTTGAAAGAACCTTGACTTCTAGGGTGAGTTACTTGCTAGGAGATAAATGGATGGATGTGAAGGACAGTATAGCCTGGTCTGGTTTATTGACATTACAGACAATTCCTGTGGCCACCATGGCCAAAAACAGAGCAGCTGTAACTAAACTTGTTGTCATAGCACTAACTTTCATATCTTAAATAGAGGGATCTCTGTTCAAAGTTCCAGCAAAGCTGATATCACCCACTGAACTGACCCCAATAGACTGCCCTTAGACTACTAAAAATGTATGAAAGTCTTTTCATAACAGCTGCAGATTGAGAAACATACCCCATTCTGACACTGCAAGGGGTTATGCAATGGCTCTTAATTGTGGCAGATTTTCAGGAAATGCTCAGTTACAATATTTGTCTTCCCTGCTACTGGTTTAAGATAATCATCTTCCTAATATCAGTTGCTGACTCCAGTAACTCCCATCGTACTTCATAACACCTGTGGTTACCACATCTTTCTGTTCTCAGCTACAATTGGTTCTTGAGCAGTTTTCTGCTTTTTGCATACAACTGTGCTTAGAAGAGGTACCCATCTCCCCTTATGCATTCTCAATGTGCTTTTCACAAGGAGATTTTCTGAAATGTCTGACAATCACTAGAAGAATCAAAATTAACAAAGATCTAGTTTAGAAATGGGAACCTGAGAGGGAATATCACTGCTCAAGACAGGAGCAGGGAAAATACTTCTGCTCCAAAAGAGGCCACAATCTGCTGCTTCAGAAGTGCAGATTTCCATTTAATATTAATTTTAAGTGTTCTGCCTAGAACTCCCTCTTTGTAAAGCCTAGTAGAGAGCAATCTGTGTGCAAGACCCCACTGCTGGAGATGGACAGGTGGTTTAAAATGTTCTTATTTTTTTAAGCACCACAACAAGTTGTTTGCAGTGTGTGTGTGTGGTGTTGGAGGATGACGGCTCACAGGAGACAGGCAGAGAGCAGCTTTACCCATTCCTCCTCAGGCACTTTTAGCACGTCATTAATGCACTAGGCAAGCTGCCAGCTGCTGGGAAAGAACCCATATGTTACAGACCTTCAGCTGCACTGAGGGTTTCCTCATCCTGAGGTTCAGTTTCCCTCTGGAGCTGCAAGTAGACAGTGAGGATTGCTGGTCCCCAGGACCTTCACCAAATTTTTTGAGCATCCCACAGGTGGGAAGCCTTAAATTGTGTATCTAAGTTCAATATCTCTGTTTTTCTGGTTTGCTCTGGCCATCCTGATCTCTTTGCACTTGCTGTGTAAGGACAATTCTTCACTTCCCACAAAAAGGCACCTGACTGCAGTGGAGCACAGCAGCCCTTAAGCAGTTCAGAGCAGCAGACCAGTATTTTTGACACCAAATAGAGGAAGAAAAGCTGAGTGGGAGCTGCAGAGAGAGTGGACCCTGGATCCACCTCTCTGATGCTGTCAGTCAAACTTTCACACTGTCCTCTTAATCTCTGTGATTTGCTAATTCCTGCAAACTGGATCCACGCTGAATCAGTACAACATTGATTTACAGACATTTTGCCAGGGCTCAATAAATGTAAAGCCCACCAACACTGCATGAAAAATATTATCTGCATAAAAACCTTTTAGCTCAGCAGAGATGGTAGTGGTGCCAGAATTCCCTTTTTGCAAACTTTCAGTGGTAACATTTCATTTGCATATGATATTAATTGCAGAAGAAAGAGGCATGCTCCTTGCCATCTAATCCACATGGTCTTTTATGTGATGTTTTCCTATGAGGGTAAGGGAGTCGGGATGAATCATGTACATGCAGCTTGTTGCCCTCCCTCAGCAATCTGCAAAGGAGGTGACCTGTTCAAATTGTTGCTTTCTGAAATGATACGACGCTAATTGCAGCTGTGCCCTGATTTTTGACTCACTTTAAATGGCAGCTTTTTCTACTGCATCAGAAAAATGTGTGTCTTTTCCTCAGCGTGACCAAGAGTCACACAGATACTTTCCAGAGCAACTCCTGAGGATGTGCCCAAAATTACAGCTCCTGAGTAGATGCCCAAAATTAATGTGGTGGAATTATAGAACCAGGGAAGATCACGGGGCAGACATGTGGTGTGTTGACTTGGATGGATGTGAAAAAAACAAACCCCTGCTGTGCACAGGATTGACATTAATAAGTTATTTCATATTATTTCTGACCACTGAAACCTATTGCTATGCCCTTCAGAGAGAAAAAAATACAAGATAAATGCCTCCCAGGTTTATCCCACACACTATGGCAGCCACTTTGCCTTCCAGGCTTGTTTTCTCTGCAGCCTGGACATGTCCCTTGTTGTTTTCTTAAGACCTATTTCTCCTTTGGGATTTTCACCAATTCATCTTCCATTTCATCTTGTTCATCACAGGGGGATCCAGCCCAGTGTGGGCTCCAGCAGTCACAGCTACAGGAGCGATGTTGAAGACTGGGGCCACATCTCTGGGTTCAGAGCTGCCTTGGGGCACATCAGAATCCTGAGGGCAACTCAATGCCTCTGCACTTATTTTTCCCCAGGAGAAAAACGAGCCCTTGATTCCTTTACCCCTAAGAGTTTCTGTGCCATATTTTTGTTTCCAATGCCTTGGCATTTTGTAGGTGGGTAAGGGAGGACTAAAGCATGTTTCAGGAGTAATCTGTTCCTCAGCATTCGGTTCCTTGTGTCTCTTCCTATTCCTTTGAAATAAAAGAAATATTCAAACAGAGGAGAAGAAAAAAAAAGTTATTAAAGGATCCTACTTAATCCCAGATAAACATACATTAAAAATATCCAGGTGGAATCATTTCATATTAAAATTAAACTTATTTCTTCTGACTGTCACAAAAAAAAAATACAAAAACACCTTTCCTTCCTGTCCCTTCCCACACACACCTCAAAAAAAGGTAATTTTGACACTGAAGGTATTGCAGCAGCTTTAAGGGACTCACACATCAAACATCATTTGGGAAATTTCAAAGGGTTGTTTCAACAGTATCACTTTCTACCATTCCCCACTCTGCATCCCTTCTTTTCATATTTTGGTTCCTGATGAAGTTTCAGCTGCTCCTGAAGTCAGTCCTTGTGTTCTTGGCTATCAAAGAGCATTGCAACATCAACGTCAGAGTTAAACTAGGGGAAAAAAAAAGCCTCTAAAAAAAAAAGCATCCCTTTTCCTTTGGAGATCAGAAAGTCAAATAAAAAGGATGCTGATTTGTGGAATAAAGGGTGGGATTCCCTGCTGAGACGATAGGAATCTTCTGACTTAACTGAGTTAAGATTTGAATACATTTGGCCCAGACAAGGGGAGAAAAAAAATCCATTAGTTTTGAGAAAAGCCTCACACAGTTTCAAAAGGAAATATGTTAATATAAGAACATTTTTTTTAAATGGGAAAAAAAGATTTATATGTGTGTTTCGGAGGCCAGGAGTTTAATACTATCAGCTAGAAGCAAAGAGAAAAATTAAATTACATGACTAGCACGAAGTCTTGTCTCCTACTGCCATGACATGGATGAAGAAACAAGAGTCCTCTAGCAGCCCTGCTGGAACTGAGAATCAGTGGCCATCAGAAAACCTCCCCAGCCACCACAACCTGCCATGGTCATCCCTCTGGCACTGCTTGGCCCCTCCATGGGTAAAACAACTTGTCCTTGCTTGGGCTCAGAGTTTGCTCCCAAGTAGACCCATGGGCTGGTTCTCAAGTCTTGCTCCAGATCAGCCTCACACGAAGAGGTCATGAGCCTCCTTGCACCCCTGCCTCTGTTTCACCCTCTCTACAGTGAACCCCAAGTGCTGTTCTCCACTGTGTGATAGCAGAGACCCTCTGATCCCAGAGGGGACTTTGGTCCCTCCTAACACATTACTCAATTTAAGCCAGCCTGATGCAGACTGCCCATCCTTCAGGATCTTCATGGCAGCCAAGTAGGAAACCCAAACTGCATTGACCAGCTGGATATATAGCAAAATTAGCTGACGGTCCAGATATTTATCCCTCTGTCATATCCCTGGTGAGGGTAATGTACCTGTGAAGTCTAAGAAGAGCTGCCAGGACCACTGTGCATCACTGGGCTCTGCTGCCATTACTGCCCATGGCCATCAGCCCCTCCTGCCTCCAAAAAAAAAAGGCATTTTCCCACTCTGCAGTCACCTGGGAGAGCAGATGGTAACACACACTGGTTGTGGCTTCCTACCACTTGAAACATCCCCTGCTCATCACCAGCCTGGGAAAGTCGTGGCATATGTGCTGTGTCCCTTCTTCCCTGCAGAGCTTTCCTGCCCCTCCATGCCTGAGCAATGCTGAGATGTGAGTGAGGACTCACAAAAGTAATCACAATAGCATGAGACTGCCCTTTGTAATGAGGCCCCAGAAAAAGCTGGTAGCTGGGGAAAGGTTCAGTCCAGCCATGGAGTGGCTGTAGGCTGTAATGTGGGGTTGTCAAAAGAGCAGCTCAGTATTAAATCCTTTTGATGGTTCTCCTGCTGAGAGAAGAGATGATATCTCATCATTAATGGAGTTGAATTAATATAAATTAGCCGAACAGCTCCTCACTGCTTCCGTTCAAGCAGAGAAAAGGGGTTTATTGGGGAGGCAAAAGCAACGATCCCTTTCACCTCACATTCACTCTGCCATCCATAAAGATGCTGCTGACCTCGCAGTCTTATCTCTCCTCCTCCCCTCCCCTGGCAGGACCGAGGCAGTGTAAAATCAAATCATTATGTGACATCTCGGGAACGTGGGGACTGTCCACAGCACAGACCTCTGGTGACCTTTATGCAAGTGACAGGTGACCTCTCTAAATCAGCCCTGGGGAGATTTGAGATTGCCAGGAGGGGTGGAGTCTCCACGGGTCCCACAGCAGCAGCATCTCGAGCTCAAGGATTATAACTTATGGGCAGCTCAGGCCAGGGAACAGGAGATGCCCCTCTGGAGTCCTAGCTGGGCTCTGAGGGCTATTTCATCTCCTTCTCTGCCACATATTCTCCTTCTGCTTCCATCTGAACTGTAAGTTTCCTCCTCCTCCTTTCCTCACACACAGGCAGGGACAGCACAAGTTTCTGCAGCCCTGTCCAGATTTACACACAGGTTTCCAGCCTGCATGACCAGTAATGAGGTCCAGAGAAACTGTCCAGCTGCTGAGAAACAAAGACCAAAACAATTAGTGCAGAGTTTTGAAGGGTTATTTCTTTACTGAGCAGGTGACAATTATTTAAGAGCAAGCCTAAACCTTAAAGCATGTTTCAGCAAGGGCTTGAAGGTGGTAGAGTATTTGCCTGTGCATTGGAGTGAAATGGCTCTATATGTCAGAGCATATACCTGATTCATTTTTTAAAGCTAAAAAAGGCAGACAGGACAGACAATGTTTATATTATGCATTTTTAAAAGCTACATTAAAAGAACATCATTAAGGTTGCAGAGCCAAGCACTCAGACAGTAGCTATGTCATGCCCAAGGCTGCCTGCCCAGGTTCATCTGAATTCCTCCTGCCTATGAATATGTCATGACATAATCTAACAGTATGTGTTCAGGTATTTTCTCCTCTCTCCATGCTGGACGTGGGATGGATGGTTTTTGCCATCTTACAGAGTGTTTTCTAGCTCGTTATTGTCTTATTACTCTAGTCATGGGCTTGTTCAACCACAGCCTGGCAGCAACAGCTAAAAGCCCAGCTGCTGTGCACAGCAGGTCTGTGCTAACTCCACACCTTCATACTCACAGCTCTCCACCCTGGGCAAACACTCCAACTGCCCTGCAAGCAAAGGCCTGAGGCCACAATCCCCTCAGAGAGAAGTCCTTCCACACACACTCTCTGCATGCTCCCAGAGGCAGAGATACTACAAGAGTGATTTTACTGTTGCTGCCTTGCTTGAAGAAGGAAAAGGGAGAGAGAGAGAATTCAAATGAACTAATTTCTTGTTCTAAGACCTTTCCGCCCCTTTGCAGCTGCTTCTGATACAAAGGCAGAACCTTATCTCCCTGTTGCATGGATCCAGCACTACAAACAACTGCCTTGTTGTAATGCACAGAATGTGTGGCATCTGAGGCAGCCTACACAGAGCCCAGATTTGAGAGGGAGGCACATTCCCTTCCAATTTCTGCCCAGCCTTCTTTTTTATTACCCCTCTCTCTTCCTCCTTGAGCCTGCAGCTAACTGGTTTGCATTCGGCATCCTCTTTCTGCACTCTACTGAACCATATCCCCACGGTCCATGTAGGCAGCAGCAGGGGAAGGAGCCTCCCCTTATCCCATGCCATGCACAGCAAACAGCCTCTTCCACCTCTGACCCCAGCAGGCATGAGCAGGGGTGTGCAGGCAGCTCCTAGGAGGGACATCTATTCCCCCATCATGGGCCTCACAGTTCAAGCAATGTTAGAGAAGGAGAAAGACAACAAGGTTATAATCTGTCCCAAAAAGCAGATGCTAACCAAAGATGCTGATATTTGAGCTTAGACTCTGGAGTCCTACTCTAGCAGCTCAAATGTCCAGGCCTCTAGCATTATAAGGTATCTCTAAGGTCCTTGTCATAATATCATAATCTTTGCCATTTTTAATATGCTTATGTTCAAGTTTCACTTTGAGGCAGGAAACTGATAGTTTAAAACAGAGGGGAAGCGTATTGTCAGCCAAAGATGTTCAAAGCAAAGAGCCTGAACCTACAAATATGCACTTCATCTCAAGAGAAGAAAAACAGCTATTTTTTTTATCTTTATTTTTGAGGACCCTTCAAACATGAATAGTGGAGGAGAGAAAATAAGCTCCTTGCACTTAGTTTGAAGCCAAAGATTCTGTAATATGGGTGCTCAGGCAGAACACCAGCCTCCATGGGACCATGGAGGTCACAGCACTGGCTGGAAAATACTGTGTTCTGCCAGCATATGCTCCAGAAATGCAATGGCATTCAAATCCTCCACACCTGCTGAAGTGGGATGCACTCACCAGGAGGCATCTGAGTAGATCCTCCCAAGGATGCTGTTGTTCTCTGGCACAAGACATCTTCAGGAAATTAAACTGGAGGTGGTCTCCATCATGTCTGCACACACACTTTTCAAGCTCCCACGTTTTCCAAATCAGTGATTTGGAAAAGCAGGAGATAGGAAGCACTCCTGTTCCCTAGGGGAAGGAAGCATTTCCTCAAGTTTCTGCGTTCCAGGTAGTTTGATAAAACTGTTGCTTTCCCTTCCAGAATCACACAGCTACCACAAATACCTTTCATGCCACACCAAATTCTTTCTAAATGCTCCAGATCAGGAGAGTGGGGGAAGACAGAGAGAGGCAGAAGGAGACAATCACAGCTCCAACCCACTCCTCTGCGTTGCAGAAACAGGAATTTGCTCTCCAACTGGAATGTGGCTGCTTAATAGGGCCACAGAAGCAAAGAGGCTGCATCTGTAATGCTTCTGTCAAAGCAAATGAGGTCATTAACAGACGAGTTCAGTGATGGAATTGTCTCTCGTAGTATTTATTATATGGTCCTTTTCCTGACACCTCCCACTGAGAGAATATTAAATATTTAATGCACACCAAGGCTCTGCTCATTTTTCATTCCCACTTCAGCATTTCAAGTTGGCTCCAATCTGCTGCTAGCTATAAAGTAGACTGGACAATGGACCATAATGAATTAACTCTTTGGAAACCACGGTAGCATTTACAGGACTGCCAAAAGACTGGGTGCTTTATCATCTTTGACTCACAAACGTGCTCTAGAATTCAATCCTCAATCCATTGAAACAAAGTAAGGGGAGGAGGGTGAGGGTGGAGAATTTGGGAAATGGGTTTCAGGAACCATAAATAAATAAATAATGATGGGGGAAGATGGAAATGTTAGCCTGTCAAGGTGATAAGAGTTTATTTACTCATTGTTTCTGGAGCTACTACTTCCAAAGATGATGGTTGCTCTTGTGCAGCTTCAAACTCCTGAGTGTCACATCCAGAATGAGACGCTGATCCTGAGGTAAAGTGGGAGCAAGACTTTTGAGAAATAGTTCACAGCCCTGTTCGTTACAAATCCAAAAGAGATCACTCAGAAAAGCAGAGCAGTGGTTTCCCACGGTATGGTACTTGCTGCCCATCTGGTCAAGCAAAGACAAAGTCAGTCCTGCCTGGTAGCTCAGCTCTCCCAGGGTGTCTATACCATTTAAATGCCAACCTGAATGTCTAAGCTTCCAACTGTGAAAATTCCCTAGAAAAATGTTTAGTTAGATGATGCTTCAAGAAGAGCAAGCCTGTCTACTAAGAATTTGTTCCTTAGTGAAGATTTCACTAGATAGTTCTGGTGGTTGCAATACCTAGAACGCCTTCTCATCACCTCTTTGCCCTAAAAGGAAGAGCCTCTGTACAAACCTATATGAATGTGATGTCTTCAGCCTGCTGGAGACACAATTAAGGGTGAGGAAGGGACCATCAAGTCTTCAGCTGTCCCATCTCCATTCCCTGACATTCCCCTTGTCATTTACAAGCAATATTGTTTCCTAGAATAATTACTCTATTTATTTACTGCTCCTTTTCCACCTTCCTACAAGATCCTAGGTCTGTAGAAACTATCATGTATGTGGTCCCAGAGCCCATACTGAGCAGATGTCCTGGTTTTGGGCAGGGTAGAGTTAATTTTCACCCTAGAAGCTACACTGCTGTGTTTTGGATTTAGTGTTAGAATAATGTTGATAACACACTGATATTTGAGTTGTTGCTCAGCATTGCTTATCCTAAAGGAAGGACTTGGCAGTTTCCCATGCTCTGCCCGTGAGGAAGGTGCACAAGAAGGACAGCTGACCCCAACTAGCCACAGGGCTATGTCATACCCAGTATATAAATGGGCAGTTGGTAAAGAGGGGCTGATTGCTACTCAGGCATCAATCATCAGANTCCCACGGTATGGTACTTGCTGCCCATCTGGTCAAGCAAAGACAAAGTCAGTCCTGCCTGGTAGCTCAGCTCTCCCAGGGTGTCTATACCATTTAAATGCCAACCTGAATGTCTAAGCTTCCAACTGTGAAAATTCCCTAGAAAAATGTTTAGTTAGATGATGCTTCAAGAAGAGCAAGCCTGTCTACTAAGAATTTGTTCCTTAGTGAAGATTTCACTAGATAGTTCTGGTGGTTGCAATACCTAGAACGCCTTCTCATCACCTCTTTGCCCTAAAAGGAAGAGCCTCTGTACAAACCTATATGAATGTGATGTCTTCAGCCTGCTGGAGACACAATTAAGGGTGAGGAAGGGACCATCAAGTCTTCAGCTGTCCCATCTCCATTCCCTGACATTCCCCTTGTCATTTACAAGCAATATTGTTTCCTAGAATAATTACTCTATTTATTTACTGCTCCTTTTCCACCTTCCTACAAGATCCTAGGTCTGTAGAAACTATCATGTATGTGGTCCCAGAGCCCATACTGAGCAGATGTCCTGGTTTTGGGCAGGGTAGAGTTAATTTTCACCCTAGAAGCTACACTGCTGTGTTTTGGATTTAGTGTTAGAATAATGTTGATAACACACTGATATTTGAGTTGTTGCTCAGCATTGCTTATCCTAAAGGAAGGACTTGGCAGTTTCCCATGCTCTGCCCGTGAGGAAGGTGCACAAGAAGGACAGCTGACCCCAACTAGCCACAGGGCTATGTCATACCCAGTATATAAATGGGCAGTTGGTAAAGAGGGGCTGATTGCTACTCAGGCATCAATCATCACATGGGGAGCAACTGCATTGGGCAGCACTTGTCTGTCTTGTGTTTTATTGCTCTCTCTTTTTCTTACATTCCTTTTCAATGCAGTTATTCTTATATATTTTGTTGTTACTCTTTTTATTATCTCTCTTTTTTTTCATTTTAGTTATTATTCTCTAACTAGTCTAATCTCAACCTATGAGTTTTGGTTTTTTTTTCCCCCAATTCTCCTCCCCATCCTGCTGGGAGGAGGTGAAGTGAGCAAGCAGCTGTGTGGTGCCCTGTTACTTGCTGGGGTTAAACCACAAAAGCAGAGAAAGTTAAAAAATACAGTCAGGCTGTTTTCACCCACAAGGCAGAAATTTCAAGGAAATCTAATCCTCATACACTTTTGCTTGAAAAAGATCCACTGGCAAATTAACTCCTGCTTTTAGACTCCTGCTTTATGAGTTCCCATTTGCTTATCTGTTTAACACTATCTGTCACTTTTACTGAGATACCAGGAAACCTGATTCCCACTCATGGTGCAAAAGCAACCTGTATGTGCTTGACCTTTCTAATGTTTTGTAATTTGATTGGATGGCTATTCCCATATTTCCTTGTCACCAGCCCTAGTAATCTGAGAGGCAGAAGTGGAAAAGACAGCCAGTAAAAATACAAGCAAAGACAAGTGGGAATTAGGTGAGGCCTTGGGATGCCAAAATTACTCAAAGCTACATCCTCACTGAGAGCACAGCCAAAGCACAGCTCAGCTCAGTTGCATGGTTGGGGCTTGCCCCAGTAATCTTACAATGTCACCCTTTAGTTTTAATTCAAAGTTCAGGTTAGAGCTCTTTGCTAACGAGCTTTTAGAAGTGTGATTTTTTTTAATTATTTTTTTACTATTGTTCTGTCCAGAAAGCCACAGTACCAACACAGTTATATTAGTATAACCCTATATATCCATTACAATAGGGATTAAACTCACAGGAAAGGTTAATATTGATACCAACATGTTCATACAATAAACTGCAAATTACAGATGCACTTCAGCTCTGTTTTCTGACCATTCTACCTCAAAACTGAGACTGGTTCAATGAGTGAACCAAACCCAGACAAGAAAGGTATGTCAATAAAGTCACTTCCAGACTGCTCTTGCTCTGTGACCACAAGGGCAGTTGTACAGCTGAAAGCTTGCACAAGTGCAAAGTCCTTCTGCAGAGACATTTGGCTTTTCCGGGTAGTTTCCCCACCTGTTGAATGGGAACAATGATGAGGGGAAAGTGTGATGCTACTTGAAGTCACAAATGGCAGGTTCCCAGGAGAGCAAAGTACATTCAGAAAGTTTATTTCTAATGTTTCTCCAAAATACTTTCTACTGTCAGCCTCCTAAAACTCAAATTCCCCATGTGACTTTATGCTGAATAAATCACAGATCTACACAATTAAAATACTTCTCATTCCTACACCAGCCATCCCAATGAAATGCCATGCATTTTCTTCTGAGACCTTGTGGCACACCAATGTTTCTCTTCTTACAGACACAAGCACTCGGCTCTGGGTTGGAGTTTAACAGCGTCTCCTGCTGCCCCTGCCTGAGGAAACATCATAACTAGTTGTTCCATCTGTGCAGAGTGATCCCAGAAGCAGAAGCTCCTTTATTCTTTTGCTTCCTTTTGACAAACCTGTCTCCACAGATTGATTCCAGCCCGGCACGGGGTGCTGGTAAATATGCCCACAGTAGCTGCAGTAGTTGGTTTTTTCAAATATTCATCTTTTCAAAGGAGAGCTTTACTCTCCCAGCCTCTTAGCAGAGAACTTTACTCTTTCCTATGCTCAAATTGCCTGCCATAGATACTCAGTTTTTTACTTAAAATATCTCTTTTGACTCCAGTGACTGTGTACAGAGAGAAAACAACAATGCAGAACCTCCCCAAATTAGTGTGCAGTATAGTAGCCTTTCAGTTTATTTATTTATGTGGCTTTGAACATTTTTTTGCTCCAATGATTAAAAAAATGTCATGGGTTTGTTGTGTACAACTGAAAATGTACAAGCCTTCTTCTGGTAGAGCAACTGTTTGACTTCCAATGGCTTTCACTCACTGTTTACAGTGAAAATAACTACTCTACCATTCTTCATTTCACCCGAAAATATCCAATTGGTAAGAGATTAAACACAGGCACCAAACTTATGAAGAACACAAAGCAGTTGATCCTTAAGGTAGAAGACAACTTCAATTGTTCTGGACACAGGAATGTCATAGTTTAGGCTCATCCAGGAACAAAGGACCATGATCAGCCACTTATTCACTCCCCCTCCCATAGAACAAGGAAGAAGAAAGTACCAAAGACACACAATTAAGGGTGACTGTAGCAACAGTCAACAAAGACCAAGATCTGAATGACACCTGGGCTTTAAATAAAGCACATTTCCAAGGACCAAACAGATAAATAGCTAAGGAATATTCATCAGGAGTGTCATTATAGTGATATTTCTCTTTGTGTAATAGGTTTCTCAAGGCCTGGGATGGAAAGACTGTCCAGAGAGGTATGTATCCTATGCTACAAAATCCAATATCCCAAAACTAGTCTGCACTAATTGTGATGAAGCTTGGATGTAGACAGGGCCCACTTCTGTTAATGACAGATAGCCATACACATTTTATGGAAAAGCCCCTCACAGACTGAGACCTCTGTCAACTCAGCACACACAGACACGATGGTGACCAACTATGAAATGGTGATAACATTAGACTGTGAGAGCGAAAAGGAGATTCCCACTGATAGTCAAAGGGTGCTGGACAGCTTCCAGGGCGGCTCCTGACCTACCTCTGAGCCAGTACTGCCAATGAGAGGCAGGGAAGAAACCGATTCTCATTCAGATCAGCAGCACATCTTCTCTCTTCCCTCAGCTCCTTTTTTGCCTTCTAAATTCCTCTCTGGCTCTTGAGCACTCATGCAAGTGCGACATCAACCCTGATGTAACTCCATTTGATTTACTGGCAGCTGGAGGCTATTCTTAGCCAGCTGTCATGCTGAATGGCAGATGCTATGAAGGTCTTGTTCTTGCCCCAACAAATCTCAAGTTAAAATAAAGGTAGTAGAGACCTTTAAACATAAGAGCAAGTCATGAGGGAGGAAGAATCTAGAAAGCTCTCCTGAAATTTAAACAATAGGGTTACCAGGCAAATTTACCATGATCTTGATTACAGTAAATAACAGCAATTTGGAGCTGAGAAAACTGCTCTGTCAGGATGGTTAGAATATTGCTAGCTACTAATGTTAGGGGGACAAATTTCTTGGGCATCCAGTTAGGTCCCATGGCACTGATGGAGTACTCTAGCAGGTCCATGGCAGGTGGATTGTGGCTCTTATAACCAGGCAGATCTGTAACAAGTCCAAAGGATGCAGAGAAAGCCACAGGAGTAGAACAATATGGAAGTATGCCTTCTCTTTTCACTAGAAATTCCCTCAAAATGTGTTTGAAGACAGAATCTAGAGGCCAAAAGGTAGCTATCTTTCTTGGTCATCTCAGATTTCTATTTCTAAATTCTGAAAAGCCAACATCAATCTATTCTGGCCCAGGCAAAGTATTCCGGTTCCATTTTGAGCATTTGAATTAAAGTGAAAGGATGTTCTGAAACAACAAATTCATTTGAGATGAAAAGTCTAAATGTTCATTTTGCAAAGACTGAAAAGAAGCATTGAGTGGTTAACATTTGTTTCATCCAAACAGTTTACCCAAAATGGAAGCTTATTCATCAAAAGTTCCTGAAATATGGCATAAACTTTGACCCAAATACAAAAGTTTGGATTTAAAGTTGAAAAGAAACATCCTTCAGTAAAGACAAGAAGATTCTCACTCAAAATACTGTGGTTTATCTGCCAACAGGCTTGCTCCTTGAAACTTGCTTTCACAGGAAAGCTTATTCCTGATCAATCCAGAGATATTTTTAAAAGGGACTGTGATGCTGTGATTTTCAGCCCTCATTGAGGAATCTCAGTATCATCTCTACTGAAACAGTTGGAAGTTGGATGCTCTTTCTATTTAACTTGGACACCACCAAGACAGCTGGTATAAAGGGTCATAGCTCCACTCCAAATGTCAACTGGTATTATTCTGGTTGAGGATCTGCTCCCACATCTGTTCTCCAGTTTTTCAGCATCTTAAAGCAAAAGGTGGCAAAGTACAGGACTTATCACATGCAATAGAGCATTGTAAAGTGATTTGTGGCTGCCAAGAAGTCCTTCCATATACTTCAGGGCTGTGGCTCAAACCTTTGATCAGCTGTATTGCTTTTCAGCAAAATGGGACTAGTGCAGAGGTGGGGAAGGGGGCAGTTCTTGTGCTCTCAGTACCAAGGGTCCACTATGACCTTATCTGAAACAGCACTCAGTTGTCATGGTTGTGAAAGAGTGATAAGACTATTTACTGCAACATGCTAGAATATGGAAAGTGTCAAGGATCATCCTGATTAATGACCAGATGATGTCAGAGGGGAAGGAGCTGTGTATAATAAACCAGACCTTTTTTCATGTGGGTTCACTTTGGTTACAAGCAGCAACCTTGCAACTTAGAGCCTTTTTTGTGACTTTATGTGAATGAAGGAGCGCACTGAACTACTGTGTTTCATAGAGCAGGTGCTGGTTGTTATTTTAGTGAAATGGAGAAAACCTGTTAGGACATCACACATGTGGAAAGAGGCTTCCCAGGTGGATTTGCACACATCTCTCTTCAGTTCCCACTAGAGTCAGATGGAATGACATCACCGGAGACAGTTTTGGGAAACCAGGCAGGCAGCTCAGCCTGGCTCAGCAAATGAGGGGTGGATGTGACATGTGGGTAGGGTCAAATAGCATTGACAAAAATCCACTGTGGTCCAGATGCAAGCAAGTAGGTTGTTAATTCTGGAAGCTGAGGCTGGCACTGGGCACAATGCAGCTCAGTTGGTCACTTTCACTGTAAGATTTGTGGACTCACTCTCTCCAGCCCTGGCAAGATGTGATGTTTGTGCTGATGTTGGTTTGGTTTCCACACTGCTCGTGCTGCCATTTGCACCTGCGCCAAGCAGAGGGAGAACACCATTGTTGGCATGCAGCAGCATTTTGCATCCTCTCCCCTGAGGATGCACAAAGTGTTTGACAATTTCACTCACCAAAACCCACTCAAAGCGAGACTGAAGATTAGAGAGAAGCAGGGCTCCTAATATTTGCACTACCACGTAAAATTGAGTGTAACAGAGAACAAAATCCTAGCCCTTTCAGAGAATTCTGATATCATATTCAAATAAGTTGAAAAAGCGCTGCCTTCTGGTCTCAATTTTCCTGCTGTGATATCAACGATGTGTCATTAATCCCAGTACCTCCACATCACCATCAGGCAGAGAAGAGCGGGATTCAACCAGGCCTTTTCTACCCTTCCCCTCAGGGCAACCTGGTAACCTGTCAGCCTCCATGAAGTTACACTTTCGAAGAACACAGGTGGAGTACAGGATTGCACATTATCAGCTATGTTGGGGACCTGACTCAGAGCTTTTCCAGTTTTGAAAATATCCTGTCCAAAGCTCAGAGGTAAGAGCACAGACATAGTTGCTGCTCTTAGCAGAAAACCAGAGGGAAGCATTATGGGCTGTCAGGGCACTGGAACATTGTTCTGGGCAGGTGAATAACACTTGTTTTATTTATTAATCTAGTCTGTTATTTTATCCTAATGTCCTCCAATTCCTATATTTTATGGTTCATTTTTAATTGTCTTTGTTTCTAATTGTGGTGATGGCTTTGGGGGGCTGGGTTTCAGTTTTGGAGTGGGTAATTTTTTTCTTCTTTTGCAACAATTTTAGCTGCCATTTCTACAGCCACAATGTCCGGGGGACTTACTGGAAATGAGTCATCAGAAAAGACCACAATATGCTTCTGTCAGGAAATGGATCCAAGGAGATTCACACCCTGCAAGACCTGCCTTCAAAAAGTGGGATGTAGTAGAAAAGGATTCAGTGGTCACCTAACTACTAGAGAAGCCACTAGCCCACCTTGGAAAAATCTTGTCACTTGCTGCTGCTGTTAAGGGCCCATTTCTCTGTGCTGATACAGAGCCAGGACTGGGCTCCTGATCTTTCCAGTAATACACAGTAAAGGTGCCATTTTGCACCATAGATTAAATGTGTCAGTGCTGTTAACCTGGCCATTTGCAGTCTGCGGTAATTATATCCTGCTAAAAGAGAGGCCTTTGAAAGCAGGAGCCCTCTTTGCATCCTATCGTAAACAATGATGTCAATTCCCATGTGCACAGAAACCGATGAGAACCAGGAGACCTGTGCTGCAGTGCAGGGTAGGAATGAGAGGAGAGATTCATCAATGTTTATGGATCCTGTGGAAAAATAGTATTTTCAAGTTTAACATCTTCAGCTCAGCCCTTTTCTTAGTGTTGTGTGGTGTTTGGTATTTTTAGGATTATATCAAAGAGCACCAAAGTTCTTGTGGTTTGTGCCAGCCAATGACCATGCAAGTGATTAGACTAGATGTGTGAGTGGTAAAACACTGGAACAGGCTGCTCAGAAAGATGGTGAATGCCCTGTCCCTGGAAACATTCAAGGTCAGGTTGGATTGAGCTCTGAGCAACCTAATCTAGTTGAAGATGTCCCTCATCTTTGAACATGTCATCCAATCCAAATTTTTCTATGATTCTATGATACCAGTGTATCTGCATCCCAATGTGCCAGGAGGCAGGGAAAGCTCTGATAGGAATAAGACTTGCCCTTTAAAGACTTTGTTTCCTCTGGATTTTGCTGACTGGGATCTCCAGCTAAGGCTTTCCTCAAGTCCGAAGCATTTCTAAGAGCTCTTACAAATGCCTCAGATAGAAGAGCTCACATGAACAGACATTTCCCCTGCTGCAGTATTGCTCTCTCTTCCCAGCAGAACTGCTTGTCTTTACAAAAATTATCATAGGAGATTTGAGAGCAGCACTTTATCAAAGCCTGATGGAAACCAGCTAATCCCTCCAAATATATTGGAAGGGCAGAATGGACCCACTCAGAGCATGAACCCATAAGGGTAAGGCTTTTAGGAACAAGCAGTATCTTTTGTAAGTCCACTTGATATTATTGGAGAAAACTTTCAGGAACACAACTGCTTCTTTTGTGCATGAAGCAGAAAATGAAATCAGACCTTATCCTTAAGGCAGGATTGGGCCCCTGAGCACCCTGCTGTTCTCAAAACTGGCTGCATGATGTTGTTTCCTCATTTGCCTCGGGGGATCTCTGTAGCTAAGGGAACCATTTTGTTTTGCAGATTGAGAAGGGAATCAAATAGTTGAACCCTTAGTAAACATGCAAACACAACTGGTTGTCTTTAATGATTTGTTAGCTTGGAACTGAGCCACAAGACCTGAGGATTGCAGTCCAAGTTCCTAGAGCTCCCGAGGACAGCTGACATGCAGAGCAGCAGATCAAAGTCAGGATGACTGAAGCTCATTATCAGTTGCAGAGGCGGCCAGAGGGTTTTCCAGGTGGAATCTTCTTACAATATCTCCTGCCCATTTCAAATCTGGCAATCTTGGCTGAACCTGAGTCACCTACTTAATAAAAATTCCATGTTCAGTCCATAGAAATGCTTCCAGCACAATTAGATCAATTTCCTCTAAGTAGCAATAAATGTGTTTTCCTTTAAAAGGCCAACACAAGCACATTATCACAGCCTATAATCCCCATTCTATCTATTAGCTCAAAGTACATCCTAAAGGCCAGGGGTCACAGCTAAAGACTAATCAGTCTCATTAGCCTGTCTAATTTATCTTAACTAGGGGGACACAAACACACTAAAACTGTTAGAAAGACTTTTTGATCAGGATATGGGAGTCATTTATCAGGACCCTGCAGCTTCCAGAGACAGGAAGGAGAGAAACCACCCAGGGACAAAGCCCTTCTCCAAGGATGGTCTGCACCAAGCTGCACCCATGCAGGCTGGATGGGGAAAAAGCCCTCACAGAGGCTCCTGATGTCCTGCCAGGCAACATCGCAGAAGGCTAGGAGGGAGATATAGAAAAGCATTCCTTTCTTGTTCTCACCCACGTTTCTCTCAGTAGCTCAATGTCTTCCTTGCTCAGGCTCCACTTTGGCACTGCAAGTGCTCACTGGACAGGGAAGGGTTTGAATGCAGCTGGTTAAAGTTTAACCCTTCTCCAGCTGTGAGAGCCCTGTCAGCTACCACAGTGACTTGGAGACATAAGCTTCCCCTCCTTCTCCCAGATGCATCACTCTCCTGTCAGCTCCCAGCACTCGGCACATTCCCGGCAGCATCACCCACTGCTCTTGCATTGGCAGGGAAGGGTTGACTCCCTCCCTGCTTCATGCCAGGCAGATGGAGAAGGATGATAAGGGAGACATTGCTCAAACCCAGATGGGAACAGCATGAAAAAGGAAAAATGAAGCAAAAAAACAAATCCAACTCCTGTGGAAGTAGTTTTGTCTGTGGTTATCCAGATAGGTGTTTGAAATGCTACCAGCTCAACAAAGGAGCACTGCTCCTGAACTCAGCTCTTCACTGTTACTGGGCAATGCAGATTCCTTCACAAACCTTGCCCATAATTATTATCCAGGTGACAGGCTTTAGCAGCTCAAAACAACAAAGCAGAGTCTGAGACTAGTTTCTATCCCCAAGGCATTCGAACATCAGGATGTTTTCATTCTGAACAATCCTGGCTGGGATGAATTCCAGAATTTTTGCTGCCAGCAGATCTTTGTGGGATATTAAAAGATGAGGAGATTTTCTGCTAAGAAAAGAAGGAAACATAGATTATTTAAGGGATATCAACAGAAGGAGACTGGCCAAGCTCTAAATCAAAGTCACCTCTTCAGAATCTGTTGAGAGAAAGGAAAAATTTATCCTTCAGATCCCTATTTCTGCCTTAGAAATACATGTCTCCAGTGTAGTTGTATTTTCAGTGACAATCAGCCTCACAAAAGAAAGCATCGCTATTCCAGATCATTTTCCACATGCACTACTTTTGTTTCTGTATCACGTGCATGTCTTTACCCTGCCCTCCTCCATGACACTGCAACATCTGAATGCGTCAACATTCAGCAGTGCAAACAGAGCGGAGATGTTTAAACTCAACCAAAGTCCAGCTGCTGTGCAAACCTCTCATCACTCAGCCAAGGGGCTGCTGCCAAGGACAACAGTCATGGCAGAAACACTCTTTGGGCATCCCATCTTCCTCTCTCCTTTGATCACTTGCTATGCACTGGTCACAAGTGCCAGGGCTTAAGTAGTGGTCAGGAAGCTGCCAAACACCTCATGGCCTGAGATTTCACCTGGGGAAGGGAAGTTTGAGGTGGATAACATAAATAAGTTAAACTTCAAAGGTACAATGACTTGTACCTTTGAAGAAGAGAGGTGAAGAGATGGTGGAGTTCTTCAGTACAGCTCAAATACTAGAGCTATCTCTAGTTTACTATTTCTTTAGTCCTGTTGGTGAGCTGTTGCAAGTAGGACAAAACTGCAGTCAGAGCCACATGCCTCAGCCTCCATTGGTAATTGCCCCCACCTAAAGCACACGTACAAGAGTTTTTCATTTAAAAAACCACCTGAACAACCTTTTCCAGATTTATTTTTTGAGAAACTCTGGCCTTAATAACCCCCGTGCACAAAAACTAAGTAGAAGCTTTTTGTTCAGATCATCTTGAGAATTGACTCCCTCTGGATTCTAAATCATGGTTGCATTAAAGTTCCTAACATGGACTTTTTCAAGTGATCTTAAACCCATAGCATTTGGCAAGTGTCCTCTCCACTGGGAGAAAGCCAATTGACTGATCTCAGATACTCATGCAGCTACGTGCAACTTTGAAGGTGGCAAGAAACATTCCTATCAAAGCAATCAAGCACATGCTTAGTTGAAGCTGAGCACTAATGAACAGTGAGATCTGAGTGGCCACTTAAATCTATATTTCAAATGTTTATGGACATCGTGTCTGTTTTTTCTTTCCTTTCCTTTTTTATTTACTGAAGACTAAGTGTTGCTACCCACAAGTTTTTGGTAAGAAAGATTTAGTTCAGTCTTACTCATGTGATCAAACTGCTTTGGGCAGGACATAGCTCACCTAACAGCTTTTCCAACAACTTTTGTCTGAGTTGGTAGCACCGGTTTCTTCTGTAATCAGGAGAGAAGCTGGGCACCTCAGAAGAAAGAATCATCCTTTCTGTCTGGGGCAAGCATCTTAGGGCAGATGAATCAGCTTGTGGAGACTCCTGTTTTTTTTTCCCAGGACAGCCAAGGAAGTCTAGACTGGAAGCTTGGATTAGTCAAGAAGTGTCTTGGCAGCAAAAAACATTGCACTTTAGCCATTTTTCAGACCATAACTTTAGGTTAAATGAATCCAGGTCTCACTCTCAGAGCCACACAAAGCTTGCTGGACAGTGAGTTATTAGTGAGTTATTTCCTGAGAGCAAGGGTGGGAAATGCCAGCTCTTGTTCCCAAGCTCTGCTCACAGCCATCCCCCACATCATTAACGACCACACAGGTATGGAGTTGGAAGAGAAATACACAGTCATGTCCTTGTTTTGTCCACATGCAGAAACTTGCAGGGCCAGATTCCCATCTGGAGATCCTGCTTCCCCCAGCTCTCAAGCATATTTATTCCAGCGTTAATCAGAAGGTGGAGTGGAAGCACTTGTAATGTCCTGGCAATAAGTAGGAAGGCGAAAAGTGGAGGAGATAGAAAGGAGGGAGGGGAGCTCATTTGTTGAGATGATGGAGTGACTCCTTCAAATGAAAAATTAATGGTGATTAAAACAATGCTTGAGACTGTCCATTTACATTTTTAAGGTGTATTATCCCAACCAAAGGGTCCTAATGCTCAGCATCTCTTCCTACTGATTATCATCTAGCTTTCTATTTTCATATAACCTTGAAATACAATAAAGTCAATGTATGCACAAGGATTCTTTTTTTTTCTAATGGATAGAGTGATGTGAATAGCTTTTCTTCTCTTTTTGTATATCATCCTTTACCTATAATCTATGTCTAAATCCCATCCTACTATTTCCTTTTTAGAGGAATGAGAGAAGGCTCTGTGTCCACTCAGGATGCTTTGTGTTTCTGGTGGTCAAGGATAAATCATAGAATCAGAATGTTGTGTATGGGAAGGGATCTTTGAAGGCTACAACCCCCTTGCAAAGAGAAGGCACATCTTCAACTAAATCTGGTTGCTCAGAGCCCAGTCATACCTGACCTTGAATTTGTTTCCAGAGAGGGGGCATCCACAATCTATCTGAGTGAGCCTCACCGCCTTCATTGTAAAAAATTTCTTCCTTATATTTTGTTTGTCAATCTAGATACCTTCCACCTCACCTTCTGATTATCCTTATATCTTGTCTTCCCTATGTCTAGCCTATTTAGTCTGAGTCTATTGAGTACAGGAAAACAAAAAAGAGATTCACCCTTCTTTAATTTTATATCTTACCTGGTAGCTGTGAATGTGCAAAACTCTCCATTTCTTCTCTAAGTGAAGACATTTTATAGCACCTAATTCCCACAGCAGTAACTGATGGCTTTATCCTGCCTCCTCCTCCTACTCCTCATGGCACCCATGCTATTCTTCCTACAGCAGCAACACCACATTTCCTTTGCTGGAGATCACACTAGCTAGTTATTTTGCAATGCAGATAAACCCTCTTTGCATCATTTCCAGGGGAGAGAAACAGAATAGCAGATCCCTTTTTGGCAATCAGCTGCTTCTTTCTTACACGCTGCCTTCCACTGTCACAAAAGCATTGCACGCTGCATCCTTCCATTCCAGATCTTATATCCAACAAGCTTTTGCTGACTACATAACCTTCACTAACCTGAAATTCCTGAGTAGTCCCAGGAGCTCAATGCATCTTGGAATAAAATTTTTGTAATGTCATTTAAGAGTATTCCTAATCCAGAATTATTGAGGAGGCCTGGGTCATGGGAATTGAGTTTGACACTTGACAAATACTTGGCTTTGTGTAAATGGACAGGCCACTGAAATAACTGCCTTTGGATGTCACATGAAGAGAAATTAATTCTTTATTAACTTCCGCAATGATAATCTAATAAACTCATTTGGTCTACTAGTTTCAGCACTTAAAGCTCTCAGTCGATTGGATGCAAAGAGATTTCTTTCCTTCCCCTCTGGAGCGGTGCCTCTGTGATGTGCAAAGGGACATTTGGTGTGAAAAGCCAGGCCTGGCATGTTAGAACACAGTGTACACGTTCAGATCCTGCTGCTGCCTAGCGTGAGAGAGGCAGGCACAGCAGAGAGACAAATAGCAGGGGCTAGAAAAGGACTCTGGTAGAAATGAAAAAGAGTTTTTATTACAGACTCATATTTTAAACACATTTGCTTTGACTTTTCTTCTTAATCAGGTATCTTAAAATAATATACAAGAAAGCAATATATCAGCTGTTTCTCTCACTATCAGAGGACAAGACATTGGTCCCAGCAATATCAGGACTTTGCTGGATGCAAATGCAAAGAAAGAAAGAGGTCTTGTCCTAAAATGTTAGTGGCAAGTGCTAAAAATAAGAATGGGACCATGTGGACCAAGCAAGCCTCTAATTCTAGAAACCAAGGGTGTCCAACAAGAAAATAAGGCTGTAATATGTGACCTAAGTCTCAAATCAACCCAGCCAATGCCACTTAGAGGTTGAATTTTAAATGGCATGCCACAGGCTACCATAGACTGACCAGGAACCATGTGCCAAATAAACAAACATAAAGGCTGTACAAGGGAAACATGACGTGGCTCTCGTAATTTCAGAGGATGGCCCTTCCCATCAAGAGGAGGGGGATGCTGGCTGATCAGCCCAACACACTTTCTGTGTTGTATTTCCATACATCTGATTCTGCTGACACAGACCTGAGAGTGTTCAAGGCTAATGTTTTGCCCATCAATAGGTTCACCCAGCTATGGTCTTTTTCATGTTGATGCAAACTAGAACCACCAATAAACCTGTCTTTGATCAGAAGATCTGTACCACACCTCTGCTGCTGGTCCTACACCCACACAGCACATGCCCACTGGCAGTATGGGAGCTGGCTTAAAAAGCCAAGGCAAGGCATACTTTTTGCCAGTAGGCATTTGTTACTCTGCCTGCATAAAAAAATGTTTCATTTGCAAAAGCCAGATATTTATTAGTATTTGCTAACTGAGTTGCTCCATAACAACATGAAAAAATAGTGAAGTCTGTCAGTTCCATGTAAATATATAATTTGCCCAGGAATATATAAATATATGTATCAGTATTTACTTCTGATGAGTGGTAATTATCCTGTGAAAGAGATGCTGGAAATAGAGCATGGGTTTTCTAGGTTGCTTTAAGTGTCAGTATCCTCTCTGTTGCTCTCTTTTCAGAGGCAAAGTGGGATGGAGGATTTCAGGTCACTGTGCCTTACTTTCTGGCTTCACCGTGGGAGCTACCTAGGGAGGTCAGAGTCCATCACCAAATGGGCTGATCTCTCTGGATTTTCACACAACTGAAGGAAAAAGAGATTCAGGGTGATCCAGGGTGCCCAGAGGAGCTTCCAGCTCTGAATCAGCCTCAGCAATGCTGACATGAGCTTTGCTTCCTGAGTGCTTCAGAGACCAAAGTAACCAACTGCCTTCATTTTGGACTGTCATTCTCATCAGCAGTGTGATGCCCTGGAGGAGCTGAGAATTGCTGCTCACCAAGCTTCACAAATGGGATTTTGGCTTCTTCATGAAAAACATTTACTTTTTAAATCTGCACTGTTGAGAAGCATGTTGGAGACACTCCTCAGCCAGCTTCTCTGCCCTCATTCCAAGGTGCAGCTTTGCATCCAGGTTTGTCCCTCATCGTTTATTCCTCAGAGTTTGGCACTGAAATTAATTAATAGGTGCATATTGAACAGGCTCACAGACAATAATCTGCAAAGGTCCTGCACTCCTTTCCTCCGTGCCATACCATCAGTTCTGCCTATGTTACTCTCAACAGACATTTGTCTAGTGCTGCATGTATTGCTGCTCAAGCGGAATGCACTGCAGCCCACAGGCTGGGCTTCAGTTTCACTCATAGTGTGGGCTCTATCAGCACCCATAAACCAGTCTCTGCTGCTGTCAGGGTGGGAAACGAGTGTCTGTGGCATGCTCCACCATTTGCTGAGGTCTGCTTTGCTGTAGCCTTTGCCAAGGTCTCCACTCTGTCTGTGAAAAGCTGCTGTTATTTATAGGCCACTCTCTGCTTCCTACTGATGCTGGATATAGAAGCACTAAAGAAGTAGAGACTATCCCCTGTTTACAACATATTTTCACCTGTCTCTCTAGCAGCAGCTGATTGAGAGGAACACCTCAGATGTGATGTGAGAATCCCCTCTCACTCAGAGACCTGCTGTTATCACCCTCTACCATCAAGAGATTCTTAATATCACAGAGTGTGGATCTTAATATCACAGAGTGTATCCTCAAAGATCATAAACATCATGCAGGTTTGGGGTTTTGTCTGAGTTTTTACTTCAGGTTGGGGGACGTTTTTCATCTTACAGAAGGAAGAGAACGACATTTCCCACAGCTGTTGGGTTTTCTACTCATTTCTCCTGGATGAAAACCTGGTTTCAGACACCATCTGCTGCATTTTCCAAAGCTAATATCAGAAAACATCGCTCCATCTGAGAAGGATATGAGTGTCTCAACACAGCCTGCAGTGGTAAAGAGCAAGCGCATGACCCTAGACCAACCATTAGCTGCAGCAACGTGTTTGGCTGCTCTGCAACACCATTGTGTCCTTTTCCAGAGAATGGGGGGAAGACAACCCTTCAGGGGAATAGGGGCAGGGCCATGAGCCCCGAAGCACTCTCCAGACCAGGCTGGCACCATGCTGCGGTGCAGATCTCCTGCTTTTGCCCAACAAGAAAGGAGGATTTCAAAGAATTCCAGGCAGTGCAATACTTTTCAGAGCTCAGTTAGTTTTGTAATCCCCTAGAAAGCAGTTTAAGGGTATGAAACCCATTTTACCAAGTAAATCAGAGCATGGATGTAGCAACAGCTTAGCCCAACCTTCGTAGCGTGCCAGGGACAATGCAGGCTTACAGCATTACCACACCATCCCCTTGCAGCCAAGACAACTAGGAACCCAAATCTGCCACGTGGAAAGTGTCTGAGAGATCCTTTCCAGTTCAAGAGGCAGCTGTCTGTCCCATCACCTCCCTGACTGCTGGACAGTGTGACAAACCTGCTTTGTTACTGGAACACTCTGAGAATCACAATCAGAACAACAATAAAATTAAGAGCATTAGAAAAATAAACTGCTTCTTCTAGGTTTAGAGAACATTCATTCATTACTGAGTCTTGTTTGCAATTTTAAGCAAATGATGGTAATAACGGGACACAATGGAAAACGACAGTCCTGTGCAGTTTTCATGTTGCAGTAGTTCAGATCTTAGACCACCTGCTTAATTTCACCTTTCTCCCATTGATATGTCCTGGAGATTTCAAGACTACCTCCCTACATCTATATTTGGGTATAATTTGAGTGTAATTTGATACATAATTAGGGTAGAATAGAAGATTGAGTATTTAACTACCCATACATCTCTCCCTAATTTAAATAATTCCTAATATATCTAACTAGTTTGCCTCATACTGCACTGATGTGTATTGAACTGGGGATAATGAAATAAGAAATGTGAGGGGGAAAAATGTTATTTCAGAGCCGGAAGATCACCAATTAATGACACGAAAAGTCTAGTGGGAGTATCTGTACACTTAATGCCCCTTATGCTTCAAATATAATGTGGTCACAGTCTCTGGTGTGAAGAATAGTCTTTAGAACAACTTGTGTTTCTGTGAAACTCTCTCAATGTGATCAAATGTCCCATAGCTTTTGGATGAGACTTAAACATACAGAGGGTAAGAAACAAGATGAATTTCACCCTCAGCCAACTTCTGCCATAACTTAGATGTTGAATTTAAGAGTGAGAAAAAAATGTCTTTTGAGGTTCTGTCTTCCTCTTTCTCTCTCGTGTCATGGGAGAAGATTAGTGGCTTAAAAAAGAAGCCTAAATATGAGATGGTTAAACTTAGGTGAGTTCAGCTCTTTGGAGGGTGATTATATATCTCTGATGACTCGGTGTACCATGTTGTGGTCAGAGAATTGTTTAGCTGTTGGTTGGGTTTTATTCTGGTGAAACACAGCACTGCTGGATTTTATTCTCCAATGTGGGAAATACTTTAGCACATTCCTCTCTTTAACAATATAAATTGCCCCACTCATGCTTAAACAGGGGCAGGTGCTGATGGATCTGGAGGCAGGCCAGAATTCAGATGTGGCTACTCATCTGAGATTTCAAAATGTCATTCTATCTCCATTGAGGGAGGGGGCTAAATTGGAATGGGAAGAATGGTAAGAAAAGTTTCATTTTGATAAGGATGAACAGTTTTATTAGGATACTGGTTGGCTTCTTTCACACAAAGTAAAATCTAGCCATTTAAAGGGTATCATTTTAATATGTAAAATATTGAAAATACAGCACAATGTAGCCTACCACCAGCTGGTCACTGGCAAAAAAAAATGTGGCTATGCACTCTTTGCAGTGGAATGCTTTCATTTGGATGGATCATTTCTCTTGGTGGAAAATCATTTTTTCAGTAACATTCCAGTCTACACAAGAGTGGATTGAAAAAGCATACTGGGCTCCAACCTGACCTGAGCTGGTACAGAACCAACACTTTTCCCTGTGACAAACGTTAGGGCAAAAGAATATCTGAGCTGAATATTGTTGGAGTATGTTTTAATGGTTTTTTATTTTTCCTCAGCATAGCCTCTCCCATTCTCTCCAATTTCCAGACATGCCAACAGGACCTCTTGCACGTCAGGGCATGCTGCCTGATACACCCCATGGCTTCCCCGACTCCACCACTGCCTGCTTATCATTCCACCTATGATGCACACCTCGAAATGACAGGTCATCTCACTGTCCAGATTAGGAGCATTGCTCCACAATCTTTCAGACTTCTAGGGCAGCTAAGGGGGGTGGCGAAATCCTCAGTGTTGACTTGCAGCCTGTCCTGGGGGGCAGCTGCCAGCTTTGCTCCCATCACATCACTGCATTCCCGACGCGGTGCGGGCAGCCGGAAACCCCCAGCTCGCTGGCTCACACGCTCCCACCCCCTTCCTTGTCAGGGTTTCTTTCTCTGCAGAACAGATGGGCACAAGCTGTTTGGGAACCACCTCCCTTCCCACCCCCAGATCCTGTGGAAAGATGCATTGCCAGAGCAGGGAGCAATCCCCTCCCGGCTGCGGCACAGCACCCTTTTCAGAGGGGCAGGTAAAAGTTTAACCAGGCTGTCTTTCAGCAGTGGAGGCAGAGCCGCCTTTCATAGCCATGATAAATTGCTCCTGTCAAAACTACATGAATGCTCATATTGAAAAGCTCTTCTTTCTTTCTTTTTAACTTTTCCCCCTCACTCCAGTCACACGGCGTCTCTCGGTTGTTAGCCAACATTTAATGCCCACTTAGTCAAAGGGCACTTCCACTCCTTCTCGTCTCTCTGTCCTGTCCCCTGGGGCTTCTGGGGCTGAGCTGTCATGGAAATACTGACAGGGAATAGGATTAAAAAAAAAAAAAAAAAAAAAAAAACCAAAACGGAGGGAAAAAAACCCTTTAATGTTTTTAGGGCTTTTGATTTCATTTAGGTCCTTCTACCAATAGTTTCTAAACAAAACGACTGGAGGATGGAGAGGTGGACAGACAGATATCTTCCAAGGAAGTTTACAGATGTTAGTATGTTCTAAGTTAAAGTATTAGTTCCATTTTGTAATATTTTCCAAAGGTGATAATGAATGCATAACACAAAACAATCTAACACATTTCTTCACCAGCAGACAAGCAGCAAGGCTTGTCAGTGGATGCCTTTGCTCTACTGGTGCCCCAGAGCAGAAACCACAGTGGATGTAATCTGGGGTGTAATCTGGTGCCTTGGCTGTGAAATTCCCCCTGCTTCACCCAAAATTGCCTGTTTTTGTCAGCCTCCTGGCCTTGCTGCAGCATTGCTTTGCTGGAACTGGTGCCATGGTAGCAGCAGTCACAGAGCCCCTAAAACAGTTATGCTTGTCATGGAGAAATTGATAGGAGGATGGGCTGACTGTCACCAAGAAAATCCTGAGAACCAATTGTCTACTCTTGGGTTTGAGACTTATGGGAAGGATAGGTTTAAGGTGCTTAGCAAGCACCAAGCCAGCTCAGCCTAAGCTGTCCACTCACCCAACTACCTCAGCGTTGCACCTTCAGGAGAGATGTAACAGTCCAATAACAGGAAAGTTGACCTGAACACCCACCGACCCATGCTCACAGTATAACCACAAGCTCCTATTCTCCTCCCTATCAGCTTGCTGTAAGGAACAGAGGTGACAGAATGTGGTACAGCTGTCCTCAGCTGTGCTGCTCTGATGCCTGTCCCCAGCCAAAGCCACACTCACAGCACCCCCAGCTCCCCAGGTGCTGTTTCACCCGCCTTCGCTGTGGGAAATACCCAAACCCTGAATTGCTGCAGCTCTTGTTTCAGAACATCTCTCCCTCCTCTGCAGTGCTTAAGTGGTAAAAGCTACCCACAGATTTAGCACTAGACATTCAACACATATCTCCTAAGAAGAGATTTCAGACCTATTCCCACATTCTGCTCTAATTCCTTCCTCTCCTGTTTTTCTGCCCATGCTGATATCTAGCCATCACCCAGCACTCCAAATATATCATCCAGACTGTAAATATATATGCTGCTGTGCTGCTACAGCAGTGACAGCAATATCTGGCACACACACAGACAGCTTTCCTAGGTGCATCTTCTCTGTGACAAATAACTTTACTATAGTCCTCGTAGCTAGTTACAGTGTCACTACCCTTATCACCATCAGCCCCCCATAGGGCTCAGAGCTATCCACATCTGTGTATGTACTTTTGGATATTAATACCATCAAGACACTCTTGTTATCTCAGATGGCTTGCCCATTAACCCTTGTTATACCCATATATATACACCATACATGCAATGAAGACTGCACAGCTCTAACTCTATTCCCACTTGCCTATATAATCTCAGATACTTTAGAAAAGCTACATGGGTGAAGAAGACCAGGATTTTTCCATATGTGCACTCTCATTTTAAGGGATGCACTTCTCTTGACTGTAACAGAGTCACTGGAAAAGATTTGCCCTCCCATGAGCAAAAGAAAGGGGATGTTTAAAAAACAGAGTAATCTCCAGAGGCTCCCATTCAAGAATCACACAAGCACAAGCTGCAAGTCCAGGCTGATCCTTTCTCAGTCCACTGTCAACACTTTCCAGGGCTCTGACAGTGATCTGCTGATATTTCACAAATCATTTTCTCTCTCCATGCCTCAGTTTCCCCTATCCATGTATTGGGAAGATTGCTGATCATAGAATCATGATCCCCTTTTGGAAAGTGTTTCTCAATCCACCATGATGAGTGTCATAGGGACTAAGAGCTCATGATAACTGCTTAGCTAATGATGTGTCTGCTGGTCTCTGCTTGTGCAGAGCCTCAAAACTGCCTGGAGGCCTTTGCACTGCTTTGGCTTGCAAAGTTCAAGCCCAGCAGCTTTGCTGCCGTACTCTCCTCTCCCCTCCATTTACCACTTCAAATCAGCCTAGATGCACCACAGTTATTAACAGGTTTTTGACTGATTTCTTAAGTTAATTATAATTTCACAGTGTAATATCAAGCATGATTAAAACAATTAGGTTTTCCACCCTCCTTGCAATGCCTTCCTCCCTTCACTTTCCCCTCTTCACCCTGGAAGTTTTTAGATATGCTTCTGCACCACTGCAACGAATTGTATGGTAGGATCTGAAATTATTACCCTCTTAAATGCATTAAACTGTTCATAAAGCGATTTGCGATGCCAGTTACCAAACTACAGTGAGCCTCCCAGCCTGACACCTCCCAAATGCAGAAGGATTCTTGGCAGCCATATCCTGCTGCAATGCTCTCTCGCTCACTAGAGTCGATGCCTGAAACTTAGGAGAGATCAATGCAATTATAGATATGAAGGTCCAATTACTGCGAAATGTGATCAGTCTTTATCTCTGAGTCCCTTCAAGAAAATCAGGAGGCTTTTTCTTTTTTCCCTTGTGAAGGGAGTTGCAATATAATGCACAATGGTCTTTTAACAGGGGGAAATCTGTCACTCAGCAGGCCAATTCTGATGTTGCCCAATACTGATTTCCCTCTCATACTGGTGAGACTGTTCTTGATCTGCACCTTGGTGCATCCATTTTGTCTGACAAAATCAGTCCCTACTGACACTGCTATCAGGTTCCCAGCCCAGCACTATGGATGTGGCCACCTCTTCTCCTCCAGATTCCTTGGGATAATTTTACCTGTTTGGGATTTTTTTCACCCAGTGCTGATCACATTTGCTCTCCCTCATCTACTCAGCCCAGCCCAGCCCAACCTTGGAGCTGCAGACAGCAAAGCAGGACATGGAGCAGCCTGGCTGTTCCCAGGAGCATCTACAGCTCATCCCCATGGGTGGGCTCATTGCCCAGCACGAAGAAGTGGTTGGGCTCCTAAAGGGACTGAAACAGTTTTCCTAGGGAAAATTGCAATCCCTTCTGGGCCAGACTTGCTCCTTGTACCTGCCTAGCTAGGCTAATACAGACCTGGAGGGGCCAGCCCCAGTGAACCCTCATTTACCTGACAAATTTGAGCTGGGTTCAACATTCCCAGCAAAAAGGGGCAGAGAGAATGGTCCACAGTTTGCATGTGTGCAATAAGGGTGGGTTCTGCTCAGTGGCACACACACTGAAATAAGGTGATCCTAAGAGAAAAATTATCCCTTCATAGCATTGACTGCTATATACAAGAGACCAGCAAGAGAGATTTGTGTCTGTGCTTTATCTTTTATCCCACAGAGCAGGATCCTGATCAGGAACATGACTCCAATAATACAACTAGAAATAAGTAGCCATCTGCATTCATAAGAATACAATCTTTTATCTGTGTTAATTAGAAATAGATAGAGAAAAAAGAGATCTGAATTAGCTGATAGTTAATTACTGGAATTATAGAGGAATATATGCATATATAAAGTATAAATTCTGTTCCAGATTAACAAAATATTGAAGTTTATTTCTGGAATGACAGAACAGGAATTTGTTTGCCACCACAGCTAAGTATGAGGAAGGCAATTTATCATAAGCCTCATAGCATCTTGTTCAAGGATCCCAAAGAGCTCAGCAAACATTGATAAATAAACCTTGATGCATTCCCAAAGGAAACCATTATCATCACCATTTAGCAGTACCAGACATGAGCCCAGGTGGCCCAATCTCCATTCCTACTTACACAACTCCAGTTTGATCCCCTCTCCTCTTCTGGAAAGCACCCATCCACTTTCCCAAACCACTAGTTTGCAGCCAAAAGCTGCAGGAGCCAGTGTCACCAAGCTAAGATCTGAGAACAGCAGGGCCATCATCTGGGCTTGCTTCAAGCTGTTGTGCAGTTGGCCCTCAGTACCTTGATCCACGCCTCTACCCTGCCAATGTCCCTGGTGTTAGGCCAACAGGGGCATAGCCAGGAGCCCCAGAAGGACAAAAGAGAGGTCCTTGGATGCCCTGTGCCTGCTCTGTCATTTAAGGTGTATTTTAACCAGCAAGGAAGATTATGCAACAAGATGAAGGCTGCACCACAGCACCAAGCAGCTTCCCCATGTCACCCTCAGGCATTCACCCCCTTCAGCTCCCCTGTTTTAATGGGGAATGCTAAAGGGGCTGTGTCATCTCTTGAAACAAAATCCTTGCTTCGTTTTTCCCTGAGAAGAGGAGAGAGAGAGGACTGCATGAAGCACTCGTGCAAGCAGGAGACATCTCCGTGCCACTGTATTTATAGGTGCTGACTGCATCACGATGGGCAACAGAGGCAGACGGGCAGATGCTGCCTCTCAGCACTCCCCACCACCATCCAAACCGCCTGCACGCATGTCCTCACAGCCCAAAACAAGTGAAGAAATCCTGAAAATGCTCTCCACATGCCAGGGCATGGACTAAAGAGGCCTGAGAAAATAAATAATCAGAATATATCTGAAAGTGTTTCTATTTTCTTTCCAAATTCAGGACTCAGCTTTACATTTTCCAGAGTTTCCAGCCACAGCAGCATTTCTTTCCTTCTCTTACCTTTGGCTTTCCCCTCGAATTTCATATGCATTTTCTTTTCTCACCACACCAGAAGAATTACAAGTAAATTTCTTATCTAAGGCTATAAAAATTGTGTTACTGTACAGACAGGTTTTGCAACATTGAATGAGTGTTGTCTGTCCAGGGAGTAAATGTAGAGTTAATCCTGCTTTTCATGGCCTGCTTTTGCTCTGTACTTGTTTATTCCATATTTCATGTCCACCCCAGGATGGATCAAACTGTTTAACCTTTGACTGCAAAGTCAGAAGAATGACTCACTTGGAAGCTAAAATGTAAATAAATATGTGCATTGCTAAATAAATCAAACACTAACACACTAAACAAAGGCTGATAAATACCTTGATTAAAATCATTCCTAAATAACGGAGGCAAATGATCAGACAGTGAGTTTAAAAGCAATCATTTCAGTGCATAACTCAACATAGCATGTCATCATTAATAAATTGGTTTAATCTTTGGTTTTACTTTACTATATAGAGCAAAATCCTTTCTCCTACAGTTAAGGGAACCTTGGTATTATCACACACACTGCCAAAAGAGACAAAATAGGGTTGGATTTTTGATAAATTAAAAAGCCTTTCCTTGGTTATATTGACTGAAAAATGCTCCAAATCTCTTAAACACTACAGCACAGCACAGAAAAGTGGGAAACTGGGAAATTATCTCTTTCTTTGCCAATATTCCTGCGTGTGCTCGCAGAAAAGAAAGTTAGTCTCCAGTACAGGTACCTTCCCCTCTGGCACTAAATTACAAAGCACTACCCCCAATTACAGTCTCTAAAACCATTAGCAGTTAAGAGAAAATAATCCCTGCAATTTGTGCAGCAATAAGTATTATGTACGACAGAGGAATATGCAAAAAGGAGGGCAGCAGATCTTGCCGGGAGGACGAGTCTCTCAGCTCAGGACTGCCACCTCCCTGCTCCTTGCAAAGCACAGGACTGCTGGAAGCGATTTGGGGTTTATTATTTCTTTTCTGTGTTCTTGCATCTTGTCCTTACTAAGCCATCTCAGCACAGCAAGCCTGTCTGCAAGGACTTGCATGCTAGCACATGTCATTTTTCTAGCTCCCCTGAAGGAAAAGGTGGCGTGTTGGCCTCCCACGTTGGATCAGCCCTCTGAACCCGGTGTTTCCACATTCTTGATTGCCCTGCTTGGTGTGAATTACATACCAACTACGTAGTCCTTTAGATCACCTTCCTAGTTCAATTCCACCCCCCCCCCATGCTGATTGAAAAGCAAATGAAATACTTTTTGTACCACCAATTTCCTTTCCTCAAGTAACTGCCTGAACTTATTATTTCTGAAGAATCTTATCAAACAAGCAACAGGTTGCTAAGGTGGTGGTTTAGCACCTGGGTGATACACTGGGCTGATAATTTATTAAGGCTGGGCTGTTAGATGAAGATTGCTCTGAAGTGTTTTGAGCTGAGCATACTGGAAGGGATGTAACAGAGAGCATCCTTCTCTACCAGGCCAGCCCCACGGAGCATCCAAACCACTTCAGAGGAGACAACTAAAGGCAAAGGGTGTCCTGTAGTTTAGCAGGAAGATTTTGACCTTCCTAGATTAGTTATTTAGTTCTCTTGTTGTTTACCCTGCTATTCTCCAAATAGGGGAGAGTTTAGGCATGCCCTCCTTACTCAGCTCACACCAACCCTTTAGACACCAAGAGATGAGGATTGAAACTGAAAAAGCAGAGTCCTAGAATTCACCTGCATCAGTCATGGAGTCTTTGTCAATGACATAAAGAGCTGGTGTTAAAACAGGAGGATCTATAGTTTCATTAAAAACTGCAAGGGGGAGCCCAGATTTTAGACATATATTGAATTTTACTGGAGTGGGATTTCAAGCGTGTGTGCTGGTGCAATGCTGGATCAAAATGCATTCTTAAAATGAGGCCTAAACAACTTACATTTACAGATAAGCTCTTCCCCTCACTACCCTTGTACATGCAAGACGTGATCAAGGCAGCTTCCAAAATTGCAAAAGGGCTTTTGAGACTAAATGCCAAACCACACTGATGTTCTTCCCAGTGAGGACATTGGGGTTTGGCATAAGAATGTTGAGTTTCCACATCCCAAATCTTTCCTTTTCAAATCCACATGAGCTGGTATCAAGAATGAACTTGGAGATCTTTTGCTTCATGCGCTGCTACCAACCCACAAACAAAAGATGATTCTCAAGCAGAGCAATTCAGGTAATATAAAAATTGATTTCTTTTTGCCAGCACAGTTAGCTAGAAAGCTTTATATTCCCTGTTGATGTTATCCAGATAAAATAGCATTGCCTGTGCAATGTTATTGCATCTTATCCAAAGCCAGAGTCACCCACATCTTCCCTGAAGTTGAGAATGAAGTCTCCCACCCTCCTCTTATCCTCCAAACTTTGATCCCCATCCCAGTAGATGCAAAATATTTGCAGTAAGAGGTGCCAGTGCTGTCAGCTCACCACAGTAGCTCCCAGTCAAAATGTTTGCACGCACACTTCAGAGCATCATTTATCTTGAGGGATGTCAACTCTAAAAATGTTAGCGCATGTAACTGTCAAAGCAAATGCCAGAAATTAGCTTTCTTTCATCTGCAAGAAGAATAATTAACTTTGCAACTGTTTCCAAAAGTGCTAATTAATGGGTTTCACCAACTTGACTTGTCAGAATACATCTTGATTGGAACAACAGCTTGCTCTTCCCCTTGAGGATTATGGCTCTTCTTTTGGACTCTTCTCCTCATCCGCCAATTTGGTGAGTTGCAGAAAATGACTGTCATTTATTACACAAAAATAAACACATGGAACAGGGAAAGGCCCAGAGACAAGTTAACATTTATTAATTATTTGTGTACTTTTCTGTATTAGCAATAATGCAAAAACAGTGTTCCATTTTAGCAGAATGATCTTCAAACAGGATGGGATGTTGATGGCTCTTCAGCCTTCTGAAAAACCAGGACAAGTGCCCACCTGAGATGTCTCTGTCCATGGGAGTGGCTTGGACAGGACTGGAGAGTGAGACTGGATCTCCCTCTCTCACTTTGGAAGTCTTCTGTACCTACATTCAATACTGCCTGGAGAGTCACTCTCCAATGCTCTGAGCAAACTCCAACTCCAGAGAGCAGGTTTTGGGTCTCTCAGGTCCTCCAGCAGTTCACACAATGCTCTTCTCCCAGCTTTCTGCAGGGTAATAAGTTTCCTGACATTCAGTACTGAGCTCTTCCCCTGCTAAATCCTGTCACTATTTGGATGCATTCCCTCCTTCCACAGGGATGGATTCTGTGTTTTGCCTGCCTATAATGAGATGAAATGTAAAATGACCAAGTTTTCTAATGGGATTCAGCTATCCCTATCCCACAGCAAGTCAGTGGCAGTCATATCACACTGCCTAAAACCCCCAAGATCCTTTGAAAACCCAAAACCTTGGATGCCTCTGACAATTTAAGAGACTGTGGCCTGGAGAACCACTGAAGGACATGGTCAGACTTTATATAAACAGCCTGATGAAGTCTCAGACTCTTACACAATATTCCTGGAAATATAAAGTAAATCAGGAAATCAAGTGGAAAAGCCAGAAGGTTATTATTAAAAAATCCACAGTTCCATTATCATTATAATAAACCTTACACCAGAGGTCATTTACCTTCATGGTAATTAGGGAGAAAGGTTACGGTTTGAGAATAACTGTGTATCAACTGAAGAAGAGTTTTATTGCAGGAAGCTTGTCCTTATCACTGTTACTTAAATTGGTCATGGCAGGCTGGCAAGCAAACTCAAATTTTTCTCACCTGGGATGCAGAGAGATCCAGCAGTCAGCCCACCTCAGCACGTGCTGCCAGTTCTCCTGGAATGGCGGGAGGTCTGGTGCCACCTGAAGCCAATCTCTACCCTTTCCAGCAGAAGGAAGGAGTGGGATCACATATAAAAGAGTTAATGGCAAAGGGAAGGCTGGTTTGCTTTGGAGAGGAGTTGCAGGAAGGACAGAGCCCTTAGGAGAGGTACTGTGTTTTGGGTATTCTGTTTGGTTTGTCTCTGTGATTAGCTCAATTTTCCTTATTGCCTGGAAGGAGAAAACAGAAAAAGGTAAGTGCTATGCTCGTATTAGCTGCTGTCTTTCCCAGACACTTGTGCTAGGCTTTTGAAGTCAAAGAAGGAGGTCTCCAGGCTTGTGTGCCCTCTGAGTTGGGGCTGTGGCCTTAGGGGAGAGCAGTCTGAAGCTGTGGTCCTTGCCTTGTGTTTATGCAGCACTTGATGGTGATGGCTCTTCTAAGATTTTATTTTGAGACTTGGAAGGGAAACATAACCTAGGAGCCATGAAAGAATACGGTATAGGGGACCTCTTACATGTGCTGGTGACTGCTATAACTTGGGTTTTGCTGAGCTATGCCTTAAACTTTGGCAGTAAAGGGTTAATAAACTGCTCCCTATGGTTACAGGTATGTGAGGATATAAGGGGCAAGTGGCTATGTGTGTTTAAAAGCACATCTAGGAATAGATGAGGTGACTATGAGCCATGTGTTAATGTTTTAAACTCTTGACAATTGATGGATGGTTAAGTTTTAAAGACCTTCCTGTTTTTGAGCTGTTCATATGCTCTCCATTGATGTGTCTGCAGCCTGAGCAGAGCTCTGTACTGCCTTCTTATTACTATGAAACCCAGAAAGAAATCAATGTGAGATGCTCTGTGAGTGGGAGGCTGGGAGGGGAAGAAGGTAACTTTGACAGAGGAGGACAAGCAGTGTCACAAGAATGGGACTAACACCTTGCAGGAAATCCACTGTAATAGTTAAACTCAGTTCTCCTGCCACCTGGCCACAGATGAGCCTGTAAGAGTTAAACTTCCAGTAACTTCACCTTCAAGGATGTCAGCATTATTTACTGTATGTTTCTACTTAATTTGTTGCTATATTTATGCTTATAGTAGAGGCTAAAATCCTGTGTCACTGCATTTTTAAATGGAGTCTATTTTTATCTACTTGAAGAGGGGAAGAATTTTATCATTTACTGGAAGGTACAGGATTGTCACAGCTCTGGAAGAATAAATCTCTTACCTACTTACTGAAACTCTTTGAATTTCACCTGAGGAGGCCAGGCAATCCAAAGATTAAATTTAGGGCCACAAAAAAGTGTTTAGGGTATATATTTCTTATGGGTTTGTATTTTGAAAGGCCTTTTAGTCTAAGCAGACGATGTGAGCATATTTGTGCTGGTTTCCCATTAACTTAGTGCTGAACACACAAGACTCTCTACAAAATTTGGCCAAAACACGAGTAGGAAGAGTATCAGTGTAATTAAAAATGAGGAAGAAAGAAATCCTTTATGCAGACCTTAATACTGTTTTCAGGTGCATGTTGAGGCAATTCTAGGCATCGGGGAAGCACTGGAATGGGCAGAGAGCTAGGCTTGGGACTAAATTCTTCCTGAGGCCAGAGGAGTCCTTGGTGAAAGGCTGTGGAATTTTATTATACTTGTTTGTAAACATGAGGAAAGTTTTGTCTCTGAGATCTGATATTAAGAGTAGCACAGAACATGCCAAACCTGGGCTCTGTATGGACAAGTGGTGCCTAAAATCCACCAGCATTGGCTCTGGCAAAAGACTCTGTCAAATGCTTATTATCTTCCACTTCAAAAATCCAGTGGAAGAGAGAAATTCTCAAGCTTTAAAAGAAACAGGATAGATAGAAAGGAAGTCATATTGTATTGTGTCATTTCTGGATGCATTTAGCAGGAAAAATGGAACCTTTTCACGCAAATGTGTATTTGAGCCCCTGGTTGTAAGGCATATGTTGGGGCTTCTTATTGCCTGTGCCCTCCAGACAGGGGGGTTGAGCACAAGGAAAGCTGAGAACCAGACTGATGAGTTGTGGGGGAAGGAAGGAAGGAACTGCTGTGTGGTGAGAGCTGAGGCAGCATCTCAAAGCCAATTGGGACCTGAGTGAAGTGCAACAGACTCTTTGAAGCATGAGTCCCCACCTTGTGCATATACATGTTGGGATAATGTGACATGAGAAATCCTCTGTGGCCAGTAAAGGAGCCCGTGTGTTTCAAGCCCTTAATCTGCACTTCATTCTGTTTTCAGGGCTCTCCAAAGTGGCTATGGCAGCATCTGGGAAACAAAAATATGCTGTTTACATGCATGTCTTTGGAGTCCTAGCTGGTGAAGCTCTGCCAGGCTCTCCTTAGCATCTCCCCAGTAGTGCTGTCCCTGCCCCAGGACCAGAGGAGCACTGGCCCTGCTGGGTGCCAGTTTGCTCCTGTGTGGTTGCCAACATGGCCAGCATGGGCTTTGCCGAGGGACTGGCATGCAGATAATGGCTTTTGTCTCTGTTTACTGGAGTGCATCTTGTAAGCACATCCCTCCCCAGTGCAAGCCTCCAGGCCCACCCCCCTACTGACAGCCCCTTTGGATTGGGCTCCTTTACTCAAAAATTGGTGGGGAATGAAGGGAGGGGGAAACTTTATTAGTGTTATACATTATTTTCCTTCTCTCCTTTCTCCCCCCGTTCTCTTGCTGCATGATGAATTGCCTGGTACTGAGATGGTAGCTCCAGCCCAGGCACTCAGCAATCTCCTCCTGGTCCCTTGCACAGACAGATGGGACGGCCCATGTCTTGACCATGATTGATTAGCTAGAGAAAGCCTGTTGAGTGGAGTTCCATGAAGATTGATGTTTTCTCCTTCTAACAGCATTTCCAAAAAGTTTCTATTACATTTTGATTATGTTTATAGAATCTCACTGGTCTCCAGGAAGATTCAATCTTCTTTTTCCCCCCTCTCCCCTCTGTGCAATGTGTGTAACTTCCCTCCTGAGCATATGCTGTTTGCTCATCTCTTATGCTTTGAGAAGTGCCCCCAGAGGTCTCCTAGAACAGTTCCCTTCCCATGTCCCTTCTGTTCACCCAGTAAGCTAACTCCTTACTAGTTTTTGCCCTCTGGCTTGTAGAGGCCACAGTCCAAGACAGAGCTCTTGGGCAGTGGATGCTGCCTGTCCATATATGGGCTCTGAAAGCTGTAGAGCAGGAGGAAGGAATATTACCCATGGTAGCTTGCTGGAGAACTGAAGAGTTGTCCAAGGTTGGTGTCTAGGTGAAGCACCCCTGTTCCCCAGTGCAAGAACCTGTGACTCCTACCAGCCTGCAAATACCTGTCTGAATTCCTTGCAACTGGAGGGCTCTGCTCAGCCTCATGCCTGTCCCAACCCTGCTTCCAACAGCTCAGATGCAAATCCTTAAAAGCTACAGGACCTTTTGAGCCTGTCGGTTAGTTTGTTTGGCCAGGGAGGAGGTCAGAAAGATTAGTTGTTGCAGCTGGGTGAGGGGACACAGCAGAGCATGTCCCAGTCCTGGCTATATTTCTATATTGCTGTAGGAAGGGGATTTTGTTCTGCAAGGAAGGCTCAGGTTCATGTAGTGTGGTCTAGGGCTGCCCATCTAGAAAGGCTAATATATTTTTCAGTAACTCTATAAAATGTGTAGATATCTGATGATTCATAAGTAATAACTTTGGTATAGTGCTGAAAAATGTGCTCACTGCTGCACAGAAGCAAAGATAAAGTTGGTCCCTGACATCAGATAAATCAACTTTAAAATGCTGGGCTTCTCCAAAGTGTTAGAAAGGAACCTTTTCAGTTGGTTCCTAATTGTAGCAAATAATTATGTTACCAAATCTCATTAAGAAACTGGCTCTCCTGATCTTCTCTTCTTATTTAATTAAACAGAGAGCTGGGCTCCTTTGTGAAAAGAAAGTTACAGGCAACCACTTTGCTTTCACTGTGGTGTCTCCTCTAGGAAGCAGAGCTACTTCCCTTGTGCCACCTCAGCGAATCAGAGTTGTATGTTCCAGACAGTGGTAACAGTCCCCTGGAGTGGCCTCAGGGTTGTGTACACCTGTGTGGGCTGAGCACAGCCCCTGCGATGTGCCAATGGGAAGCCGCTTGTGGCTGCCTGTCTGCTGCTGTCCATGGGAGGAGGATGGGATCTGGCATCTGCTTTTCTCCTTACTTGAGAGATTGTTGTGTTTGTGTCTCAGAATGTATAGGTAGGGTAAAGGGAAGCATGTACCAAAAGGCATCCATGTGAGGCTGTAACCATTGCCACCAAACAGGAGTCACATTCACCACCTGGCAGAACAGTCTCCCTGGGGCAGGTAAATGTGCCCTGGCTGTACCCTGCATTAAGTGGCTAGTACAGGCAGGGAATATCAGGGCATCTGGGAGGTGGCAGTTGCTCACTAAATGCCTGCAAAGGAAGCAGGGATACAGAAAGCTGATGCTGCCCAAGGTTTTGCCAGCCTGTGATGCTGCTGTGATGGCAGTAATCAATAGCATGGATATTTTTATTGTCTAGGCGTGCTTCTCGGTGCTGGCTAAGAACCATGGACTGTTTTACACTTGAGGAAACTGAGAGCAGAGGAGCAATGAACAGAGTTACTGGGAAGGTAGATGAGAGGCAAAGACAGGACCAATGTGATGACAAAAGCCCTTTCCAAATGCCATTCCAGGACCACAAAAACTGTGGCACCTTGATGGGTCAGGAAGATGCTCTGGAGATTGTCTCTTCCTGTTCCAACAGTGCCCCTCTGCCAGAACACTGGTGCAGAACTCCTATTGCCAGGCATCACCATTTGTCCACAGTGTTAGCTACAGGCTCAACCTGTCAACCTCTGATTAAATGTCACCATGGCTGTGTATCCCTGGATGTGTGGTGAGGGTAAGGCAGCAGCAATGCTGAGGGAGGTCTTGTCAAGGCAATGCAGTGCTTGCCTTGCAGCTTGAGTATTTTCCCCCTCAAATGGGGTCAGCCTGCCTCAAGTGAAGTAAACCACTTCCCACAGGCTGGAGCTTGGCAAAGCTGGCTCAAGTATGTCTCTGTTACTTAGCAGCACTGTTACAGCCTGCATGGATGTGGTACCCTCATGACTAGCAGGGTGGCCACAGGGCATGCAAAACTTCAGCTGGGCTATCTGCTGTGTGTCCCTGCATTGCTGGGTATGTGCAGGCAGCCCATCCTCCTAATGGTGAAAACAGCTGTAAGTAATCGTTACTGCAAGCCATGCAAGGACTGCTTTCATTTTTCTGTGCCCCTTCTTGTGTAGAACCAGGCTGGGCAGGAAGCTCATGATTTGTGTGGGAGAGGTATGAGTATAGATTTCCCCCTCTCCCTGTGCAAGAGACACTGTAGTGCCCTGGGATGCAGAACCCCTGAGGTCTCTCCCTCCCCATTAGCTTGCCTGCCTACCCCTGCCATACCAGCCTGTTTTTTAAAATATAGACCCCATTTTTTATTTCTGCATTTATTACAAATGCAAATTACAGTTGAAAGCATCAACTACACAAACCATTACTCAGAGGAGCATCTTTCCAACTGCTGGACTTGGACTGAACAGCTTGTGGTTAATTTGCTATATAATCACTGCCTGCAACAGGAAAGCAAGTGCTTCAACTGTGCTAATATTATGAAAGGGGAAGTTAACCATAGAGATAAATTCTGAGGAGCTGCAGCTGGGATGAAAGAGGGAAATAAATGTAGCTGGAGTCCAGGCTTCAGGCTTGCAAAAGTGGCCGCTTGGCTATTTAAAGGGATAAAAGAGTTCAGGTTAAACATGTGGGGTTTGAAGTTGCTTTCAGTCTTGAATGTATTTCCCTCATCAGCAGAGAATCCCTGCAGCTCCCATTGACCTGTGATTCGAGTAGTGCCTGGACTGTACACAGACATGTAAATGTAATAAACTGTCTGCACTGCCCTGATTTCTGGGTGGCTTCTCAGGGCAGCTGCTCTTTGCAGAGACACCACTGTACAAAGGAGATGAGCACATGACAATTCAGCTGGCAGAGATCTTCCTGGGCTGGGGGGTTGTTCTTATCCATCTCTCATATTGGTGAGCTCAGCCTCTTGCACAAAAGCCAGGGAGACTGTTCCTGAGCTGCTGTGAGAAGCATGTCCCCACTGTGTGGGCTGTGGAAAGATATCAGTGGTATCTGCAGAGGCAACCTGTAGTGTACAAGTCTCTTACCCTTGTAGAAGAGATGCAGAACTTACTAGGAGGAGACCTGTTGCCCTGGATCTGAAAACATTATTATGTTGTGACAGTGCTCTGTGCCCCATGGACATACCAACTTCACCAGAGCTGGTCTAAGACCCTGTGCATGAGACTGAAGTAATATTTAGAGCTTCCCAAGTGCCTCAACTTCCTTACCCTTTCATTCCTGTGCCTCCAAATGTAACAGCAGTACAATGCTCAGGCTGCTTTGCAGAGTGCTCTAGGGATTAAAAAATGTGTCTGTAGATTATCTCTCAGGACAAATCTAAAGTCTTGTCTAACTCTTTTCTCTGGAGGCTTATAAGAGGCAATAGCTGTTAGATTAGCAGAGAAAGGGATGTGGAGTGGGAGAGTGAATCAGCTCAAGACGTGTGAGTTGGCTTTTATGAAGCAAGAGAGCTCTGGGAACTGTAGAGTAGCATCCACCTCAGACACCTTTTCTGACTCTGAAATGTTTGTGTTTGGTTGCTTTTCCACTGTTTCCCATGCCTGGAACAAAATGCTGGGATGGGGGAGAGAGCATGAAATGTGAGGGGAAAGCTGGCTTCTCCCAGGTACAAGTTGAGTGCTCTGAGCAGGAGGCTGAGGTTACTGCTGGGGGGAAAGGAGAGTGGCTGGAGGGTTCCCTGCAACAGACCCTGTGGCAATTGGAAGTGGAGGTGTTCTCAAGCCCAATATTTTGTCCAATCTTGAGATATGAGTATTTGATAGGTAGAAGTGTTCAGGCAAATGCATTTTCATTGTCTCCTGGTTATTTGCTACAGGACAGGAGCAGCTCTAACAACTGCAACTCCAGCAGTTAATCATTGAACAGGCAAGATGGAGATGCTTGGGGTGCATAAGTAAAGAACAGAGCCAGAGGCCTTGTGTGGGCAGGGGAATGGGAAAGAAATGCTATTTGGGGAGAGGGGGAAGAGAAAGCAAGGTTGTCTGGACACTCGTTGGGCTGTTGCATCAGTGCTGGCCTTGCAGTTTAGCTCTCCAGTCAAAACAGATGAGCCATGAAGCTTTATGCTCAGTCAGGAAAGGATGCTAGGAGAGCATATCACAGGAGAGATCATCAAGGTTCAGTCTAGCAAAGACCATCCGGAGCCATGTGTCATGGGACATGCTGTACAGTGATGTTACCTGCTTGGATTAGGTTATGTCAGCTCAGTTTGACACAGTAGAAACTGTAGGGGAAAGACACCTCCACTTGTGGGTCACAAATGAAGCTCGCTTCCCTCTGTTCTCAAGGATGATGTGCACTTCATGCAGGAAGGTTTTCTGGAATTACTGATTAGCTTGATACTTAAAGAGTATTTTGTCCTAGCCTCTCAGAGGTACTGATTTGCTTTGTTTCTATGCCCTTTGAAAGCAGCTTGATAGTTCAAGGTAGCCTGCCAAAACTGTCTTCCAGGAGAAATGAGTTGTAGCTAGGACATGGCCTCTTTCTGTATACAGCTCTTTAAGCAGTTGGGTTCTACCACTGAAAATTCAACAGTGTTCTAGTGAATAAAAGGGGAAATACAATAAGCCCTTAAATAACTTGCGAATCTTTCAAAAGAAAAGGAAATCCCAGCATTGACAAGGTTCTTCCATCTTCCCACAAAGCTAAGGTGAATTCACAATCAAGCTTCAGCTTACCAGCAAAGGAGATGGGTTAATCAAGTGCCTGTGGATATCCCCACACCCACAGAAGAGCCAATTTCTAAAAGCTTTTCAGATTTCATGGCTCTGTGGTTTTTTTGCATGTAAAAAATTACTTTTACTGGTGTAGACAAAAGGCAGGGCTTGTTCAGGCCATGAACTGCTGGAGCAGAAATTGTGGATATAAATTGAGAAGCTGCTCTTGGTACCTTTGCCCAAAGACTAAATACTTCAGAGCAACATCACAATAAGTGATTTAGAGAATAATCAATAACACTAAAATCAACTGGCAAAAGAACCTGCCTCTATAATGTATTTTCTAGATATTATTAAATAATACATCACAAGGAGACTCCTGAGTGATGAATTTGGCAGCTGTTTGCAAAAGATGGTTCTCTGCTCTCCTTCTGAGGAGGTGATTAGAATCCCTGAGGAATAAGTTTCATTCCTTATTAGGTTATTAGGCAGACCCTAAAGGCATTTTGATGCCAAAGGCCCATCTTTCAGATGCAACTGAGCCTTGGGATCATTCTGGTCTGGTTGTAGACACACAAATGTTCTTATCTAGCTCTAAATGGAATGTGGAATGTTTGGTGCCTCCTCATCAGCCCTCTCTGGGAAGGCTCAGCTGGCTGCTGGGGAGCATAAGGCTGTGCCTGAGAGAAGGCTGGAGCAGTGGTCCTGGATATGGATGGCTAATGTAGTGGGCCTCTGAGCCTGCCCTGCTGCTGAGGAGGATGAAGTGCTTTATGGCAGGCTGCAGCATCCTCAGCCCTGTGTTAGAGATCAGCTTGTCCCAGTGCTCTGCACATACTGGCTCAGAGCTTGGGCTTTTTGTGCTGTGATGACAAGGGGTGGGCCGAGACCTCCATCTCCTTGAGCACACATGCTCAGGTGACATCCTCTGCTCTCTGTTTGAGCAGAAGAATAAGAGATTCTAAAAATGACTTTTCCAAGTTGTGTCCCAAAAAGCTGTTTTAGTGATATCTAGCCAGGCAGAGCTTCCACAGAGCTTTCAGAGCCTGGCAGTGAGGGGAGAGGGAAAGGCATTTGTCTATTCACTTTTATCTAGTTACACTTCACCTCTCAAAGAAAAGCCTTTGAACATAAAATTCAGCAGTGACTTACATACAATTTTGTGGCTTTGTTTTAAAATGAAGGCAATTTTTTTTTTCTAGCCTAGAGATGTAACTGATCTTTTACCTTTGGTTGGGTTGTTTGTTAAAAGAAAGATAAAACATGCTGTCCATTGATCTATCTTCACCCTGAATTTCACTGCTGGTGGGGAGGGCAGGATTAACTGTTGGAGAGCAATGCTTCCTATCCTAGAAACTATAATGTCTTTTCCAGACATGACACTGCTCTTGCAAAGCAATTGAGGAGAAATTCCAGCTAGACCTGGCACTTCTGGCATCCCTTTAACTTCCTGTAACTAAACTGAAACTGCCAGTGGTGTCCCCAGACACTGCATGCTGGGAGGATGGCATGTGGAATGCTGCCTTCCTACAGGGACTGAGTTGAGGCTGGTTTAGCTCATCCCAGTTCAACTCCTTAACAGTAGTAATAAGTTAGGAATGCAATTAGACAAATGCATGGGAGAAAAATCCAGCCATGTCCATTAAACAAAATTATCCTTTCTGGCTCAGAGAGATGTTCTTGAGCTGCAGAGCTGGAGTCTGGAACGACTGCAAACTTTGTTATCACTGTTTGAAACAGGATACTGGTGAAATGGTAACTGGTTTAAATTGCTTTCATGTCCTCTCATGGCAGACTTTCAAGGCTGCTTTTTGGAACCATCAACCAGAAGGTGAAAGGCTTTAAATTACAAACAGCATCCAGCCTTACTCTGGATTCAAAGAAACATTTTCATTCCATTTTTTGAGTGAGCTGCATTGACAGAGCATAGTTTGGGTTTGGTGGTTGAAATTTGGCTGGCAAGCTTGCTCAACCTTAATTACAAAGGCTCTCTGCAATTCAGCCTCCTCTACCAGCACACCTGGAGAGGAGTCAGCAAAACAGAGATGCTGGCAAAGGTGAGATGAAAGCCATAGTTTTAAAGGAAGGTTAAAATGTAAATAAGGAGAAGCTACACACCACCTTTGATTAACAGATGAAAGCACATGACTCTGTCCTGTTACTGTGTCCTCATGGGCTGTGAGGGTCCATCCACTGTTGTTCTATTGAGAAATTATTGCATCTGCCCTTAAGACCAGATTGAGTTGAAATAACCACCAAATGATGCATGATCTCACCAATGCCTTGTCTGAATAATGCCTGATCACCAGCCCACCCATTCTTGTCCTAATACAAAACATCCTGGATATCCAGGCAGCAGGAAAAGTCCAAGACCTATGTCAGTTTCTGTGCTTAAGGATACCAGTACCACCATACCCTTTCATGCTTAAATGGTGCAATAGTGTCCCTGGACTCCTAAATGTTAAGACTCTGGTTTACTGATCACTTTAGCAGTTTTCTGCTACTTCCTTTCAAATTTCCATTTCTTGACCTTTCACAGTAGAATCGGACCTCAAAAACAGACTCCACGGGAATGACCAACTCAAGTGATGGGTAAAGGATGACTAACTTGCTTCACACATGCTTCTGCAGAAGGAAAAATGCTTCATGTAGAACAAACTGTCATTGAATCAGCTAAGGATGCTTTTTGAAGTGGGCTAGCTGGGGCTATTTCTCATACCAGAGTATGTGATATGCTTTAGCTGGATGTTATCTTCAGTAAAATAAAAGGGTGTCAACACTCCTGAAGGAGACCATATCCTGAGTGTACTGGAGCTCCCCCTTATGTGCTATGGGATTTATTTAGTCTGTCTGAACTCTTCCTTGGATACACAAAGTGAGGATGGCAGAGAGTACAGTTCAGAGAATGGGCTTGGATCCTCTTTATCCAGTAAAGCAAAAGCACTGCAGTCACTTCTCTTGTATGCGGACTCGTAGCAGAAATCAGCTGGTAGCTGAAGAGGGAGCAAACCTGGCTGGGACATACATCATAGTCAAAGCAAGCTGCCTTGCCTAGCTAGGGACCACACACATCATCAGACACATTTTGCATGTGGAATAGACCTCTCTCCTCGAGGTACTCATGGAACAGAGAGTGAAGTGCTCTTCAATGTGGTAATACAGCTCCTGGATTGCACAGTCCCATGCTCTGCACTGGCTGCCTGGTGTACAGCTTTGAGATAAATCTGTGGGTAGAGACACACAGCAGACTCTGGGAACTGATTAAATATCAGCTATGTCAGGTTTTATATCATGCCCAGAACTTTACTTGAATTGTGGGAAAAGAATGACAACTGGTGGCTGTAGGTTCAGGACTTGCTAACAAGAGAATTGCTCTCTCCTGTGCTGAGACAATCCTGAAAGCTGCTTTGTATATGGTCACCTTGGTTCTCTAATAATTCCTAGAGAAAGATGGTTAAGTGGCAGCAGCAGCTGGTGAGGGAGCAGATGGTGCCACCTGCACCATCAGATGTTTTGTCACATTCTCTGTTTTATCCCACAAAGAGAGGCTGGAAAGTGGAGGAGAGCATGGGAGCTGGTGTAGGTTGTGAAGGTGTGAAAAATCACAGATAGTAGCATTGCTTCCCTGCCAGGCTGCTGTTTGGCTCAGCACTGGGTTAAGAAAGTACTTCTGCTTATGAGAAGATCTGTGCCTACCTGTGCTTGAGACTGTGAGGCTGCACGTGGGAAGCATAAGACTTCAGAGCAAGCTGTCTGTCCTTGTTGGAGGCCAAGGACTGGGACTCACAGTAAACCTTCAGGTGAAGCTGAGCTGTCTGGATCGCAAGCACACCCCTAGATTCCCTTTTGTCATGACCAGCCTGGATATCACCTCCTAACCATAACCCAAAGAAGGGTTAACTGACCTGTCATTACATTTGCTGAAGAGTTCAATTTGATTGTGTGAGTTCTGAACCCACTGAGTGGGCTCTGATGTTTCTTTCTGGGATAGTGTTTGAGTTCTATGCAAAGTTCTTGAGGTACACAAGTAATAGGTCTAAGCTACAAAGGAGGAGGGGGGATTATTACCTTCAGTGTGTTCACTCCACAAGCCTAAAGAGCTATCTAGTCCTGTAGGACAGTTTTTAATGTCCTTTCTGTAAAGGACCTGTACCAGAGTCCATCAGCAGCAAAACAGATTTGAGAGATTATTAAAACACAATATGCCCTCACTGCTGTGCCCATGGGAGCACAGCTGGCAGGGGTGGTGGTGTGCAGGATGCACACAGGAAGAGCAGCCAGTGTTGATTTCTCACATGGCAAAAATTACAGAGCAGGAAGTGTGCTAGCAGGGGGTGCTGCTGCAGACAGGCTACCCAAGGCAATTTCCTTTCCTCGGCTTCATTTCAGCTCCTGCTCTTCCTTTTGCTCATCTTCCTTGTCAGCTCTGTCCATCCATTCTCGCCTTGCCCCTGCAGTGGAGTAGCAGTGATCCCATTCAGATGGTAAGGGAGCTGCAGCTGGGACAGACCCGGAGCTGCATGGCAGTTGTTTATGTAGCAGTCAGCAAAGCCATTCACTGCTCCGGGTTAATGTTCCAACGGGGCGGATGGATGGGAGGGAGGGAATTGCAGGAGGGTGGGTGAGGAGGTTGGCAGTTGTCAAGCACTAAACCCAAGAGGAAGAGGAACGTGTGTGACTACAAAAGGGGAGGAAGCCCATTGTGTGTGGAACAAGATGGAAGATGCCACCCAATGAAGCTGGCTAACTGATGATTAATTAGAGGCACGCTTTGAATTCCACCTCTGGTTTGGCATTAACAGCATTTCCGTGTCGTGCCGTGAGTCGTCCTGCTTGGTGGCTTCATTGGCTGGGCCTGTGTGGGACAGGGAGGACTTTTCTCACAGAACTTCTGGAGTGAACATGTGTAAATCTCAGCTAGTGAAGCAAAAAAAAAAAAATATATAAGCACAGGAAAAATCCCCAAACAAGTTCAGATCTGGGACTTCTGAATGGAAGAGAACTAGGAAAACAAGCTTGGAGTGGTTTTGAGGAGTACAGAGGACAATCTGTGGTTTTGAATACCCTAGTAGTTATATTGCATTAGTTTGTCTGGGCTTTCTGAACCCAGTCCAGCCCTGGCAATGTCTGTAAGGTGTGTGGGTTGTATTCCAGGCATGTCCACGGGTCTGTGGCTCTGTATTAGTGTTTATAGGAAGTCAATGAGATGGAACTCAATACAGAAAAGGAAGACTTAAGAGTCACTGGAAGACAAATGTGGAGGCCTGGCGCTCAATAACTTTACTGAATCATACCTTTTGTTGCTGTGTGTTTCTATGTAGCAGGAATATAAGAAAGGAGAACAGGTGTGTGTGTTTCAAGAGGCTGTTCACGTTTGCCTTCAGAGAGGGGGAATGTTTTATTTCTCTTTATAAAAAGATATCCATCCTCTGCCTGATCCAAAGTCAGGCAGCACCATGAATCAGGGGAAGGTGTCAATGGAGATGAAGACTGGACTGCTGAAAGTGGGACACCAAAAACAAATTGTGTGAGCTGTGGAGAGCACAAGTGTGTGTGTGTGCACACAATGGCTGGGATGCCACTGGAGTGTCTAAAGAGTTGGTCCAGGCTGACTCAAAAAGCGCAGCTGTAGTTGATGAATCAAGGGTAGTTTAACCAAATGGTGTGAGGGACAGTAATCCAACCTGAGATGGGTTTCTGAGGCTGACAGGAGTGCTTGAGCACAGCTGTCTCTCTGAATTTTCGAAGAACTTGATTGAAACTTGTCACCAGACAAATGTATTGAAACATGTGAAACTGCAATATCAAAAGCTCCTTCCTTAATTGATAAATATAATTAAAGGCACCACATTAGTATTAATTTAAATAGCTAATGAATTAATTTAATTTGTACTAAGGAATAGTCATGCTATAACCCCCAGTAGCTCTGCTTCCTGAGCAGTACATGTTGGTATACTATTACTGTGGGTTCAGCAAACACTTTTGATATCAAACAAAATACCAAGTCTCTTGGAACTGAACAGATGCAAGATGGAGTGGATGGACAGAGGCCTAATACTTTAACTGTGCTCCTATTTCACTTTCATTGAACAGCCTTTGTAACACAGGGATTTAACAGCTTTTACATTTGAAATGCCTCAGGAAGGTTCAGACAAAGTTGATCTAGATTAACCTTCCAGGTCATATATTGAATTTGTGAGCATGTGTCAGCATTCACATCCAGGGTTCTCATCCTGGAGAAGGGGAGGCTGAGAAGGGACGTGATCATTCTCTACAACTATCTGAAAGGGTAATGAAGTGAGAGTCGGTCTCTGCTCTCAAGTAATGAGTGATAGGACAAGAGAAAATGGTCTCAGGATGCACCAGGGGAGGTTTAGATTGGAGATTAGGAAGAACTTTTTCCCTGAGAGGGTTGTCAGCCCCTGTGCCAGGCTGCCCAGGGAGGTGGGGGAGTCCTCATCCCTGGAGCTATTGCAAAGCCATGGAGCTGAGGTGCTGAGGGCCATGGGTTAGTGGTGGGCTTGGACTTGGTGATCTGAAAGATCTTTTCTAATCAAAGTGATTCCATGATCCTGGCCTGCACACAAAGCAGTTTTCATCCTGTAGCCCCTCACGTGAGTGTGTGAGCACTTCTGCTCTGCACTAATGGAATAAACAGCTATTTCTTGATGGTGGATGTTTTCAGCCTGTCCAGGTGTCATTTGTTACAGCTACAGAGAGAGGTGTTTTGTGATGGACAGCAGAGAATGGAGGTGACAGTAAATTTCTATAACATCAGCAAAAATGACTTGGGGACATCTGGATGTTATAGCTATGTAGGGAGGACAACTGAGCCCGTGACTTGCACACCATCTCATGCTGAGAGCTGATGTCCTGTGATGGACACCCACTCTCCTCTGAACACAGCAGCCCCCTCCAAGGGAGGACACAGGAGTGTTCCTGACTCTTGTAGATGCTTTGAACAAGGGCTTTGTGCTTAGGAAAACCCAGATCTCAACAACAAGCTCACCCAACAACTTCCTCCCACATAGGCTGTGGCAGTTTGCCATTAAATTCCCAGACTGAGAATCTCAGTGGATTTCCCTCCTGCTGGAGGAAACACAAGCTGCATGAGTTCACTGCAGCCCAGCTCCAAAGCCCTCCTTTCCTCTGGCTCACAGGCACTTGTGGCTGTGTAGTCAGAACAGGATGAGTCCCACAAGGAGTGGAGTTTTTCTGAATCTTTCCTCTTATACAAAATCTGTCCAGTGTCACACTGCAAGTTTGAATATGGTCAAGTTCAGATTGATGTGACTGAAGTCCTAGAGTGTGAGGACTCATCTCACATTCACATGGAGGCTGTAACACCAGCCCAAAGTCCTTGTTACAAGCTCTAGACCTATGTCTTAATGGCCCAAAGGGATCCTTTCTGTTCACACCCCCACTGCTAGGTGCTGAGCTGGCACTAATTATGATTTTGCTAATTGCTCTAAGCTCCAGTGCCTTGCTGCTTTCCATAGGCAATATCTGGCTGTGGCTTTTGCTGGAGCAGGGGGACTTTTCTTGGAAGCCTAATAAAATCTGCAGGGAGACACCTGCCAATCTTTATACACAACATCTTTATTTTAATTTATTGGCAGCATGTAGAAAAATTGGCTTCTGTGCAGCATCAGTTGGACTTCATTAAAAAAAATGAGAGCTAAGTTAGTAAAAACAAACCTGGCCAGTTGGCAACCTCAGACTTTTGTCAAGACTGATCTATGCTGGAAGATACAGATTTAGTCCATCTATAGTAATAAAGTCCCATGATCCCATGGTTAAAATGTCTTTTTCCCTGCTAGCTGCTGCAATTCATTAATTATATGACATTTCCACAATGATTTCTCCAGAAGGCCCTGGATGCCAAGGTTTACATTACATTTTCAATTACAGAGATATCCATATGGTGACTCTGCAGTATGTACAACTGCTTAACCTGCAGCCAAGCCCTACTGCAATGCTAGCAGGGCTGATGATGTGCTGGCAAATCCCTTTCTGGAGCTGGGGCTCTTGCTGGGTTCCCACACTGGTTGTGTGATGGGGATGGCAATTAGGTGCTTCCTGCAGAAAAGGAGTGTTGGGAGTGTGTTGGGAGTTGAAAAACAAATTGTTGTGTCCTTTTAGGCCACTAGACTTTTTTTTTAACAGGCTATTTAGCTGTTAAGAAGTTTAAATCAGAGTATTAAGGGTCATATTTTAGACTAAGACAAAAGGGTTTAGCCTGGTAACAGACTCCCCAGGCAGGCTCTGAGGAGGCGGTGGAGATTCAGAGCCCATCTCCCACGTCCTGCTGGGACATGTTCCCATTGTAGCCCTCTTTTGCTCTCATGCCCCTGTAACTAGATCAGCCATGCAGACACCCAAATGAGAGGCAAAGCTGCAGGGTCAGGTGCTGCAGTGGGCACAGTTCCACAGGAGAGGATCTTGTGTTGTATGGTACCAGTGTGTCCCACATTGCATTTCTTCACATCATGCTGGTCATACCCACACAAGGTCAACTGTTGCTTTAGAAGCTTCTTAACCACTAGTTTGAGGGGTATGAGTTTGATTGAAGTACTACTTGATCTGAGGAGATGTATTGATTTGGATAAACCTCTTGGAAGAAACATCATTTGTTGCTCTCAGGTAGTTTGCAGCAGTTTGATAGTCAACAGCATATGAGCCATCCCTGATTCTCCCCAGCAGCCTCTACCCACCCCAAAGATTGTGTTAATACAACTGAGCCCTGACAGGATTGCACAGTTCTTCCTTCAACAGCAACACACACCTGGAAGCTGAGTCCTACCACTGACAAACAGAGAAGCTGCAGGTTCCTTTTTCCCGGGTCTGCACAGAGGACAAGTGCATGACTTGTCTCCTTGTTTTTCCCAGGTGCAGGACCTCCCTTGCCCTCCTGCCTTGCAGGCTGCAGCAATGCTCTGAGAGTCAGGAGTCAATGCTGTTTGCACAGTTGCACTCCCATTAGCTCCTCAATGCCTGTAACCTTAGAGTAGTAAACCAGTGGCATATATATAGTTGAACAATTATATGTATTGTGACTAAATTTCCCCCTGAAGATCTCCTTCACAACGTTGGAGTGAAAGGATCATAAAATGAATTAATAGCTGATTCACTGTATAATTTCCTAGTTCAATATACTTTAGTGTACCAGCTAAATGAGCCATACACAGCATTCAGCTCGGCCAGTTAACAGCTTTATCATTGAGATCTCAGGCTTAGAAATAAAAGCAATTCTTCTGAAGTAATTGCGTCTAATTAAAAGAAACATTTAAAAAGTGTAACCAAAAGGAATTCATTTCAAATGGAAAATTAATGCTGAAAAATAGCCCTGAGCTCTCTTGTCTTTGCTAATAGCTAAGCATTCTCAGAATAATTAAACTGTTTTGAAATGTTGATACCTTCCCCTGTTAGAAATGATAGCTGTGGCCCAAGACATTAGCAGCTCCTCCCTATGGCCTTGGCTGGTGGTAGGTGCAGGTTTTGGGTGGGCAGGTTGAGATGCAGGACAGGAGGATGCCCACCCTGCTGCTTTTGCACCCTGCCATGAAGCAGGGTCTTGTTCTGAAGAAGCAGGAGTGCCCAGCCAGAGGTGCTGAATTCAGTGTGCCAGGGGGTTAGGATGTCCTGCTGGACACTGGGACTCCTCAGCAGAGAAATTAACTGAAAATAGCTCTCTTAAAAGTGTCTGGACTTTGTTAAGCTCATCTCTATGGCACATCAGTTAGCTGAAGTGCCAGGGTGCATTCCCAGGTGAAGCCAATTCACTGTTCTGTTTCTTTTTTTTTTTAATGAGTGAAAAGTGCAGTATTTTAACCTTCTCCCCAAAGAGTTGCCACACTAAATACCCAGTTTTACAGCGTTCCTGGCTGGTGTTTGTGCTGTGAATGTGTGCCAGCCTGGCTGCTCTTGACAGAGGATCCGAATTCCTTCAGGTTCCTCATCTGCTTCTCCATCACTTGCTCCTCGTCATTTACTCCTGCTCATTCTGCAGGGAGCATTTCAAACCTGGATGCACAGTGAAAATCCCAGTGGCGTGCTGCCCTGCTTCCCTCCAAGCAGGCATGCCTGCAGGTGCCTCCTCTCCTCCCTCCACCCAAGGATTTGCTTGCAGGTGTCAGAGAAAATTAAATGCGTCTTGTGACATGGCAAGGATGAGCACAAATCCCTCACATTGAGCAGGAGCTCAGGTTTTAATTCCCCATGCTGAGCTAGGAGTGCTTTTCTGATTAATAGTCCATATCTGGCTGCACCAGGGAACCCAAAGGAATGGCTGTTGGCGTGGCAGAGATGTCTGGTGTCTAAAATAGTGATTATAGTGCTTCATTTGCGTGAATCTAATGGCTGGGTGCCACTGCCATAGGGGAGCTGTTATAGCTGGCACTGCCAAAATAGAGGTTATGCACAATGGGTGAGGACTTGCCAACAGAGCTCTGGGGCACAGGGAGGTGGTCAGGTGCTTTGAAGCTGTTGTTGGGTGGGTTTGTTAAGAAATGCAGATTCCCCAGATTTGAATCTTTGGGATCCTTTTTTTTCCTTGAAAAGTGACTTGGAAGACAGAGGAAAAGTTTTAAAAATGTCAACGTTTGGTTTCAGCATCTTTATGTCAAAGCATTTGATTCTCATATAGAAGCAACTTCCCATGGGAAAGCAAGACACTGACAAAGTGGATTACTTTAAGTGTTAAAAAAAACAAAACCCAAATATTTCTGACCCAAGTGACTTTTTTTTTTTTTTTTTTTGCTGATGGCCAGGACACAAGTGCTTTTGAGAATTCAACTTTACACCAGTTGAGGGAGAGAATTTGTCCTCTTGCAGTCCTTGTGGGATGGGAATGTAGTTTCTTATGCTGTTGCAAGTGGGAAGCTCAGGGAATCTTTGGGGGCTGTTGCTTATTATTGTCAGTATCTACTGAATTTGCTTTTATTATGTTATTTGGTAACTATGACAGAACTAGTTCTGTTCAAGACTTTGTGTAAAAGTGTTCCCAAGCAAATCCTGTGAATGTACAATCATGTGATGTGTAAATACACATTTATAGCATCGACCCTACAAAATAACCTTTGTGTCTGCTTGCTTGTTTCCCTTTCCACAGCACTGTGCTGTTTCATGTCTTTCCTTGATGTTCCTCTTCCAATTGCAGTAAATCAAAGTTTTTCTCCCTTTTGTTTTGGAGGCAGAGCAGGAGGGCAGCCTCTTAAAACAGGTTTCTGTCTCGTTTATTGTAGCATGGTTTTCTTTGACAGATAATACTGAAAACATCACAACATCCAAGGGAATGGGTAAAGCTGGTCCTTGGTCTTGGCAGCAGGTCAGTGGATGCCCTGCCCTGGGCAGATTGCTCAAAATTCTGCCTCTGTTTTCTGGATGATCCAGAACTTTCTTCTCTTCTTTTTTTTTTTTTTTTTTTTTTTTTGCACTCCTGAGTGTTTCTAATTGAGCTAACATTATTAGAAGGGCTTTAAAAAAAAAGCCCTTTCCCAAATTCCCTTTGCGTTTCAGTAGCTCTTTAATATGCAAGGCAGCAAGAGATGAACTGGGTCTAATTACGAGTCCCTGGAGTAGCCAGTCAGAAAATGAATTGATGCCTTTTTCCTTATGAACAATGCATGTACCACAAATTAGAGGCGCCATCACCAGAGATTTAATTACAAAATATCATTACTTTCACACATCATTTCAGATTTGGCCTGATCAAATCAAAGTTGGGGGAGAGTGTGAAGGGGGGAGGCAAGCGAAGGGAAAAACTGCACCACTAGCAGGGTCATTCGTTCAGGGGTACTTGAATGCAGGAGGGAATTGGTGTTATTGAAGCTTCCCAAAAGGCAATTCTGCAGTGAAGCGGCGGCTGGGAGGAAATTCATCTCCTTTTCTAAGGGAGGCTTTAGGCAGTTCAGCTGTTTGAGAGAAAACAGGGCACGAACACAGTGGCCAGGGCTGGGTGGGCTTTGGGAAGTGCTGCCTGAAGACCATGGGCATGTTCACCTCATGGTAAATCTGACCCTGCTTGGAGAGAGGAGCAATTGTTTTTGTCAGGTAGGAAAAATGTGAAGAAAAGAGCATTTAGTCTGCTATCACTTGGCTTTAGCTGGATTTTCTCTGGCAGCAAAAGCTATGTACAGAAAAATAAGGGACTGATCCCATGATGTATCTACGTGTACTTGAGGCATACACAGTGTACATTATCCTGTGTCATTCCTGACAAACCTCCCCAAAAACACAGACGCTGAAGCTAGCTATTCATGCCAAAGTACATGATGAATTTTGTCAAGGGGAATGACTGCCAAAGGAGGCCTGGAAACTCATTTGCTGCAGAATTCAGCCTACCATTGTGGTTTAAGGGTCATGGTGGTTACTAGAAAAAGAGGTCTAATGAGTGTTGGGAGGATAGTTTGCCTCCATTTCCTTCCCTGATCTCTATTCACCCCTGAAGAACACAAGAGAAAAAGCTCACCATGTTATTTCTAGCAAGGTGAGTCCATCCCTGTGGTTGGGCATCTCTATAGCTTGTGGTGCTTTCAGTGCAGAGCACTCTGGTGCAAGTGCAGTCAAAAGTGGTCAGTAGTCCCTGTTGTATAAGTAAACCTTGAATGTCTCCTTCAAGATGAACCCTGAGCAAGAGATCCTGCCTTCTGGTCTATGCCCACTGAAAAGAAGCATCATAGTTTGCACCTTGGAATATGATTCTTGACTGCAGGAACATTTCTGGCCTCAATGGCCTCATGTCAAAATCTGGAATATTCAGGAGTTGTATAGTTTTAGTGCTGTGCAGTTAACCATAGGATGAGTGGAAATGTTAGAAACGTCTCAGTAAAACAAAAAGTAGCAGCCTGATAGCATCTAATGTGTGCCAGTTGTCATAACAAACTGACATTACAGCATCAGAAATCCTCTCTTATCATCCTAAGGAAAAAAAGTTAGGCTATTTTCCTTGTGGAGTGGCAACTGTCTGGTGCTGATTTAAAGGGCTGGCTGCTGAACAGGGTCACTCCCGCTGAGTTGATGCCATAAAACCAGTTAGCAGCAAATGCAACTGCTCAGGATGGGAGAGCAAAACGGCTGCTCAGGCCTGGGATGATTTACAGCCCCTGCATCCAGCCTGGGCCAGGGGCTGTGATGATTTCTCAGCCAAGCCAATCGTTTCAAGAAGCTCAAATGCTCTTCAAAATTTATGAGGAAAATGACAGCTTGTTGAATACATGATGTAGCGAGATGTAGTTTTACATTAACTTAAGAGGCATTTATGGGGCAATATTCATCTTCTCTGTATTATGGCAAGTATAATATGAGAGGATGCTTTGTCATGGGGATATGAGACCTGACAGATACGATGCACACAGAGGGAGACCATGATGAAACAGAAAAAGGCAGAAGATCCATGGGCTGAATGGGAATGGGGCAGGACAACAGACTACTGTGGGGATGGGAGATGCCACCTGTGGAAGCTCAAGTTGTTCCACCACTTTCATGTAGCTCTGTGGATCCCCACCAGCTGAGGACATAATCCAATGGTTACAGCCCTGAAGAACCACTCAAGGTCAAGCCCCACTCACCACTTTATAAGAGCTGCTCAGCTCTGTTTTATGGTTCAGTGGACAAGTGATCCAAGGCATGTAATGCACCCACTGATTCTAGCAGATCATTGCACAGGTGGTAACAAAGGCTTGAACCACAGCAAACGAGCTGTGAATGTATAGGCATGTTACAAACAGAAAAATGATTACTTCTAATAATCTACTGAATGGTTGGATTTTGCCATGCAAGCATGTAGGCTGGAAAAGGTGGTGTGGTCTTATGAAGGAACATTGAAAGGCATGAAACTTGGGAACATGAAAGTCATATATCACTGTTAGCTAAATATAGCTGGGTACTCACAGCATTTACTCCAGCTGGCAAACTGAACAGCAATTCTCTCCTGTCTGTCGCACATCTGACTCCTCTGAATGTGCAGCACAGGCCAAGCTCTCAGGCTGCTCCACAGCAAACCTGCCTGGTTTAGCTTGGCAAAAATGTAGCTGAAAATAATGCCTCAGCATGTTTTTTTTCCTGCTGCATTTAGCTGCAGGCAAAATTTTTGCACTAGAAATCATTTGACTCAGTAACAGAGATCAAATGGCTATTGAATTAAAGTAGTGCCCCCGGTGTAGCCCTGACCTTGTCTACCCCTGCCCACCTCATAGTGTTTGGGTTAGTGCTGGGCTCAGGTCCCTTGCAGAGGGGAATCCAGAGGCTGCAGAGCATCCAGCTGATGGGCTCACCTGCAGTACAACCACCCTGTAAATCACAATTGCAATGGAGCCTTGATCTCCACAGATACTCCTCCCTGAGCATTATGTGCTGGGAGAGGGGTCAAATTCAGTTTCTTTTTCATTTGCTATCACGAAGACACCAAGCAGAGCAGTGAGCCCTGCCTTAAGGAAATAACAATTGACCTTGGAGTAGTGGCTAATCACCAAGAGACCAAAAAGCTGCTTGTGCAAAGCCAAGGGTCTCTCTGTATCTCTGACACAGCTCTTTCTTTTAAGAGAACTGCAGTGCGTCTTCTCCTGTGTCTGACCTGTCTGATTCTTGGGAGGAAGGAACATTGCTCCCTTATAGCCATTTTCTCAGCTTATTAGATAAAACAGGGCAAAACTTCCAGACTTTGAGTCAATCTGGGGGGATGACAGGATCCTTCTTAATCTGATAACATCACTGCTCCGCGGCCTCTGCCTTTCTCAAGAATTTAGCCAAGCTTTAGTAAGACTGTAGCTCTGACATCAATGTTAGTAAAAATACACCCAAGCTATATGATGGCTGCATTGTCCTTTCTTGATATCAAGTGGGACCAGAGCACCAATAAGTAAGAGCAACACAGAGTTAGTTGGAGGAGGCTGAAAGGTTTGCAGGAGCTGTAGAAGCCAGATGCATGGAGGCTGGTGGAGATGCCTGAAGAAGAAAGGTCTGGGTGTGAAGGAAAGGTTGTAGAAACCACACTGAAGAGGCAGGACAGCAGGATGATGTATAACACCCATTAGATCAGAGAGAAATTAAAAGGATTGATTGATATCAATTATCAGGTACGATTTGTTGCTGCACAATTGACACGTTAATCACTTCCCTGCTGCATTTCAGCATGGCAAGATTTTTGACCAATTTGAAAGGTTTACAGCAACAATATGATGCTGATTTATCTCTCCTTAATAAAAAAGTGATCAACTGAAACCCGCATCCATCATTCTGTTTATCACTCATAGTGATTTATTAACTAATTATACTTACAGTGGGTCTTTTTCTATAAGTATGGATAACAGAGTGATGCAGTGTCAGTGCAAGTCATAAATAATGCCACAGTACAGTATGTTTAATACTTACTCCTAGGACCAGCCCATAACAAGATGCCTTGATTAAGGTAAGCAGATGGCTTCGTTTGTCAGGAACAGTCCTGAAATTGCACATTGAGGAAACAAGTCCATTTCTCATGTTTCCAGCACTGGACATTGCACAAATGTCTCACCCATGTAATTCAGATCAGGTGAAATGCTCCCAGACTGTCCATTTTTCACAGGCGTATGGAAAAGTTCACTGGACCCCGTTGTACCCTGGGACTGAACAGCACTGTGGTGTTACAGAGTCAGGGTCTATGGAGCAAGAAGGAACCACAAATGTAAAAGAACTTCAATGTGGATTTCAGAGCACAAGTGGGGAGCTGACAAAAATCTAAACCTCTCAAGACATCACAAAAAGGCATAAAAGGATTTGTTGTTGTTAAGTGACAAGTTACCAAGCCCTTAAATTAGTTTCATCCATCAAAAATACCTCTTACAACACTTGTAGGTTACAGTAATTGGCTAATACAGACTCCTAGGATTTCTGTCTTGACAAAGTGGCCAGTTCCCTCACCTTGTGCAGAGGACAATGATGTGACTCTATTAAACAATTACACCTGGTAATCATGTAATCTCAAGGAGAAAGCTCCTCAAATGACACAACAGACATCTCTGTGCTGTCTTTCCAGACTGTGCAGCTGAGAAGAGGTCTGTACTGTCTCCTCTCCCTCCAGTGAAGAGATGCTACAAGGTATATCACTGAGGTAATAGCATTGCCAGGGCAGCTCTGCCATGACTGGACTTGCTGCGTATTTTGGGGTCTTTCCCTAAGAAATCCTGCAGAGCCCACTTGCATTGTCACATTCATGTTAGAGCAATACAAAGCACAAAGTGCCCAGGGCTGCTCAGCCTTAATGTCGTTTTTCTGTTCCTAAAATCAATTGGGAAGTACTCTTTGCAAATCCCAGCCTTAAACTTGTTGAGATTCTGCTTAGAAAGCAACTATGTAAAGGCCAGTAGGTGTCTGTGTGGCTCCAACGTTCTCCAAGGCATCATGACCGAGCTGGATGCTGCTTGTGCTTGATTGCAGTGAGGCAGCAGGAGATCTTGGTTTCCCCTTGCACATCATTATCCTGCTGAGGTGCAGGTGCTGGGACACGAGTTCTGTTCTGACAAACTACAGCTCTCCTCAGCCTCAGTTTATCTTGCCAAGCAGGGAGAGGCAGCCCAGTTTTTTCTCTGAAGAAGCACCTGTGAGGACTGGGTGAGGTGCCAGTTGACTCATGCTGCAGAAGGCCTGGGAGCACCAGAGGATAACCCAGGCAAAGCCAGGCTGGCTCTGGGTGCAGAGTCCCCCTTTGCCCTGCTGTCTATCACTGTGCAGCAGACTAGATCTACTCAGAATCCAGTTTCCAACCTTTTGAGCAGCTTAGGCCAGAACCATTCTCTTTTTCACCTTGATGTCTGTCCATCTTTTACTAAGAAATCACCACTCAGTAAGAACAATATTCCATTACCTCAAAGAAGCTTCATTTCCTGTTCTTTATCCATCACTGAACTAGGTCCATGGTGAATATCCTGGATCTGGGCTCCCTTATCTTCCAGTTTTACACAGGTATAGAGCATATGAGATCCTTTTGTTGTGGTATTGATCGATCTGTGTAATTAAGAACATGATGTAAATGCAGCATATAATAGCTGTTTTCCCATCACCCTGGTACCCTGCTCCCAGCCCTACCATTGACTTACTCTGCCAACTTGTCCGAGTCTCTCATTGCTCTGCTACTCTGAAAACATTAGGTGTAGCATGAATGATCGGACAGAGGCTCTTATTCTGTGTTTGCACAATGTCTATGAGACCTCAAACCATGCCTTTCTTTTCCCACTTCTATAATATCTATCTGCCTTGTGATTACAGCTTGTCTGCCCACTGAAATGCAGTCGCACCTGGCACAGGGCAGCAGTGGCTGAGCAAAACACAGCAGGACCACATTATAGGAGGCCAAAAAAATAACACGGTAGCACCATCCAGGATGACAAGTGCAGAGGGAAGTGAGGGGATGGAGTTGTGATTAGCACAATAACAACAGGATCTGTAACCAAGAGGGAACACTCAAACCAGCAGCAAATAATTGTTACATTATTACACAATTAATAGTTGTTTAAAAGCAAAGCAGGAATAATGAAATAATAATGATAAAAAACCCAACAAAGCCTGTTTGAAAATGCTTTTGCAGGGCTGATGGGCACTGGAGCCCAGCACCAGGAGGAGTGCAGCTGCAGAGACATGGCAAACATTACCCAGCACCTCCTGGGAGAACAAGCAGTGACAGATCCATAATTTATAGGGGGCAGTCAGCACTCAATAATTAGGGCATAATTTACACTGAGTGGGTTTTGGTGATGGGAGGAGAGAGGCAGTTTTGTTTGTTCTCCTGTTCCTTCCCTGGGTGTCTGTCCCGGAGCTGGGAGGGGAGACGATGGTCCTGGGGGCAGACCTGGCCTGACCCAGCATGGCAGCACTCGGTACATCCCCTCCCATCTCTCTCTCAAGGGCATAAGTGCATAATAACTATTTTTCACGTTTTTCAGATGGAGAGGTCAGATTTTTCTGTTGTGATCCTTGGCACAGCTCTTCCCCTTTTGATGATTAATCCATATCATTTCTCCTACAGCAGAGGCTCCGAGCATCGCCACAAATCTGTACAACAACTCATGTGATCGTTCACAGCCTGTCTCAGTGGCTTGAGCACATCTGTGCCCTGTGAGGGGCTTGGCACCTCATACCCATCATCATCCCCAAGGCCTGGGGCGGTGGTAAAAATACTGCAATGCTTGTTCTGCCTTTCAGCCACGGAGCTGCCTTTTAGCCAGGCTGCAGCTCTCCTGCCTGTGTGGCTGCCCTTGTCCTGGGCACTCCTGGACTTGCAGGGTTTAGCATGAGCCATCTTTGCTTTTCCTCTTTATAAGCACATCTGACCCTCAGGGTTACCTTTCACAGACAGGATATAGCTGTGCTCTGAGCCAAGATAAGCCCATTTCCATGACAGGACCCCTCCTGTCAGGCTCTGTAGGACACAAGAGACATCCAAGAAAAAAAGTCTTTAACACAACAGGAGCTAAAGGAATCCTGAGAGTTTGGGGGCAGGTGCCTCCTGATGTGTATGAGCAGAGGGACCAGCCTGTAAGCTTCTTGGTAAGTCTGTCATGGTGAGGACAGGAGTTTAATATTTGGACAGCACCTTATTTGCAACACATTATGCTTGAAGTGTGTCTAAGAGTTGACGTGTAAACCAAACTAACAGGACCTGCAGATCTAAAATCGAGGGAGGTGGATCCTCAGGGCCTTAGACAAAATGTCATCTTCATAATTATGTCTTTTCTCCTAAATTAGCCCTGTCCTGATGACACTGGGTGAAAGCTTTGCTGCCTGCCTCATCCCGTGGAGCAACATCACTGCAAGTGTCAACCAGCAAGCAGGGAAAGTGTGAGATGCCCCAGACTGAGCACCTTGTGCAGGTCTGACCAGCAGCACACAGCACTGACAACTACCACCAAGTGCTGACAGCACAGGCAGGATCCTTCCCCTCCAAAGGCCACCTTGACCCTGCTGTGGCTGCAGCAGCAGAGGAGTTGGATTTGATTTCCTCATAGGGAAGAGGCTTGCAAGGGAGGCAGAAAAAAAATTACTTTGCTTCATCTTTCTCCCATTTTAGAGAAATTAATTTTTGAGAAACCTCCACAGTTTCACTATTTCTGGTCCCTAAATCAGGCAGGCTGACAGCCTGTCCAGGGCTATTTATTGGCTCCCTCGCAGGGAGCGCTTCAGTGAGCCGGGGCTGGATCTGAAGACCACGAGTGCCATCTTCTGGGAGCCATCAGCCCTGCAGCCTCCTCAGGCCGTAAATCTCAGTTCCAAAGGAAAAAGTTTCACTACACTGAGTTTTTCCTTAGGTTTTCCACCACTCTCTGCCAAAGTGTCCCCCGCCGTGGGAGCAGCAAGGTGCACTGGGCCTCCTGAGGCAGGGACATGAGATAAAGCAGCCTCTAGCCTCTCTCAGATGCACAGGGAGGTCTGGGATGGCACATGGCTACTGAAATATGCCAAGGGTTCACGATCAGGAGGTGCAGTTGTGCCCCAGGTTCACTCTCAATTGATGTCTCTTTTCTACCATTCAGTGATCTACAGGAACCTCCCTTTTCCCTGTTGATTTTCTATTAAGGAAAGATGATTTTCTTTTTGCACAAAGATTTCACTCCAGGATGGTGTATTTTGAGACATCTCTGGAGCATCACTAACTCCTAGCCAAACTGCCATAGAGGGCAACACTGGAATTAAACTGTCTGCTTAAAACAAAGGCATTGTCTGAGCTGGAGCATGAGGTTATGAGGCTGCAAGGGGAGAGTGGCCAAAGCATTCCAGCCCCTGTAGCAGCACGCAGCTCAGGCTGCAGAGCAGCATGCAGCCCCAGGGCAGCATGCACACAGGTCAGCATTGTGCAGCCTGGATGGAACCAGAGAATCACAGAGTCATTTTGCCTGGAAAAGACCTTTAAGGTCATCGAGTCCAACCACCCACCTGATACTGCCAAGGCCACCATTAAACTGCATCTCTCAGCACCTCAGCTCCATGGCTTTGCAATAGCTCCAGGTATGGGCACTCCCCCACCTCCCTGGGCAGCCTGGCACAGAGGCTGACAAACCTCTCAGGGAAAAATTTCCTTCTCAGCTCCAATCTTAATCTCTCCTGGGGCAAATTGAGCCCATTTCCGCTTGTCCTGATACTTGAGAGAACAGACCAACCCCCACTTCTCTACAGCCTCCTGTCAGGGAGAGTCAGAGTGCTCCTGTCTCCCCTCAGCCTCCTCTTCTCCAGGCTGAACAATTCCATTCCCTCAGCCCCTCCCCAGCTCTGTGCCTGGCTCTGGCCATGCTGCAGCCCCTCAGTGTCCCTCTGACAGTGAGGGGCCTAACACTGAACATGGTATTTGAGCTCCAGCCTCACCAGTGCTGAGAAAAGGGAGATAATCACTACCCTGGTCCTGCTAGTCACACTATCTCTGATACAGGTCATGATGCCATTGGCCTTGGCCACCTAGGCACACTGCTGCCTCATGTTCAGAGGGCTGTTGATCAACATCTTCAAGTTCTTTTTCTGTAGAGCAGCTTTCCAGCCCCTCTGCTCAGCCTGGTGCATTGCCTGGGGTTGTTGTGGTCCAAGTGCAGGACCTAGCAGACTGACAGGCCTGTATGGCACATACAGTCCATACAGCAGTGTGCAATGTGGTTTGTATGGCACTGGGCAGTCCCTAGGGCAGGACATAGTATGTACATATATACAACAGCACACAGTCCACATGGCCCAGGGCAGTGTGTACAGCAGTATGTGGTGTACAGCAGTGCATGGGGGTGTATCAGTGCATGTGATGTAGAGCAATATGTGATGACACAGAGCGATGTGATGATGTACAGCAGTATGTGGTGTACAGCAGTATGTGGTGTACAGCAGTGCATGGGGGTGTATCAGTGCATGTGATGTAGAGCAATATGTGATGACACAGAGCGATGTGATGATGTACAGCAGTGTGTGATGATGCAGTGTGTGATGCACAGCAGCGTGTGATGATGCAGACCAGTGTGTGATGCAGAGCAGTGTGCAGAGCTCACATCCTCATTGTCTGTGCCACACGGTGGTGCTCGGAGCTCTCCCTCCTGCTTTCCCCGCAGGCCAGCACTGACGGGGCTTTCTATGTCTGCTTGAGGATTACTCCCGTGTCTCTCCTGGGCCAGCAAAGAGTCTCAGATGTGGCATAACTTTCCTCTCATTCTCTCTCTGACTGCTTCTTCTCATTGGTGTTTCCCTCCATGGTCCAGGGAAGGGCAAAGGCTTGTGGCAGTGCCCATAGCAAGGTGATAATGCAGCACAGGCCTCCACTGCACCCCACCATGTAATAGCACCATTCTGGTACTTTCCAGCTCTGCCATCCTTCCTGATAGATGCACTGCAGTGTCTGGAGAGGTACAGTCATGTGGAAAGAGCCTCTGCAGCCTGGCACAGCCTTGGTGCGATCACATGGCTATGTGTCTAGTTTGGGACTATTCTGTCACCAGCTGCTCTGCTAAAAGCTCGAGGGTATCTCCACACCTTTACCCAACAGCCAAATCCTTTCATTCTTAGACCGTAACAGGGTTAGAAACTTATTCACTACCTTGGTGCAAGTATGAACCCAGATTTTCAAAGAAATGTGAGTGAAAACAAGGCTGGAGATACTCTGCATGTTGTGTCACTCATCCTCTCCTGCTGCAGGATCAGCTCTCTGTCAAGATTACAGACCAACTCGGTAACCAACCTGACAGCAAAGCCTCTCACAGCAGTGCCATTCCCCAGCCTCTCACAGCAGCCACTTCACTGGCTTTGTCAGTAGGAGAAATCTTTGAATGGATATATTGGGGAGTTGGAGTAAGAGGGCAAGCAGCTGAACAGCAAAAGGTGATGGGGAATGGTGCAGCTCCACATTGAGTGTATCCAGGAGCACCCATCCAGCACCACAGCAGCAAAGTTTTAGCCCAGCTTTAGGTTGGTTATTTTCCTTAGACAGAAAGTTGGAGAGCAAACTGAGTCAGTATTGGGCTTTGGTACTGAAAGAGACTGGAGGTAGTAAAGGGGAGCTCAGCTCATCTTGCAGGCCTCATGAGCAGCTGATTTAAGCTGTGTTTGGAAAACAAAGCAAGTACAGCCAGAGCCAAGCAAGCTCTGCTCTGCACACAAGACATTTTGGACTGAACTGTGGTGTATTTTTGACAGATGTATGCACAACACTGGGGCAGCTCATGGCTACAGGAGATGGGACTGGGGGATTTGGTTAGTGCTGGAACAGAGCAGAAGTGGCTTGAGTGGATGCTAGATATGATTTTCTAAGGAAATAGCAAGTGTTAGGTGTTCAAAGACCCTCATAGCATATTTCAACATCTAAATGAATTAACCTCTGCAGATATTCTCTTTTGTGATGAAAATTCATGATTTTTAAATTTAAATCTCCCCACACACACACTTCACAGTGCTTACCTCTCTGCTGGGGCAGGAGAGACTCAGGTGAACAAAACCCTGCTACGTGCTCGTGTAATTCCTGATGACTTTTGATCCAAACAACAGCTGAACTTCAGGTAGGCTGGGGGTGAAACCAGAGTCACCATCTAATCTGTGCTGGAGAAAAAGGGAAACAGCATCTACAAATTCAGCCCACTTGTGGCCCAAGCCCAGACTTACCAAATACAGCTTGGAAGCAGGCAGTGCCTGCTATGAAATGATCAGTCGAGCCGTGTCTGCAAGGGAGTTGACATAAAGCTTGGTGAGGTTTTCAGCAGAGTGATTGCCGCCAATAATACCATAGGCAAGATCTCAGAACAAAGGCTTTTTTCTCATGAGTTAGCAAAAGCAATGCTAGCTGTTCATGATTTATGCCTCCCTCATAAATTACATTTTAAGACTAGGATTCTGTGTCATCAGAAAAGATACATTTTCTTTTTATGCAGCATATTTAAGCGAAACTCAAGGAGAATGATGACGTCTAGGGTGAGAGGGAGGATGTTTTTGTAATTATTGGGTTTTCCCCCAGAAGGGTTTCAGCCTGTGAAGTGGGGCAAGAGGAGTTACAACGGAGTCCCTCGCTGACTGAGGGGAGGAGGCAGAGATCAAAGCTAGGGGCATGGTGCATGGAGATCATGCATGTGCAGGAAGAGGCTCCCACGGGAAAGCCATTCGCAGAACTGGCCCCTGAAGATGTCAGGTTCCCCATGTACATCAGGAGAGTCCTTTCCACGGTGTCTATACTTTATCCTGCTTACTGTCCAGACCCTTACCCAGCTATAGTTGGAAAGAACTCCAGTGTTCAAGCCAGATTTGGGTACCTGTGTCTGTATCTCCATGGGATTGTCAGACTGGCACTGACAGGTTCTGCCTTCATGTGGGATATGGTCATTAAATCTCCCACCATAAAATTACCCAAATCTGACCTTGGGTTATCCAGGGGTCTGGCCCATCTCTCTGGTGGCTCTTTGAGCTTTCCTCCTCTTGAGTCATTGAGTTGTGTAAGAACTGCAGCTTCTGTCGCTTCAGGGGTTCTCCTTAAATCTTTTGTCAGTGACAAGGTGTGTCATAGCAGCCAGGAAAATGGGAAGCAATAGGCCAGGTGTGTTTAAAAATGAAAGTCCTCTCAGGCTGCAGTGCTGGGTTCATGACATGATCACTGGGAATTTATACCAACATACTCCAAGGTCTTTTGTTCCCCAAAGTTTCCAAGATGACTTGGAAAAGTAAGGTATTCTTTCAACAGATATTTTCTTCTCCCATTCCTCTCAGGTTTTGTCCTTATGAGCTCACATGTCACTTATTCCAGTTGTGAGGGGGCTAGTCACTGGTTACCAATCCCTCAGCAGATATAGCCGTGACTTTTGCATGTTTTCCTCCCAGGTTAAACATGGGTGCACATGACCTCACAGCTTCCCTGGGACACCCTAGGCAGCAGAAGGGTGTCCTCCTCCCCTTTGGCCCTCCCAAGGAGCTGAACCTTTCTTCCTGGGCATTGTATGTCTGTGTCAGAGCAGAGGGCAGCACCGCTGCAGCCCAAGTCTCAATATCATCTCCTTTCTCAAAAGAACTTTTGCAAGCTGGATTTGCAGAGATTTGTTTTTATTACCTTTTTCCTGCTTGTGTGTCAGGTTAAAAAGCTCTGAAGGGGAAGGAGGAGAGGACAGCGTATTGGGTCATCTCCATGGGAACGTCGTGGGAAGATTGATATGTGCCCCGAGAGGCGGGTGCAGTTATTAGCATGTTCCAGATCCTTTCCTGCAACCTTATTTTTTTTTTCCCCTATTGAGGAGGAAGAAATAGAGTGTTTTCAAGGAGGGAAGAACATGAACATCTGAAATAAAAGCACCACTGCAGATCCCAGCCCATTCCAGCAGCTGGGTCTCTGTTACCTGCCACAAGCAAGTGCCTGCAACAGCAGAGCTATGAGAAGTCTAGCAACCACCAAAAGCAGATGGAACCAGGTGAGTTTGCCCAGGAGGGGACAACCCTTTTGGTATGGTGAGACAGTACCAGCCATCCCTGGGTGAGCAAAGCAATAGTCCTTGGCAAGGCATGGGGAGGGAGAGCAGCTGTGGCAGCTCTTTCTCTGATGGTCTCAACCAGTTGGTGCCATGAATGTCTTTGACTCCAATCACTTCCCCACTGGCCCACATCTTGCCACATCACAGCATCATCTGAGACAGCAAGATGAACTCTAGCTCAGTTTGGTGAGCTGAGCACAGATCTGAGCAGCCAGGTCTTTCTGGTGTGGCATTAACCCAGAGGGTCAGCAGAGGCTGGCTCATCTCCATGTGCCTCAGTTTCCTCTCAAAGCCCTGTTCTCCCTGGCCAGTACTGGGGACTGCCTAGAGCCTTCACATATGCTAACCATTTTCAAGAGTGATGGTGGGCTGAAGACAAGCCCTTCAGTTTTACTGGAGCCAAGAATGGGCCAGCAGATGGTGCATGACCTGACAAAGCCCCCTGTGATCTTCTGTTTGTTATTCTCCTACAACCACATTGCCCTGGGAAAAATCCAAGGGTTCATTTCCAGGACCCAGGCTCTTTTCATGTGTAGTAACAAGTGCACCTATCCTGGCCACCCGCATTGCTCACGTGAGGCCCTCTTGCTGCTGCGATAAGGGGTTTGGGTGCAGGGAAGCCAGTGAGGTCTCCTTAGAAAACCAGACTTTAGCTCAGCATTCAGCTCCCCTGGGCCATGGCTGCAATTATCTTCCTGTCTCATGTTTGTAGAGCACCTAACAACAAAGAGTCCCAGTGGTGACAGTCCTCCCATGGGTGTTACTCTAAAATTACTAGCCACGAGAATATTTTTAAAATAGAAACTTCTGTTCTGGGCTGTGTACAAATTAATCATTAATAAATCATAACACTCAGGAGGGACTTTGATGTTGCAAAGCTGATTTTAAGCTCCGAGTGCAGAAGCAGATCTGTAACGCTTCTCAGGTGGAGGGTGTCTGTTTCCCTCCCACTCCAATTAATCTCTGTCAGACAATAAAATTTGGATGGCCAGTCTCTGTGGGGCAGATCAGTCTCAGTGTCTGTGTGTGCAGCAGGGTCACGACTGCAAAAGATCAAGGTGCACATTTGTAATAATGACAACAACAATAACGATGTCCCCAGAGTGACATTTCAAATGCAAATGAATAAAGATATCAGCTCCCGTTATAACTTCGTTGCTGCTGTAACCCAAATGAAGACTTGAAGCTGTCCCCTCAGCCTGCCTGGCAGCAGAGCTGCAAGCCTCTGTTTATTTTCGTTCCCAGCCCAAGCAGATGAGGGCTCAGCCCTGAGCTGAGAAATAAGGCGAGGGGCTGGGGCTGAAGAGACAGGCTCAAGGTGGCACTTACCAGACGTTAACCTGGTGTCAGGCACGTAAAGCAAAGGTTGGCAGCAGCTCTGTCTGGTGTGTCTAATAATGAACCCACCACCCTGAAAGCTCACTAGAGCCCTGTAGCAAGCCCAGCAACCAGCCCAGGCCAGGACCCACTCCAACCCCAGGCTTTGGCTCTTGGGGCTCTGCCAGGAGTAACTTGGGCCCTTCCCTCCTTCTGCTACCAGCTCTGGGATGGGAAACGCTGCTGGTGGAGAGACTTCTTGCAGGTTTGATACCAGCCAGTCTTAACAGTTGCTGTTCACCTGCAATATCCAACTGCATCACTTTTCTCTCCTTGCATTAATAGACACAGCTCTGTTCCCCTCCCTTCAAAGACACGTTGGGTGCTTGCTGGTGTTTTGGGCCTTTGCACAAAGGCATCTAGATTGAGCACATCTTTTCATCTGACAGTACCATTCAGTTTTAACATTTTAGTTAGAAACTTTGTGCACAGTTTGTGTGTGTCCTTGGAAGAGAGAGGGACTGGGGCACAGTGATTTGGACTGGTATGGGCCCAGAGCTGAACCCCCGTCATGCACAACCCCACTCCCTGGTCATACACGGAGATTTCTGGGAATTCAGAAGCACGTGTAGCAATGAGTTTATTAATTGCAAAAATAAGCCCTTTGGTATTTATCACTCAGAATGAGAGTTTGGCTAGCTGTGGGAAAAACTGGCAGCCAAGGAGCACAGGCAGGATTTATGGTGGCAGGGCACGTAGAGGTAGCACTTATTAGACCATGCTCCCAGTAGCTTTTAAACCAAGGCAAAGCTCCTAATCTGAAGACACATTTCTTTTTTGCAGCAAAGAGATTGTCTGAGAATGAAACTGATGATTTAAAAAAAAAAACAAAGACAGGGAGTAAAAAAAAGAAAAAGGGAATCGAAACTGCCTGGGCTATTTTCAGCCACCAAGATGAATGAAACGTAAAGAAACAAAACAGGCTACAAGTTTTGAATGCTGAAAAAGATCAGTCTTGAAAGCATAAAAAATCCAAGAAGGTGCTGTCAGCTCCAAGCACTGGCAAAGAAGGCTTTTCTGCTGGCAAATAGTGGAAGATTTCCGCAGACACACACAGGACAATACAAATCTGCTCATGGGCAGGGCTCTTCAGTTATCAGTGGGGATCTGTGACACATTAAGGATTGCTCCTTATTCCAGCCTCCTAAGGCTGGAGGCTGCTGATGGAGGCACTACAAGGGCCGATCAGACCTGCAGCCCCACTACATAAGGCTGCAATAGAGACAGAAGAAGAGAAGTTAATGCACCAAGTGGGAGCAGAAAACCTGCAGCTCATTGCCATCATCCCAGTCTTCCAGACTGTCACTAGTCCTTGTGACATTTGTTATCATTTACCTCCACATGAAGCCATGAGAGGTGATCAGGGAGAGGGACAATCAGGGCTATGAGGAAAGACAGACTCAGCAGCGTAATAAACCCCTGAGACTTCTCCTCCCCAGGACCACTGTCCTCTCCATACCCCCCACACCAGTTTAAGAGAGAAAATCACACACAGGAATTTGGAAATCAATCTGAGCTGCCCTGAAAATTCACTTTCTACCATGTAGTGTCAGTACAGAACATGCATGGGTGAGTGGAAGGGCAGGGCCTGGGAGGGCAGGACCTGCTGAATGCTACATGCTCCAGCCTCAATGGACATCACTTGGTCATGGCTAACCAAGCTCTTGGTGTCATTCCTGGCAAGATGCCCTTCCATCGTACCACTTAGATCCATGGCAGGAGAAGCCAGCCAGGCTCAGGGGCCTCTGTTTCTGCACCACTCTCCCTTCAGCAAGTCCCAGTGAGTGATGAGCTGGTCCTGGGGAGCTGAGGATTGGTTGTGTCCTTAGCTGGGAAACACAAAGCTGCACTGTGGCAGCAGACTCAGCATTTGACCTACACAACAGCTGAGTACAAGCAAACCCATGTGTGCCTTTCCCCAGGGTGACTCATGCGACAGCAGGTTCATCATCTGCCAGGCAACGAAGGGGAAGTGACGGCAGCTCTGCTGTGCTGAGGCCCAGCTCACCTTCAGATAGGGCAGAAAAACTCTCAGAAAGATGAAGCTGGTGAGAGCTGAGCTGGCTCTGCACTGAGGCCCCTGCACCACCTGCTCAGATCTGGGCAGATGGGTGGTGGCAAGCCAGGTCCCAAAAGCTCAGGGAGCTGCTGAGCCCAGGCAGAGGCTTCGCTGCAGAACTGCTCTCTGTACCACGCTCCTGAGCACATCTGCTGAGACTTAGGCAAGCCAGATGTTTGCACAGGGCTGTCACCCTCCTCAAGCCCAAAAGCTGATTGCAGGCAGATCCCTCCATCACGCAGCAGCACTAGGACCCAGAAAAGCCCCTTCCAGCACAAAGCCCATGCTAATAGGAGGCCCCACAGGTCACCGAACCAAGGGCTGAAGGGATTTCCAATCGGCTGCACTTGTATTTGTTTCGTCTCCTGTCTTTGTCAGTGACTGTGACCGTCAGCTGCTCCCAAGTGCTTAGCCATGGGCATCCCCCATCCTTGCCCAGGGGTCAGGGTGTGATGGGACAGAGTTGTGGTGATGCTGGTAGAGTAAAAATGCAGCACTGTTCTCTCTGGATGATGCTCCCCTGCTGGGACACGTATTCATTCTGGTTTAACTATCCTGGAAAAAAAATGGGAATAGACAGATCAAAAAAGGGCAAAAGCACCATTTCACACAGAGATTCGAGTTCATGCTCAGGGCCTAGCAGAAATCCTTTTCTGGCTGAAGCAGAAAACACATCCCAGAGCCCTGCACTTATGGTGTCTTGCTCACAGCAATTTGAATTGCTGCTGTTCAGCTGCATTATATTCAAATTACCTGTCAAGCAACTGTAGTGCATGGTCTTAAGCAATATGACCACATCTGGCTGCCCTAGGAGTGCCTGTACTGGCCTGTATGTGCTGAGAGCACTAATGCTTTTTGCCCTGGTGACTACAAAAACTCCCCAGTAGAGTGGCTGGGGCTTTTAGAGGCTCTGCTAAAGATTATTAGCTTTTATAATGGTCATGAAAATAATTGGATCTTGGACACACACCAGCAATTTGGTACAAAGGAGCAAGAGAAAAACGAGGCCAGAGCTGCTGGTGTGGTTTGAGCAGAGCAGAGTGAGCTGGAGCAGCAGAGTGCAATGAGCCCTGTCAATGTGGTGAGGTCTGCGAAGGTGCCGGGGTCTGTCCTCTGTGCAGTCTCACAGGTACCTGTCCCATCTCGGTGAGGATGATGCTGAAATGCCTGGGCTGGCTGCTGCTCCCCAGGAGCACTTGGGAGTGGTACCTGCACCAGTCACTATTTTGGGATGCTTGAATAGGTCCACTGAGCCACTAAGGGCACTGCAAGATGACCATGGGTACCAGCAATGCTTGCCCCACTGCCTATCCCACTCCCATAAGCTGTCTGCCAAGCTCAGGGCTGCCTATCTCTTCCCGCTGGCTACTGCACCAGCTGGGACCCTCTCAGTTCTCTCAGCACCCAGTACACCCTGCCCCACGGCGAGCAATACTGGTGCAGGCTCCTTCATGTACCACGGCCAGGTCTTTTCTTTCTGAAGCAGATGAAGATCAGCATCACTCCCTTCCATTTTGCAGAGGCGTGAAAGAGCAACCTCAGGCAAGCAAGAGGCCAGAAGAGTCTGCAGTCTCCAGCAGTTTGTCCCATGCACTGGCATAAGGAGACTTTCCCAGCGCCATCTGCTGCTGTAAGCCCTTCTGCCAGTCTGCCCAGAGGAGGAACAGAGGAGAGGGGCTGTTAGGATATGCGAGTTTAACTATCCTGGTGGGTGAGCAGGCAGGGGCTCTGGGTGCTAGTAGTGGACTGAGCCACACCATGAGCTGTGTGAGGAGCCATTGACTGGGAGATTTCAGCCACAAAGCCACTGATCCATCCATGCACATGTGCTCTCCATGCTGGCTCCATCGCAACAAAGCAGCCTCTGTTCTGCAGGCCATCCCCAGCTCCTCCCCAGGCCCTGTCCCAGCCAGTGCTGGATTTATGAATGAGTCCCCTGCTCTGGTGGCAGCGGGCCCTACCAGCCCAGGGCAGCTCAGTCCAGGGATGGAGGCACAGCAGGATTCTGCAGCTGTCAGGAGCAGCACGTGATGGGGAAGGCAGAGCTTTGCAGTGCACAGCCCTCACCCTATGGAGGGCATAGTGTCATACTCCCCTCTTAGCCCCAGCCTGGCCCCATGCCCACTTGCTGGGGGCTATTTTGGATTATAACTTGTGAGCTGCTTGTGCCAGGTTGCCAGCTGGCATGGCTGCAAGGGTAACAGCTCCTGAGTCCTCACGTCCTGGCGCAGCAGCAAAGCCGACATTAGTGCCGCTTCTCTCTGCTATGCTGGGCTGGAAACGCAGGCCATGGAAGGGCTTTCCTGGGAGGCATCCCCACTGCAGTGCCAGGACCTCAGGCAAGTGGGCAATGCCAACAGCTGCACTGCAATCCATCTGCATCACCATTTTCAGCACTTTGTGGGTTTTCCACTAATGAACACAATACAGATGAAGGATGGCTCATTTCAGCACGCCTCGTGCAAAAGGAAGATACAAGCTGGCAAAGCACTTGGCAGTGTCACATGCTCAAGGCACATCATGTAAAACCATCAGGGACAGCCTATTTGCTTGCCCAACACATTGTATGCCCACAGCTCTGCCCATACTCCTGAGAAAACCCTTTCAGCACCTCTCTGAAACAGATCAGGGCTCAGCAGCATCAAGTCATCCAAGCACTGAGCTCTCTAATTCTTTTAAAATGTTTTCTGCTGGAGTGGCTACCCAGCACCCACAGGCTCCCAGGAGCCAGGAATTCACCCTGTGCTTTCAGGCTAAGCTGTTCTCTTCAGCTGAGCAGCTACTCTGCTCTTATCTGTATCCTTCCCTCTGCAAGCCTGGCTTGGGAGCCTGTCCTGGAGTCCTGTGAACAGTAACAAACCCTTCTTGCAGGTTTCAAGTGGTTTGGATCAAATAGTGTACCAGCAGCTGGCCAGCGTATTTGTGTTTGTTTTTTTTTTTTCTTTTGCATCTAGATAACTCTTAAGTGTGATCATCAAAAATCCATTCCCAGGATGGCAGGGGTTGAGGTCGTTGTGGGCAACATGAATGGAAATCACTGCTCATTGACATCTGGTGGCTGTGCAGCCCCACCTCTAACTCTACTCCTTCCTACTGCATCTGGGAGGTCTTTGAAAAAGAAAAGGGGGCAAGTAGCAGCCAGAGCTGGGGCTCATCTCAGGAATGAGGAAGGATTTGATTACACCTGATTCGTTTCTCACTTGCCTTGGTGCCTGTAAGCAGACAACAGCTGCTATGCATCTCCATCCTCTCCTGAACTTTTTTGCCCTCTTATACCTATATCTCCCCTGTGATTTTCCTGCTGTCACCCCCAGCCTCTCCTCTCAGAGCCACAGCCCCATGGCTGCTCACAGCAGCTCCTGCTATGGCCTGTGGGCTCACAGGACCTCTTCCCTGTCCCTGGAGGAAGGCACATATCCCAGTCCGTGGCAGCAGAAACTCAGGGAGACCAAGAGCTGGACAAAAACACTGCTGCTGATTTCCCACACCAGCTACAGCCACCAAAGAGACACGGACTGTCACGAGCTCCTTATTACTTGTATTTATAAGGCTGCTTCACATCCATGCGGTTGGGCTGGGATATAAGCCATGCTACCAGTCTGCTTTCATGTAAACACACCGGCTCCACTGGCTGCAGGAAAAGTTGTTTAAACCTACATCTCAAACCTTCTACTTAGGGCTGGCTAATCCCCTCTTCATATCCGTATCTGCATACCAATACTTTATTATTTACAGTTAACACATCCCCATGATAAATTCAGAAGTGCACAATCCTGATGGAGGCCTTAGAAGTTGCTCTGTGTCACAGCCTGCTGCCAGGTGATCTTGGGGCTACATGGAAGAAACTTTCAAACACAGCGAGAGGGGCTTCCTGATGTGACACCAGAAGCCTCAATCCTGCACTCAGGTGCCTGTGTGTGTGCCCAGACCTGCTGCACCCCGAGCTTGCAGAGTGCTAAAGGAAAAACCTTTTATATGATTGCTATTTTTAAGTCCTCATTTTGTTTCTCTGACTTAAACCTATAATTCTACAGTAGTTGACACCTCCCTTAGCACAGAGGTGTGCTCACATAAGGTCTAATCACTGATCTGATTAAATTGATTTGCTACCGTGTTGAATCAGTGCAGCTATACTGAGCAGATCAGGTCTATGTTTCTGTACCACTTCATCACAAAAAAATATAATAAAAAGCACCTTCAAGACATCAGTGCTGAGAATTCAAACAGAAAGTGACATTTATTATTTTCAACTCAGTCTCATTATTTCTGGAATGTGGATTTTTGAACGAGGCTATGAAACCCTCAGCATTGGCAAGATTCATTTCAGATGTCATGAAGATCTCTATAGGACATGCAAACATTCATTAATGTTCCTGAAGGGCCTAAGGAGTTTACAAGTTGAAAGCCCATTGAAGGTGACAACTCTCTTTTAAAAATAAAGGAGGGGGAAAACAAGCAAGCACAAAATCCATTCATTGTTTGAAAAATCAGTTTCACAACTATTTCTATTCATTATTTGAGATTGATTATTGTTTCCTCATAAAGCACCTTCATTACTTCCTCCCTAAGAAAATTACTTTAAAGAAGTTATTTCCACTTGAGGTTTTGGTGGATTTCCTGATCAGGGGTTCATGCTTTGGCTTTCACAGCTCTATTATAGCACTAACATTGCAAGTGATTTCCGGAAAGATTTATGTTCCAGCTAAAACCACAATAAATAAATTTCAAACAGTGATATAGACACTTTTATACAGAGCTATCTAATTTGATAAAATGTACAAATTTGGTCAGACTCACTCCAACAGTGGCCCTTTAAACTGTGATTTATAAAGTCAATTAATAAGCTGAAATAGCAGCTCACTGGAGTTTCAGAGCCAGCAGCCTTAGCCTGATAGCAGGACAGTCCTAGGCTTAGATACAAACATCTCCCAAAAAACCTCTCCAGCCTGATGTGATGCTGCCTGGGGACACACCCCACCGTGACATCACACTTGTGATTGGCACCCATCGGTGCCTGTGCTGCATGGGTGCATGGCAGTCTCTGCTGGCCCATCCACCACTGCAATTCAGTGAGCACAGCCACAGCTGCAAACAATCACCCAAAAGTCTGTGACAGAGCAGGAACCAAGCATCTCTTGAAATCCTGTGAGCACAGGATTTTTCCTGCTTTGCTGAGAAGCACCACCCAACCTACAATAAAGCCATTAATAGGGCCACATGTCATCTCCTGACTAAGGTGTGAGCAATTCACACCTCAGTCAGGCTTTAAAGGCTGAATGCACTCCCACTTGGTCAGAATTCCCTTCAACCTGCAGAGCAATCTAGAAACAAGGTGGTTTCCTAGGGCCTGGGGGCTTTCTTCCACTGATTTTCCCAGGCCACGCTGAATTTAGGCTCTCTGAAAGCCCTCAGGCTACAGCAAGTCTTTAGCATGAGTCTTGGGGTCAGAGGGTGATATCGCACTGGCCTGTACCAAGAGCCTCTGCTGAGTTTCCAGCTCTTGCCATTGACTTGAACAAAGTTTTTAAAGGGCCTGTTTCAAAAGTGCTCTCGGGTTTAGCAGGGGTGGTCTCTGGGACGTGTTGCCTGGCGCTTGGTGTGATGAGTATCAGAGCTCCCGTGGATTTTGGATAGGTTTAGGCTGCTCAGATCTCCTGGAGCTGTGCCCAGCATTCTTCATGTGGCGCAACTCCAGAAATGGAAGCACTCCAAGTGAGCAGTTTCTTTCCCAAAATGGGGATTCTTCTTTCCTTTGGATGGAAAATACTACAGACGGGGGAAATATTATCTCATTGTACTGTGAAGGAGAACCATTTATTAACTGTGGGTACCAAATTTAACTCTGAAGGGGTTTTTTTAACAACAGTTCTGATATGAATAGAAGGATTTGGACCCTTTCCTTGCAATGTCAGGAATCTGCATCACAGAATTATGCCACCATGTGAGACACAGCAACTGAAATCAGCTACGGGAGACAAAAGAAGTGAAACCGGATAGCCTAAATTCATGAGGAATTCATTCCAGGGACACAGATTACATGAAATTACTCCTTATCTTACTTATATTTGCAGCATTTTCACGCTCAGAAAGAGCTGTCCTGATGTCTCCTACGCTAACCACTTATGCAAAGGTGCCTCTTCTCATGTGCTCTGGGGCTCCTGGAGCACCCACGCTCTGCTGCTGGGAGCCTGGGCAATGGGGTAATCTCCAAATACAAGGCTGTAGAGTAAAACAAGGAGCACAGGCTGAAGGAAGGAGCTTCTGGGTTTCTTTTTTTTTTTTTTCAAGCAGGAGAGTAGTTTTTATTTGCCAGCAGCAGGGAGGGAATGTGGCACAGTGGAACACTGTGTTCAGCGTTAGGCAATGGTCAAAGAGCAGCCACAGACCATGGCAGCAGATGGACACAGGTTTGTGTGTGTGTGTGTGCTGGCTTCATGAGAAAATGCAGTTACATGCTCTTCAGATTATGATCCAAATATTCTTCTTTCCATCATACCAAGCTTTCTACTACTCCTGACTCCTTCAAACACGGGAAATGAGGGCACAATACAGTTCAGGTGATATCAGTTACTGTTTTCTAACTAGTAATTTCCCAGGACTTCTGCAAGCTTCTCCCACCCCAGGTGAAACTCAGTAATTAAGACTGAAAGCTTCCCCTTACAATGGTATCTGCTGGTTCTGCTTAATTTGCTCCCCTGTCTTACACATGCAACTGTGAATAATTGCTGCAGTTTATTAAAGTGGCAAATCAGGAGCTTTCAAAGCACTGAGATCATCTAGTTCCAATACGTTTGCTAGTACACAACAGGTATGAACATTTTGAGCAGGTCATCCTAATGACAAGTGAGAGGGGAGTAATCTATATGACTGTTCCTATTTTGTACAAGTGTCACTTTGTTCTAGTGACAGCAGGTTTACAGGATTACACCGACTGGGAATCCTGCACATCAGCTAGGTCTCTCTGGCTGTGAAAAATTGTAGACTAGCAACACAAGTATCTAAACCACAGCTTTTACAAATGAGCTAAGGCTCCAAAATCACCACAGGTTTTTGAAAACTTAGATTTTGGGGTTTAACTCTGTTTTGTAAGTGGTCTTTTGTTACCTCTTTATTAGCAGAATGCACTTGTTTTGTATTCAGAGGTGTTGTTAATTTCTCTTTTTTTCCCCCTACAGCATGGAAACTTGCTGCTGCCTCTGACAAAAGCAGAGATTCTTACGGAATAACATCAGTGTAAACAAAACAGGTGAACTTGGACATGCAAGGCTGCTAATAAAATTGGACAAGTTGCCAATGTTACGTTCCTCCTGCTGCACTCTGAAAGAGGGTCCAATAACTGAATGTTTTATATTGTAATAAGAAATACTAAGATATGGATGCATTTAATTACCAAATTCGTTTCACTTTCAAACTGGAAATGCATCATATAATACAGCTGAATATCAAAGAGAACTGAATGAACACAACATAGGTGTCTTTACCTGGGGCTAAATGCAAGGCTTGGAAAGTGAGCTACAAAGGGTTCAGGGATTGGGATGTATGTTTCCTGTCCTATGCTGGTCCTAGAGCCTCACTTTTGTATTTATCTTCTTAGGTCTGGGACAGCATAGCCTTGTTTTGGCACCATGACCTCATGGTGTCCACACTGGCTCGGATGCTCAGGGAAGGTAGGAGTCCTGCTTTTCCTGCACATAGAACTGTTCAAACTTTGGAGCCACCTTTGACAAGGCCTTTGCAGAGCCCCCTGAAAGCCATTGGCCCAGCTGCTGTGGGAGAGAGGCAGATCTGTGGAAGATATTGCTCCAGCACCGAGAAAGAAGCTGCACAGAAGTGGAGGCTGAAGCCACCCTGCAAACACAGTACTGCCACAAGCCTGGCCTGGCAAGGGCATTTCCCACATTTATAGCTCTCATCCACCCACAAGAGTGGGGCTGGAGCAAGGTGCTGGATCCCATCCTGACACAGGACTGCAAAGCTGGTCAGGAGAAAGGCACCCACCTCCCTCTCCCACGACAGGCACCCTGAGCACAGCAAGAAGCCCCAAGTACACCAAATAAATCACACCTCACAATTCACCAGGATCAAGAATTGCAGGGTTTCCTACAGGTTTTATATCCGAAACGATTTATAGTTTAATTTAAACACATCGTTTCCAGCCGTTTCTTTTTGCAAGCAATCACCTAGGCTACATTAACCTGATGGTGATGTACTGCAGCTCCAGGGAGCCCTGGAGAGACAGAGAGAGACAACAGCACTCAGAGGTGTGAACTTCCTCCATCTATCTTGCTGGGATGTGCACAGCCTTGCCAGGGAAGTGGGTCCAGGCATGTTAACCACTTCACTGCCAGCTTCTGCCATTGAAAGGGCTGGTTGTAAAGTAGTGTCCTGGAAGGGCCTTTCCCCTCCTTCCATGGAGCCTCCCCAGCAGCACAAGGAGCCAGCTTGGAAAGGGGATGAGGGAGGTGCAGACTGTGATGGTGCAAGTTACAGGTTCAGCAGGGGGTCCCATGAGATCAGACAGCTTTTTATCACACAGCTTGTTGCAAGAGATGTGGCCACACAGGTGTCACAATTCAATAGGGTTTTGAACAAGTTGCTATCTCTTTGCCTCTTGGGATGTAACAGCGAGCAGGACAACCTTGCAGGCTTGTGCTCAGGCCCCATGCTAACCCCACAGGAGGCTGGAGACAAAATGTAGACACTTCTGCCTGGCATGTCTCAGCCAGAGGTTTCCTTGATGGTATGGTTTTATCTCACAGCAGTGGCATGAGGTTTTATTTGTCACTAGTGGGTCTGGCATCGCTGCCAGAGGACTGATCGTTAATTAGGATCGGAGCTAAGAAAGCAGCTCCCTTTGCATTCAGAGCTCTCCTGTCTGTCAGCAGACTTGCAGACTGTGCAGCACTGAGCCTCTTGTGGCTCTGTTTTGCAACCAGACATGCGCTCACAACGGCCCGTGAAGATGGCAGCTGCTAGAAGAGGTAGTGATCCTTCCCCCTGCCCAGGGCTGGCTGCAGCTGCAGCACGGGGCAGGGGTTGCAGCAGGTCCCTCTCTGTGGCAGCGGAGCCACCTGAGCAAGGCTTCTTGGGGAGGCAGATGTAAGGCTTAAAGTGAAATTGCTGCTTCAAAGCAAAGGATCTTCTAACGCTGAAAGCTGGAGGTGCCTGTCTGCTCCCAGGCTGTCCCAGAGGACACAGCCTCTGCACCCCCTGGATGGCAGCGAGGAGGGGCTCTAGCACAGAGCAAAGCCATCTTTCATCTCACTCTGGTGAGCTGGGGGCAAATGCCTCTTCCAACAGGAGGGCTGTCTGAAACAGCCTTTTCATTATGTTTATATTTAAAAACTTAACAGTGACTAAAGCAGTTTCATAATAAACAGCTCGAGAGCCAGAAATATTTGCCTGCTATTGGTAAAAAAAAAGGAAGTCCTCAGATCCTCTTCTGAAGGCTGTAAGAAAGTGACAGAGTTTTCCCTTTTCAGGATATAAATATGCAGCGCAAATAGGTGGCTGCTGTCACTGCTTACATTTTGATGTGTCTCTTCAGATAGCCTGGCAGCGCCAGATTATTTTAGTGTCAAATCAAAGCTCTGGTTGTGTAAAGAAGCTGAGGAAAGGTACAGTCTGTGTTGCAGCACAGGATGGAAGCTCCAAGAAGACTGGAGGCAGTCCTGTGAGACATGTACCAGCCATGCATACTAAACCTGCCATTTAGCACACCAAGAAGAAAACCCGTTTAGCAGAGCTGCTGCAGGACAGAAATAAATGTCTTCAGATTTGGATTGGGGCAGGGGGAGGGTGTTTTTTCTAGGGAGGTGTGTGATTCATTCTCACATTAGCTAGAAGAAAAAAAAAAGCTTTTGTTTCCTTTTAAATTTGTGTTTCCTCATGAGACAAAATTAAAGGGCCTGTTTACATGGGAAGAACAATCTTGCCGTCTGGATCCCTTTTTAGAGCACAGAGCTCTTATTTGCAAGGCATTATCGTTGTCCTTGACTCTTAACAAGTGAAGTGAGCCCCAACCTGCTTGTACTGTGTCCCTCAGCATCACTCTGGATGCATATCTGGATGCACGGCAGTTGTACAGCATCTAGCACGATGTAATCTGTGCCTGGTTACTGCAGCCTCTGCATTTCAGCCGATACAGTTACACAAACAAGGAGGCGCAGGCTCTGTGGGTCAGAGGCACACGCCACGCAGGGCTCCTGTCCTGCCAAAGGCCACCGACAGCTACATCACTTTAAAACGCTTCCAGTCGAACTCCGCAGCAGCCGAGTTGTGCGGGCACAGGCTCTGCGGGGCTGTGCCTCAGCCGAGCGCTCGGTTCCTCCTGTGCAGAGCCGGGGTGCGGGGAAGGCCTGCCAAGCCCCTGAGCACCGGCAGCCCCTCGGCGGGAGGATGCAAACCCAATGGAGCCCATCCACGTCCCCCAGCCCATCCGCACACCGCCAGGTGCCGGCTGTTCTGGGTTTCTTGTGCTGGCCCGGCACACGGTTACAGCCTAAGCAGGCGTAAGGAAAGCCCTGTGCCCGTTCCTGCAGCAGAGGCTGCGGGGCCTGGCGCTGGCGCTCCCGCGGGGCTGCGGTGTGTCCGCGCCAGGCAGCCGCCATGCTCCGGGCCGCGCGGGGCGGGCGGCGCAGGGACCCGGCGCGGCGCCTCGCACAAAGCCGCGGGCCGCTCCAGCAGGGGGGCAGGCGGCGGGAGGTGCGCCCGGCATGCAAATGAGAGGCCCGTTCCCGCCGCGCGATTGGAGGAGAGGGAGGAAAAGGCGGGACCGGATATGTAAAGCGCCGGCCGGCGCAGGGCGCACCGGGAGCGGAGGGTGAGGACAGCCAATCGGCGACGGCGAGAGGCTCCGTATGCAAATAGACCCCGGCGCGCGCGTGGGGGCGTGGCCCGGGCACCGCGCGCGAGCGGCCGTTTACCCGACCCCCCGCGGCGAGGCCCCGCCCAGCAGCCGTTAAAAGGCGCGGCGCGTGCGCAGTGCGTCGAAACAGGGACTTGGAGTCCGTTACGCAACAGCGCTGCGGCCCCGGGGCTGCGCTCTCCGTCGCGTCCAGGCTCAGCGCGTCCCCGGCGACGCGGCTCGTCTCGACTTTCCTCGACTCACCCTCGGCTCTTCTCTGCTCTTACTCCGCTCCGTTAGGCCTCCGGCATGAGCGGGGACCAGCTGCACAACGATTCTCAGGTGAGCGGCCGCTTCAAGCCGCCCGCGCGGGCCCGCTCCCGCTCCCGGGGGGAACCAGGCGCCTCGCCGCCGGGGCCGCAGGCTCCTTACTTCCCCTTCGGGTCGGTCCTACCGATCCGTCTGACGGCCCTCCATCCCCCCCCCAGCTTGTAACCTCGGTGGGGAAAGACGTGCCGTGCCGCTGCTCCCCGCCAGCCCCCGCTCGGGGCAGCCCCCGCGTCTCGGGAGAGCCCTGTCACCCGGCCTGTTCCCCCGCTCCGTCGTGCGGAGTCGCCCCCATCCCCCGAGCCCTGTGCCCCGGGACCCGATTTGCCCCTAGATGAGGGGCGGACCGGCCTCGGCGTGTGACCCCCGGCCTGCCCGGGAGAAGGGGAGGGGGGCGGCTGGCCAGCTTTCCCCGGCTCCCTTCCCTGGGGGTTGGGGAGGTCACCCCAGGAGCTGTGCGGGTGCTCGGACACGGTTCACCCTGCGCCCCCCCACCCCCCCGGCCCGGTCACCGAGGGCACCTTCTGCATCGTTCGGTTATTTCTCATTTGGTATTTAATTTGTCTGAAAATGAGAAGGGGGGAGGGGGGGAAGAAGAAAATCCAGCGGTTCCTTTCCCTCCCCTTAAATAAAAATTAAATGAAAGAACGGCCCGGTGGGGACGGCGTTGTTGACGGTGTGTCCCTGTCTCCTCTCCCCGCAGATCGAGGCGGATTTCCGAGCGAACGGTGAGTGTGGCCCCGGCGCGCCCCTCGCCTCGCCTCGCCTCGCCGCGCCGCGCCGGCCGCGCACAGACATGGCGTCCCAGAGACTAAGTCCCGGCTCCTCGCTCACCGGCCCCATTGTTCCCATCGAGCTGCCAAAACCGCCCCTTTCCCGGCGGCCTCGCCCCTTCTCGAGCCCCGCTTCCCCTAGTGGGGGCACCGGAGGCCCCCGATCCGAGCCCATCGGCTCTCCCGGGGTCCCCTTTGGGCCCCGATTCCTCCCTGGAAAGTCGCCTTGTCGACGGTCGGGACTTAGTCTCTGCGCCATTTTCTTTTTCTCCTCTCTTCTGTGTGGCTTTCTCTCCTTCTCCTTCTCCCCGAGCTGCCGGAGAGGAGCCTTCTACAGAGGCACCAGGCGGCGATCCCCGGCCCCCAGCCCCTTCTTAACGGAGGGGAAAGCAAAGTTTTAAACTAAAATTAATCTCCAAGCCTTTTTTCTTTAATCTCAGCTCTCTCCCTCCCCCTTCCCCCNNNCCCCCCCCCCCCCCCCGCGCTGCTCGCTGTCTCTGTTCCTTTCAGGGAATCCCTCCCTTCCCCTAAAATGAAAGGTGATTGCAACATGTTGCTCTTTAAAAGAATATGCTGCATCCATTTTAAAAATCAGACTTATTTCTCTCATTGCTATGTAATTGATGTGACTTTACCTTATTGGGTGGGGCTTTGTAATTAAAATAAAAGCCCACATTACAAAAATAAGAGTAGAAAAATCCCAGCAGTGTAGACAATTCCAGAAAGGTAGACAACATCACTTCAGAAAGTTTGCAGCCTCTTTTCATTCAGAAACATTGTAGGAGTCCTGTAAATTTATGTATGTGTGTATTTTTAAATGGATATACACACTTAAATATGTCTGTATATGATCACATATATATATATATGCACACACAAATAATATTTTCTAATCGGCCTAGTGGCTATTAACTGTTTATGGCTGTTTATTCATTTTTCTAGGAAGCAAGCTAATTACAGTCAGCCCCCCCACCAAGTTGGTAGATGTCAAATGGAAGGGCTTAAGCAGGGTGGAGGGAAGTTGAGGACATAAAACCTACCTTTGTGTGTTATTGTCGCTTTGGGATGCGTAATGAACTCTGAGCTGTCCTCTGATTAGTGAGGTAGCAGAGTACAAAAATGAAATGGTTGAAGTTACCCACTTGAAAACTTATAGTTATACTGATTTTATATGCTCTTCTGGATGGTGGCCACGTGCCTGGTTGCTTTGTAGGCTCCTGCGTGTAAATATTTACAGATACATTTGCGGGCACCTTTCTCTTAGTTCATTGGAATGTGATTGTGTGTGTGCAGTAGGGGACATGCAGTAGCTAATATGTGGGGTTTAAACTTTTATTTCCAGTCTGAATCTATAGTACAGCTCTAGGAATAATTCTTAACAGAGAAAAAGAGTGCAATGGATTTCCCAAGAAGTGCAGAAGTAACTCTTGAAGCAGCTTAAACGTAAGCATGTATTTGCATTCTTGTAGCCTTTTTCTGCTGAGAAATATTTGCTTAAGGATCATCTTTATTTAGGGAAAAGTATTCCTTGGTGAGCTTTAGTTATGTACTGATTTACATAGGGGAAATGATGTATATTTGACCTTTCCACTCCAGCTTTCAGTGAGCCTCTTAGAAGGATTTTTCCTCCTCTATTGTGACCATGTGCTGTTTTAGGAATGCAGCAGTTAAAACCTCTAGAGTTTTTATTTCTACCATATGTTGGAGGAATTCAATATAAAATTCAGAGTAAGACACCTTGATGGAAAAACTGAGTTCCTGGTAGATCAAGCATACCCAACAAATTCATACCAGTGTAGGTGTTGGCAACTTTTTACTCCTATTGTAGTTATTTCGTGGTAGTCATGTAATATCATTGTGACTGATCAGAGGCCCCTAAAATACCAGATCCTGTTTGTCACTGAAAGGTGTGTGTAACCCTGATAGTCTTGTTAAGGGAATAATGCTGATGAGACACTGTCCTCTCTGACCTTGTGCCCACGACTGATCTTCCTGAGAACCTGTCCCCTCTGCTTGCCCTGAGCCTTGTTTCCTCTACACAGGAGCTCTTTGCACTCTTGTGTGGGGAATTGTCACACGCAGATCTGAGGACGGCTGTTCTCATTTAGCCATAGTGTTGGGGCTCTGGCTCTTATATTCATGTTTTGATCCTATTCAGTGGCAAAGATGAGGAGTGGGTGGTAGGCATCTCAAGTGCCTTTTTTTTTTTTCTTTCCAGAATTGGTTTGGTGATTATTGTCAGGCAGCACTTAACAGTAGAGCCCAAGTCTCCTTTTAGGCTGCCTTTCCCCTTTATATTTGAGGGAAGGGAAAATTTTCTGGGAGCTGGTACTGACTCATTCTAAATGTTGAACATAGCAGCAGTAAACATTTTTTAAATAAAGTTGTTTGGGGTGACTTCTGGGTGGTGTATCAGTAACAGAGCAGCTGAAGCACTTTCAAGCTTTGGGGTGACTTCTGGGTGGTGTATCAGTAACAGAGCAGCTGAAGCACTTTCAAGCTTTGGGGTGACTTCTGGGTGATGTATCAGTAACAGAGCAGCTGAAGCACTTTCAAGCTTCCTGTTGTTACTAATATTCATATCTGGGTCGATGGACATACTACTTGAGGTTGTGATCCCACACAGTTGTTGCAGCTGAAATGTGTGGGTGGGAGTGGATCTACTTGCCCATTGCAGGTCACCAAAGTGCACTCTGGTTGTAGCTGAGAACTTGGATCTAATTACACACCCGTTTCATTGATAGCAGGGTAGTGTTAGGTATGAGAGAGGGTGCCAGCAGTAAATATGTGTTCCTGGCGATTTCTTGTCGTTAAATAGCCAGATCACTGTAAGCAAGAGTGTCCTGGGCAACATCCAACATGGGAAATAGCATTCCATCTCACTATCCAGGTTCTTCCTCCTGTTTAATTTGCCTGTAGTGCATATTTTTTTCACCTTAAGTGTATTTTTAGTATCAGTGCGTACTGCTAAGAATTTTCCATGTTCAGTCCTAGTAGTGCCTGTTTGCAAACCATCCTGAGAACAATGCTGTGCTGAAACAGCGAGCTTTCTTTGCAAGTAACTTCCTTACAGTCTCTTCAGCATTGTAGAAGGGAAATGGTAGTCTAAAACTCATTTTCAAGTACAGCTTGGTCGTTGAAAATGAGCCCTTCCTCAGAGATGTGAATGTTGAGATACAACTATCTACTTGGGGAGGGAATTGTGTTATTTATTTTTTCCTCTTGCTTGGTAAAATTGCACATCACTTCAGGTGCAAAATCTGATTCTATTGAGTCTTGCCTTGAAGAGCTTTGTTATTAGGGTTGAGCGTAACAACATCTTACTACTGAGGACAACAATGAGACTGAACTTATCTGGACTTTCAGTTCTCCCATTGTGTTTGCAGAGTGCAGTAGATAAAAATTACTTTTGTTTGCAAAATAATCAAATTGTGTTCCAAAGCTACTAAACTCTGCTAACTGCTGTTAGTCTCTTGTTAGTCTCTTGGCAGTTCATCAGCCTGTGATCAAAACCTGTGTAAAATCCAGAACTGTTATGTGTAGAAAATGAAGACATCACCCTAAGCAGTGTTTTTTCTTCCTCTGGTTCAATTGACCAACAATATTATGATGCAGTTTGAGGCCAGTATCACTGTAGTCACCATTACAGTACATTAACAGGAGGCAGGTGTGAAATTTGATTGTCCAGCAGCATAGAGATGACTTTTGGAAGTCAAACGTGCTTGAAGGAGGGACTTGATTTAACAGTAATTTGTGTAGGGGGAAAGAAGCGCTTGCTGCTGCAGCATCTTATCAGAAACTGGCAGCTTTTTTATGTTGGCCTGAGTGCTCATATGGTGTCTATGTCAGGGTAAAGATACAACATGGAATGAGCAAGAGGGAAATTTACATTACATAGTAAGAGCGTTGAACAAAAACCTTACAAGTTAAGGAATTTCAGCACCCTTTGTATTCAACATTAAATTGATGTTTTGTGGGCAATAGGGCTTTGCACATAAAAGGTGGAGGTGATGTTAAGTGCTAAGAGACTGAAAAGCAACATAAGGGAGAGCCTTAGGATTTTTCAGTGGTTGTAGAACAGTCAGTTGATGACTGGATTTGTTCTTCCTTGCTGCTGCTTTGGTGGAGCTTTATGGATGAGAGTTTTGAAGAAGAACAGGGCCACTGCTGGCAGAGAGAGGGTCACTGTTCTAAACAAACTTCATGAGGTTAGGAAGCCTGAAGGTAAACTCTTGGTCTCTACCTGTGTCTTGTGTGAAACTTTTTAAGTTCCTTGGGAGCATGTCATCAGCAGTGCTTTTAAATGTCAAATGTTTGGCAAGGGATCCAGAGTACAAAAGGTAGTTAATGGTATTTAGATGCAGATTGATATCTCCACTGAAAATTTCCTTTCCCTTTTTTGTGATCCATGGAGATGTGAATCCTAAAGAATGCAATTTGTTCCTTCCAACACAAGCCTTGAGTCACTCCCTGCCTTCACTTCAAGGCTGCAGTGCTGGGGGATGAGCCTGCATTGTAAGAAGTGCAGCCCACAGCCTGAGAACAATACTTGGGTAGTTTTAAGTCTGAAACCAGTTAGCTTTTTTAATTATTTATTTTAGAAGTATTTAACATCAGATGCCAATCTCTGCACAATTTCTTTCTTCTTTTTTTTTTTTCCTTCCACATTGGTTTTCAGTATGTTCCCAGCAATCTTTTGCAGGGCTTGTAGAACAACACAGTGTAGCTCCTCAGATTCTTACAAGTGAGGCTGCTCTGAAGTAAACTGATCATTTATGGCACTTTTAAGAAATGCAGACTCAGAAATGCAAATAAAAGTATTGTTGGGACACTGCTCTTAAAAATCATGTGCCAAATAAGTTGTTTGCATCTGTTTTCCCAGCAGAAGCCTCAGAAGGGTTTTACTAAAGACCTCGAGGTCTGTTGTGTTAATTGTTCTGACACATTCAGCATTCAGGTTAAAACTTAATGGGTGTCTTGTGGGAGTGGGGAGTTGAATGCATTTCTGTTAGCAGCCGCCAACTTTGTTTTTGTTAAAACTCAGCAGAATTACCTAAATGTGCTGGAAGATATGTTTGGGGGTTAATGGCCTGTGTGCTTCCTACTTCTAGAACATTTTCTGAAGTTGTTTTTCCTTTTACTACAGTGTTAAGCGATATCTGTTATTAACATGCTATCGGAGCTACTTTGTTTACTTTGTAAAACACGAACAATTTTTAACCAAGGAACCAATGTAAAAGTGTGGGGTTTCTTAAGTGGCTTGACATAAATTGGGCACACAGCTCGTAAACATGACTGAACACAAACTCAGATTTAATTTCATTTACAACTGCGACTTCAGATATTTGTGGGATAGTTCATTGAATTTCAACCTCCTGAGTTGCTCTGTCAGCAGAAACTGCAATAATATGTAATTATAGCAAGTACTTAACATCTCATTGACTCAAATTCCTCTGTTAATGATTTCACTGGATTCCTGTTAAAGTAATACCTGCTGAAGTAGCACAAGCCCTATTAGAGAGAGGCTTCAGGTCAGGTTCTTACTGATCTTGTAAATTGTGGTGGTTCTGCTAAAATTAACAGAGCTCTGACAGTGTGTCTGCCTTTCTGTTACTGGACTGCAGGGGTGGGCTTTTAATGGTACAGTGACTATTTAAGAAAAGGACAATTCAACATAGAGCTTCAGTGCTGCAGATTATTTTTCTGTGCCTTTTCAAGGTGGGATAGTTTTTTTTTTCCAAGTCTGCTTTAGCTGGTTGTGCTAATACATTTCTCATATCCTTGTAAGACATGCAGTCGTTCAGAAATATTTATTGGCTTATGAAATCAAATTGCCTTTGCGGCTGCTAGTTTTATAGAAACTACCCCAGCTTTTATAGAAAACCTCACACTCTGAAACATGGGACAAAAATGCTGTTTAGCATGATATATTCTACTCCTGCCTGCAGTTTTGAAGGACTCTTTCTTAGGTTTCCAAGTCCAAGAGAGGATATTTGTTGTAGAAATTGGTGTTTATCACCTTGTTTTTCTGGGGCTGTTTGAACGAGACAGCAGTGCATGACAAATATGCCCAGCTGTACCTTCTCCCTGCATGTTTGTGTTCTGAGCTGTTTAGCACTATCAGCATTTAAATATGTATCATCATTAGATTTCAAGATGTTTCCTCCCTTTAAGGGAAAAGGAGAAGAGTTGGGACTCATTGTTGTTTCAGCAGTGAGTTTGCTTCTGACCTGCTCGGAACATCAAGAAAACCAGTTTAAAACCCATTTCTCACCCACCGTAAAATTATTCCTTTTAAACAGTATTCCCAGTCACTATTGTCCTTACTCCGCTATTAACAGAATGACAGAATCTTAAGGATTGGAAGGGACCCCTAAAGATCATCCAGTTCAATCCCCCTGCCCAGAGCAGGACGACCTACAGTAGGTCACACAAGAACTCGTCCGGGTGGGTTTTAAATGTCTCTATGGAGAAGGAGACTCCACAGCCC